>PYHW01010435.1:1449704-1534724 GCA_013186435.1 Turdus rufiventris
ACAGAGCTGCGGAGGCCATGCCCCGGCCCCGGGGACGCCCCATGGAGCGGCGGCAGACATGCACAGGCTGGCCCAGGGGCCAATGGCTGCCGGGTTGAGGCGGGGCCTCGGCCAGCAACCGCGCAGGGGAGCTGGGGGCGGAGCCTCGCTGCAAAAGAAGGTGCGCTTTATAGTCCGGTGCGCCTTATCTGATCTACATGTTGCGAATTTTGCTGGCTGTCGGCGGGTGCGCCTTATAGTCCGGTGCGCCTTATGGTCGTGAAATTACTGTAAATGTTCATTTATCTTCAATATGGTGATCTTTAATATGTAACGATTGTCTTGTCTACACTATAGCTTTGACAGGTGTGAGTTAAAATCTGTTTCATAATGGAGAGGCAGAATCATTTGACCAATGCATGAATACCTCCCTCAAGAAACTGCTGTGTAGCAGGGGGCACTGAAGGTTGAAGGCAGGGTGGTAAACTGGCTTCCTGCTGGAAAAGGAATGTTAGGAGAAGGCATTTTGTGGGCATTTTTATACATACAGCTTGTTCATTTATGCTTCATGTAGTGTTCCTTGGACAGAAATAAACACAGAATAAACCATACCTCCATAATCCTAGCCTAAGCAGCTTGCTTTATTCAAACAAGCAGCTTTTCCCTTGGAATTTGCTCTCAGAAAGATTTTTAAGTGGTCTTGAAATGCTTTGTTGCTTGCTGCATGACTCTTGCCCTTCCCCAACCATCAAAACTCTGAAATGCAAAAAGCTCTACATCCCACTGCCTAACTTTTGAAGAAGTAAGGGAAAGAGGCCTCACAAACACATGTATTACAACATCATCTACCAACTGCTGATCAAGCAATCCTGGGAAACTGGAAAATTTAGAAGACAGTCATATTCTGCATCTGTAAAGTAGCAAGCAAGTTGGGGGTAGTCAGAATAGAATATGCCCTGAATGTAGTAACAATGCACAAAATGAATTAATTAGATATCCCAAAAACATAGGGGTAAAGGAGGGTGAGTAAATTTCAAATAAAAATGAAAAGAAATTTCTTAGAATTTGAAATATTTTATACTGTAATAACAATGTATAAACTTCAGACTTTCCTCCCAGTTACTTGATATAAAATTCCAGAGTGGTTAAATTGTAAAGAAGTCTAAGAACTCTTTTATTAAAAATAATAAGTACTTGGGATTAAGATGGGGCTTTTGCATAACTGGATTTCACACTGTTTTGCTACTTAGGTGAAATATGGGTAATAATCTTCTCAGTGTTACACTATACTTCTCACATAAAAATTGCCATAAACAAAGTGAGTATCCTCAATAAACGACTCCTGCTCCACTTGGCATTTTTCCTTTAAAGAGAAGCGAAGCATTTCTCTCTGCTAGGTAGATTACCTTGGACAATGAGCCATTGAAACTGTTCTCAGGTGGAGTTTTCTGACCAGACAAGAACAAAGAGACTGATATTTCTGACTTCAAAATATGGATTCTGCAAAACACTACAAAGTGTAGGTGGCTATGGGGTATAATACTAAAAATACTCTGATATTACATCTGGCATCCTATGATCCATTTCACACAGTAGTTACAGTGTTGTTTTCTTCCTATGTAAATTAATGTCCATACATCAACAGTGTGGTAGTGAATGAAATTTGATTACTCCATTGTTTCAGGTTGAAAAGATGTTTTTGTTATAAAATCTAGAAAGGTAAACCAGGATGGCCACACTTGCAGGTATTGAGACAAATTTGGAATTTTCTGCCTTGAATAGGTCACAGACTAGGCAGAGGCTAGGACAAAACAACTAGCTGAGAACATGTTGCACACAAGAAGTAGCATATAGTACTGAGCTCCAAAATAAATGAAATAGAGTGATCTGAAGTCACATGAGGTTTTTTATTCTGTCTTTTGGACTGAAATTACCATTTTAACATAGTTAGTACACTCACCTGAATGTAACCGGAAATAAAAGAAAATTCCTGGTAGTGGCAGTGGGAATTTACAATTCCAGAAGACAAGGAAAAAGAAAAAAAGAAAGAACAAATCAGAAACAAAAGTCTTTCTTTTTTTTTTTTTTTCCCACTTGCTGTCAAACTCAATAAAGTATAATTCTCTACTTAATTTTATTTCAAATAGTTTTTAGAAGTTAATTTAATCACTAGTTTTTGATATTATTTGTGATAATAAAGCCTCAACCAAAAACTCAGGTGCATGTGGTAGTTTTTCTCCTCCAATTTCTTTTTGAAATTTCCCTAAACTATTTCTTTTCTATCTGTGAAGAAAGTATCTGTGAATTATGATGACATCTCTTGGCAAGTGCTGTCTTCAGAATCATGTAGCTGTCAAAATATGTGATGAAGTCAAATGGCCTCAAGGGAGGAAAATGTCATTCATTCGTCATCATGACAAGTGATATACCTCTGTGAGATAGTCTGAGAGATTAAAGTTTATCCCAAGAATCAAAAAACTTACTTAAATGGTTGAACTCCCCCACTTCACAGCCTATTAGCTGTGTCCTTCTTCCTCCTTTTCTTCTTTGCTCTACACTTCACCCTAGACAATTCTGCTGGTTCTTCAATGTGAGGTTTCCACCTCAGACCTTTCCAGACAGACAAACACACTTCACTTTCTTTATGATGAGCCCATCCAGGGTTGCATAATCATCTATACCTTCCAAAACATTTTCTTTTTTTTTTTTTTTTTTTTTGGCCTGAAACTCCCAAAGGGCAATCCCTGGTCTTGTTATTCCACCTGCAACTGATGGTAAGGCTTCAATGTAATGCTCTTTAAATATGTTTAAGTTATTGCTAAAGAACTATAGACTTGTCTTTTTCCTTACCAGATAAGCCTATCTCCTTCACCCTCTTTCCTGGGTCATGCTCTAGGCTCCTGATCACTTTGATAACATTAAATGCTTCAGGACTGAGATCTCTAGTGCAGAACTGCAAGACTAGACAGTTTTGAGAATCTTATTCTCAAACCTTCTGGTTGTTTTGTGTTTGATTTTCAGTTTTGTTTGATGAGCAGAAGACAGAAGAGGAAGTGCTAAGTCTGGGATGCAGATACAGAAAATGTATATTTCTGCTATACAGGGACAAAAGACGATTGTATGAACAGAGGTGATATGCTCCTTAGTGAAGTGTCTGTTTGTTGTGCTAACAGTTAAGCTAGGTAGAAATGTTATTTTTGCTTGAAACTCCTTGCTGTCTGCCAGTGTTTCCCAGTGAGACTATTTTGTTTCAGAGATGTTGCAGGAATTTTAAGGGATTGCAAATAGCAGCTGTGTGTATGGGAATACTCTCTTTCTTTGCTGCCTGTAGTATTCCCTGCTGGTGTGCTTTGATCTGGGTCCTACCTCCGTGCACACTGAAGCTGTAGTTTGGAAAGGAAATAAAGTTAAAAATCTTCCCATTGAGCTATTTCTCTGCGTTCTTGCAAGTCAAGTAGATGATAGCAGTAAATAACAGCATCCTTGTCATGTCCAGAACATCACTGACTTTCTTGCTTGTGTATAAAAGGAGAAACAGAAGTTCATTATCCCCATGCTCTGCTACTCTGAGCAACCAGTCTGTGTGCCTCAGCCCATCAAACAGTAGCATCCTGATGCTTCTGCTGAGATCAGGAGTGTAAGTTCACACTCCAGAGATACTGCAGTGTAAAATTAAATCTATAGCAGCAAACCGTTAGGAGAAATGGAAGGATGGATCTGTGGGCATATAGGTTGTTTGTAGTAAAGCTAAGATATAGAGATGGTGTTCTAAGTACTCTTCCACACTTTCTTCCTGATTAAGTTCCTTAATAAATTTATATTCAGTGCTTAACACAACTACACAGGGTTTAACAGGATTACACT
This sequence comes from Turdus rufiventris, assembly GCA_013186435.1. Classification (NCBI taxonomy): domain Eukaryota; kingdom Metazoa; phylum Chordata; class Aves; order Passeriformes; family Turdidae; genus Turdus; species Turdus rufiventris. The sequence continues at coordinate 1,453,548 of PYHW01010435.1, forward strand.
GGAAAGTCTTTCCTAGAGAAGGGGGTAATTGACAAAAAATGTGTTCATGCAATTTTATAGTTTACTGCCTGCAAAATGCCTTGAGTTCCTCCAGAGGTACCTGTATCAGAGCAATATATAGTCATTTACTACACTCTAGGGAACACTGTAATTCAGAAGAAAGCTGAGCACTAGCTGCCAAAGTATCACAGCTTACAGCATCTGCTTTTTTGTTTCTAACTCCAGCAGCACTTGCATGGTCACTTTTATGTTCAGTTTTTATCTTATTTTTGACAGTAGAGCAAGACAAATTTAGTAAAATTGCATGATGCATCTATGTAGCGGATCTTCCACAGTTACTTAGTAGGTGTTAAGTACTGCAGTAGCATGGGTTCAGCAACCTGTTCAAGACTACATGGGTCTCAATATCTTTTTGTGCTTAAATGTGCTTGTGCCACCATAATTTTTCACTAGAGGCAGGCATGAGTACAAGCAGTTGCAACAAGGAAAGGAAGGATGTAAATATGCAGTTTGCCACACAGAAAGATAAATTGCCTTTTGCAGCTCTTTTCTGTTGCCACGTCCTTGATTTGGTATAAAGCCGCTTGGATTATCCCGATATCAGAAATTTGTTTGGATGGCGGAATTTCTGTCTGCGTACAGAGCTGTTCCAAGTGCAACCCTTGGAGATCTGGCAAGACCGGGGCAGCTTGATCCATATGGATCTTTCTTATATGAAACCCTGGAACCATTATTCAAAAAAGTATGTTCCACCTGTTCCACCAGGTCAGCTGGTGGCAATCTAAGACTTTGTGAGTGATGGCTACAAATTCTGGGTAGGTGTGGAGAAGGCTCATTCATGTGAGAAGGCTTGTGTTACAATGAAAACACCATGAAGCTGTGCTTGTGGCCACCAAAGACTGGAGGAGTTCTGAGACAGAGCCTTGACCTGCTGCACTTGTATACTGTGGCAAGCAACAGTCTTGAAGGGAGGAAAAGTGATGGCTGTGAGAAGGTGAAAAGGTGGGAGAGTCATCTCCAGCTGAGGTGTGAAATATGTTGGTGGATGTGAGCAGCTTCAGAAAAGCAGAGGAATCCTCTGCCATGAAAGCATAATAGGCAAGTTTCATGGGGTACTCTGCCTGAAAATTTAGTGCCCACAGCAGAGAGCTTTTGGATCTCTCTAACATAAAAGTGTGCAGAACAGGGGCTGCTTGTAGAAACAGACTTAACAAGACAAGGGTTTGACTCAGTCCTACGACTGAGAAGCCTCTATCTTTGTCATGGAAGATAATAATCTGCAGGAGGAGGATATGGAAACTGAGAGATGCAGGTGATTGATCTGAGTGGTGAATAATAAAGGCAAATGTAGTGAGGGAGTTAACATATTTGAGGCTTGTCATACAGCCTACTACCCTTGGCAGGGGGTGTTGGGACTAGATGCTCTTTAGGGTCCATTCCAATCCTTTAACCTTCTATAATTTTAAGATTTTAATAGTCTGGCAGAGGCACTGAATCAGGCATCCCCAATGCAGGGATTCCTTGGAGTGCAAAGCACATGCAAGGGTGGGAGGAGGTTCAGTGAAGGGCTTGCTTCAGCGTGTTGAGTCCCACAGGATGCCATGCCAGCTGTAGGAGATTTACTACTGACATAGGCTATGGAAAAAAAATAATGATTGTTTGCAAAAGCTATGAGGTGGCCTGGGGCACTGCATTTTACCCAAAACTGTCTGCACTCTACCCTCTCCTCTCCCTTAAATGGGATTTATTACAAGAATGCTGTTGTCCTTTATGCCGTAGGAATCTTACCTTCAACACATTAGTAACATTGTGTACAAGGAGACAAAGCACACAAAAAAGTATAGAGTAATGTCTGGCCAAGTATTACAGCTTTAAAGCTGTAATATCCCTGTAAAGGGATTTCACAGATTAATGCTGAAGATGCATATGTTTAGAGTTTTATTAGCTTTCATCTTACTAGCTAGAGTTGTCACGTTCAGAAATAGGAAAACCCCAAAATTTGTGTTCCCACACAGCTCCTCTCTAAGGACTATGTACAGCTTTCAGGGATAGATGCTGAAAACAGTGTCTCAGCTTCTGGGTATCTATCTCCTTGATATTTTGAAAGGAATGATTCTTCAGTACTCAGGACTCAGCCTTACCACATCCACAGAAAAATAGGATATCCCTATAAGATACTTCTGCTTGAGTACCTCAAACTGTCCTGGTTTCAAATGCAATCCATAGGTTCTGGGAAGCATGCACACAATGGCTTCTCAGTGTTCTGCTTGCTAATTAATCCTGTGAACCTGGCAGGACATCCAGGGCTGACAGATTGGAGAGTGCTGTGTGCATTGCTGGGCATGGGGCAGGCCACCTGCAATACCTCTGCTGGTGAGGTGACCTTGGCCATGGAGACCTGGGTCTGCTCAGGTCTGCACCTTGGGGCCACAGCCTTCCTAATACAGCAACAAGTGGCTCAGCATGGGCTGCTAACCTTGCTGCTTAGCCAACACTGAGAGGCAGCTTATTACAGAGAGTCCTCATCAGTCTGTGCTGTTCCACAACATAAATACTCCTCTGGTTGCACTTAGAGCACTCATTTGAGTAGCAGAAAAATATTCTGCAGAAGCAAAAGGCTGAAAATGTTCTTGGAATACTTGGAAGAATTGGCCTATTTTAGCTACAGGACATGTGAAATGCCTCCTTTCTGGATTTACTTTTTAAGTGAAACAAGTTGGGTGTGGACCAAAAAGGGAAGCCAGCAGATTGCCTTCCTTATGGGATGCTTTGTTTTGTCAAGCCTGCAAGCCTGTCTTGTTTTGTCTGCCTCATGCAGACCACTTCCTGTTGCTGATAGTTGGCATCACTCTTGCATTTCTGTTGTTCTTTGACCAAGGTTATTCATCCTGCTTTTCTTCCCTAATGCACCCATCTCTCCATCTTTCCCTTAGTCAGAGGAACTGGTATTTTAGTATGCTACTCCCTATGTTTGTTGTCTTCTTTTCCACGGCACATTAAAAATTTCACTGACTAACTTTTCCAGGTAATACTGAAGCTGTCAAGAGCAATTAAACTACCCCTACCCACCTCCTCAGGTGAATTAGGAGAGGATAGGGAAGATGCCTTTTTTCTTGTCAGTCACTAGAGTAAAATATTGTTTTGGTTCTATCCATCACAAATGGCAAACTTTAGCTATAGGAGATACCTGCTTTCAGAAGTTACCAAGAGTAAAGTTCTCTGGAGAAGAATATTTTACATCAATAATTGAGTTTGCTATTCTTGAATTTCTCACTTGAAACCTTATCATCCCAAATAGCTGGTGTAATTGCCAGTTTATAATATTGACGTGGACAAGAGCCTATTCAGTGATGGCACTGAGCAGTCAGGGCTTTTCCATCAAGAGAAGATCTATCCATTTCATTTCCTTGAAAACCCTCATTTTGTTAACTGATATTTTGGACAATTGAAGGACAGTAAAAGATTTTATGTTGAACTACAGCCTAGATAACTATGGACTGCATCTGAATTGTCCAATCATGGCTGTTTGTCAAAGGAAAAGGTTTGAAATGGTTAAATCTATGCTCTAATTAGTAACAGTGTGTGTGAAATAATTTTTATTAGATAGACTGACATTTATACTTTCCAAAGCAGTTGGTAATTAGAAGTGATATTTCCAGTGTGCTGGTAAATGATGGCTGTCATCCAAACATGGTACTTCTGGACACTGACAGATTCATTTGCTGGTAGCATGAATACTGGCTTTTGAGTGGTAAATGTGTGTTCATGTGGCTTTCTCTTCCCCCTTGACTCAAGAGTCACTTGTAGTAATTAAACACTGAGATCCTCCTGGAAATAGATGAAACCCAGCGAATTGACTCCCTTTGGTGCAGTATTTGAAGTGCATTGGCTTCCTAGCTGCAGGGCTTTGTTGGTATCTCTGATGCTGTCCCACTCCCTCCTCTGTTTCATGTCAGGTGCAGCCTGTCACTGGGATGGTGCTTTTCCCTATTTCACAATTCCTTCCACAGAAAATGGCTCAGGATCATCCCTGAACCTCTGCTCTGCGTATGACAATGGACCTTTTACTTTTGCACATGGAGAACTGTGGGGAAACAGAAACAGCCAGATGTGAGGTGTGCCCACTATCCCTTGACATCCTTATTCTGCAGCTGAGTGACCTGGGGAGAGCAGTACCTGAATTTGGAAGTATGAAGTCAGTGATGGTTATGACCTTTACACTCAGCAAACCAGCCAGTAAATTGTATATGTCCCTTTATAACTTATTTTCTGAACTGGTGATGTTTCCAGTTTGAAACCTGAAATATTGGGAAAGGATTTAGGTTCAGGAAATCTTACTTATCATGCACAATACATCAATGTTCTGCAGTTCTTCCTCCCAGGAGGATCAAAGCCTATTTCTTTGATAAAAGCAATTTTTTTCAAGTGTAAGAGGTGGGAAATTGCTGAAAAAGTGATTATCTAGATAATAACTGTGCAAAAATATGTTCACTGTAGTAAAAAAAAAATACTTCACTCCTCTCAAAAGAGTCAAAATTGCTGAGAAGAGCGTAGTATACTAAGCACATGGAACTAGGAAAATGTCAATGAGCAAAGTTAGCTGAGTAGTACAAATGAAGCAGTAATTAAGAGTACATTCCACACTTCATGGCCCTTCATCTTCCATGATTTTCACTGTATGTGTGTGTAGTCATCAGTCTTAAATTTAATAGTTTACTTCCATAAGAGCCAAATCAGGCTGGTAAAGAAATTCAAAACAGAAAAAAAAAACAAAACAACATTGTGAAAGGGGATAAAATCTGCAAAGGCAGCTTCAGAGCATAGCAATTCTGAGCTACAAATACAGTGAAGATTAAGTATTTGCATGTGGACTTCCATTTCATCAGTTAGGGTTTATGTACTTGTACTTGCAGGTCTTTAGTGTCTGTGAGACTATTGTTCAAAACCTTTGAAATCCATGGCACAAACTAGGTGAGATGCCTCTCCTTCTCTGTTTTAGTCCCTTGAATATTTCAGTTCATATTGTTCTAAAAGGAAAAGTGACATCATCACTATCAGTTTAATAAAAATGAACTGAGATTGGAAAATTCTACATGCTTACCTGCAGGTATAGACTTGATTTCACACATACCTGTTGGATATTAACTAACCACAGGAGTCCTTCTGAGGATGGCACTGTCTTCAGAAAACTTTGCAGTCCTGTGTGTTACAAATCTAAAAACTTTTTTTCACGGCTTTCCAAGAATAAGCCACGCCAGGGGTCTTCAGTGCCTTTGTGTGCTTAGTGTCTATTACCACCCAAGAATATTGTCATGGCCTTGTTTGGTCTTTCAGGCAATCCAGGGAGAAAACATTCTAGTAGTCTGGAGAATCACTGTGCTTTGGATGCAGAATAATCTTGGAGAGTAGATAGTTTGTATTGTTTCTCTTTCTCTTTACTGTTTTCTAAGGTCAGAGATGTACAGAGCTTCCAAGCAGAGTTTCAGCAGGGTATGCAGCACCAGTATTGTAGTAAAATACCAGGCTATGGGAATGCTGCGGTGCTGGGTTATAACTCTTCTTGTGGCCCCAGAGGAAGCTGTTCCTGCAATGCCAGGCCTCAGATGTGAGAGCTATGGCCCTCTGTCTCTTTAGGCATGGAAAAAAGGCTATGAATTTTCAAATTTTCTAATGCAATTTTAAAGGACCCTCTGTGAGTGTCAAATAAAGCTGTCAGGTGGTGAGTACTCTGGTAAAGTTAGTCTCACATGCAGCAGTGTGAAGGATCATCCCCCCTGAGGGCAGACCACATTCTCATTAGTGCAGTGGATGGTGTGTTTTCCAAGGTAGCACAGGCTGGACAGGCTTTTAGAAGAGCCTCTGCATTCCCATGTACTGCTGTGAGAACAGTATTTACTGTGCAACTTAGAACAACCTAGAAATTACATACTTCGGACCTCTCTGAGAAATTGTGCTTGAAAATGAATGGAGATAATTTTGTTGACTTTTCCAGCTGGCATTGTGCATCAGAAATGCAGAGTGAAAACAAGTTAGGTCTCTTTGATATTTTTTATTTTTCTTGCAAGTGCATAATTTATCCGAGGATAGGAGTTTTTGGTATTTTACGTTACAAGAATGTGCATGATTTAGTGGGACCCCGTGCTAACATCTGATACAAACGTTATTTTATTCACAGAAGTATTTAATCAGTGAGTGTACAGTGCTATATTGGTATTTAAGAAGCTACCACAAGTAACTTATCACATAGAAAATTTGCACAGGAATATCCACCACTGGGGTGAAGATTAATTTCTCTATAATGGATGTATAGCTGAGTGAGAGCCCAAAACAGGCTAACCTCATGCCAGTGAAGCACCTTGGAGAAGACTGGGCAGATTGGAAGGCGAAAAGACAGTACTAAGGGAAGGAGATCTGGAAGTGTGCTGGATGCTCATCAGGTCTGTTATGGCCAGTCAGCAGAATCCTCTCTCCTTGGAGCAAATACCATAGCAAGGATGGCACGTTTGTCTGGAGAGGAAAGATGATCTGGAGATGAAAAGCCCTGCTGCTGTCCTAGAGAGGGGGCAGATGAAAGGGAACATGGACAGAATGAATGAAGAGTTTGAGAAGGGCTGGCCTCTGGCACTCCTGGGGCATGTTTTTCTGTGAGTGAAGAGCAGTAGTAAAGTCCAGGGAGGCAAAAGCAGTGCAACTGTCAAGTGCTGGAAGAGCATGGGGCAAACTATTTCCCAGATAGAAGTACTCTCTGAGTTCACTTGGAGGTCTGTATAGCCTTCCATCATGGTTGCCCCTGAAGAAGCAGGCTTTGGAATGCAGACATCACTGAACCACTAAATGCATCCATACTCAGGCCATTGTGTGCTGGATGGGATCTAAGTTCCAACCTGAGAATTGAGAGTAGTTTGGGTAGCATGGCAAAACAGTAACATGGCAAAAACAAGCTTGTGCCTTGACCTCACAGCACATTCCCTCATTTGTAAGGATTACTCTTGCAGTCAGTCAGTAGTAACTTAAAAGCCCCCCAAACAAGAAAAGTTGGATATTGATTGGAAGAATTTCTGCAAGCTGGTGTCAGTGTGTTTAATTCTCATCCCCACTGTTCAACTGGGAGCCTCAGTTGTGGTCCCACAGTAAAACAAGAAGCTGGCTTCTTTCTCTGAAGGCTAACAATTGCATGCTTCTGAAGTCAATGTTTTTTTCTTCACCTGGGTCCCAATGCAACTATTTGAGTTTTTTTAGGTGGAAGCAGGTGGGTTTAGATGTAAGAGGATCAATGAGAAAAATTAAAAGTGGCCCATTGCCTCTTTTTCAAGCTTTAGATTAACTCTTAGTATTGATTACATGTTTCTCAGGATTTGGGCTTTTATTTTTGTTTGGTTTGTTTTTAAACTATTTGCTGTATGTTCTAAATATTGCAATGAGGTGTTTGTAGTGTAGGAGGTAGCTTTCTGTTACTGGAAACTTCAAAGATAATCCCTGAAGCCAGTATTGTTCCAAATTCAGGAGAGTCAGCAAACTGGAATGTCATCTGCTCAGTCATTTTCAAATACTGAAAAATTCATATCATTTTATCACTGTATCATATCTTGCCCTCTGCATCCTTTCTGACACCTATCAGATGGACTATATATTATTTATGAATTTTTTTTTTTTTAAAGTGCATGTTTTTATCATCTGGGGTTTTTTTTCAGGCTAGCCCTACTCTATGTCACCTATGCAACAAAAAGGAAAACTTCTAATTTTGTCCTCTTGGAGGCTACCTCACTCTATCCAACTGCATTAGACTCATTTGATGCGAACTTGAGAAAGAAAAATATGATCATATATAGAGGGCCCAAGTGAAATCTGGAACATGCTGTGCCAGACACTATACACAGTGAGAAACCATTGCTTCTGAAGGATTATGAGGCGGGAAGGGATTGCACGTGATGGGCAGAAATAAAATGGAGATCTTTCTTTTCCAAATGTGTCTGCTCTGACTGCTCCCCTCCACTGATGTCCCATGGAGTTCAGCTTGGTATCCAGCTGGAGTGTTGAGAACTAGCAGCAGCCTTAGAACAATGAGGAGCAAGTGAATTTCCTGAGGTTGTATACATTTCCGTTCTACACTCTTAAAGAGGAAGGGAGAAATATAATTTGATAATCAGCATGATAAATCAATAAAGAAAGTGGTTATGAAAAGGGAAAGAGAACTCACCTAATGGCTCAGTGGAAACAGATTATGTGCAATGAACCTACAATGAAGAAATCAAGCAGTTTGAAATCTTAGTGCAGACAGAGGAAGGAAATCCAAGGAAGAAGCTTTTCTTCATGGGCATATCAAGAAAATTTCAATACTGCAAGTGCTATCATTTGACAGGTTGTACCTGCAGGCTGGATGGGAGCTATGTTGAACTGATAGGGGAAAATCTTGCAACCTCACTCCTTGTTTGAGCTCCAGTTCCTATGACAAGTGGGGCATATGATGTACCCTTGTTTCCAAGTCAAGCAGACCCATTTTAGGTAGAGAGGTACACAGTTTTGTCCTTATAATGGGTGTTGCAACTGAATGCATTTGCAAGTACTTGTGCTTGTGAAAGAATTACATACAATATATGAACGCAAATCCAAATAATGATACAGAAGCAGGTTTGACAGTATGGGGAAAATGTATTCCAGTTCCAGTGGCACCCCACTGTGATTAAATTGCATTCATTTAAAACAGTCATACAGCAGGGATCCTGATTCCACCCTTTAGCTTTGGGGAAAGAGATTTTCAAAGGACTAATCACCTTCACAGCTTCATTGAGGAAGAGCTGCTGACAGAATGAGAACTGTCTTACAATTCATGAAGAAACAATTTCTGCTTTCCTTTGCTAGCAGTGCTTCTGCAGGCTTAAATGAGCAGTACTACCAACACACTTGCTCTTCAAAAATACACAAAAATGGGTGAAGTAGCAGCTTTTAAATAATCTTCTGGCTGCTCCAAACTCTCATATTTGCTTTTCAATATCACTTTCTCTATGCCTATGGGAGTATTTACTAGTCTTCCTTATATAAAATGCAATCACAAGAGTTTCCCGCATTTATTCTTCAGTGTTTAATATTGGCACACATGAAAAAAAATTGAAATCACATTTCATTAAGATGTTGACAATGTACAGTAATGTTTGGCATTTTAGGGCTTTTTTAGTTGCATAGTGTTTAATTTTATTTTTTTTTTCTTTTTAGTATAGTGGGTACTGATACATCAAATTATAAACTGATGGTTGTGCAGAGATATCCAGAGCAAGGCAAATGTTTAGCTACCATAAGTATTACAACAAGCATTTCTTTATAGGCAGAAGAACCATCCGGCATTGAGCTAATACAAATCTGATGGCAACCAATGACAACAACATAGTGAGAGGGCTGTGGATTGTCCTCTCATAATGCATCTTACAATGAATGGGTTCACTGCAGGTCTTGCCACAGCTGCTGTGGCTTCTTGTTATTTCACCCATTATCTCTGGAAAAGTCCTCAACTCTTCTGAGATGTGTTGTTGGGGAGGACTTCTCACCAGACGTAAAGGAACAAGCAGAAGTATCAGACCCATTTTCAGTAGTCCGTGTCCTCGTCCTGCCTTTCCCAGATCAGCAAAACACTGAAGAACAATAATGACTTTTCTTGAAGTCCTGCTCTATTCCGGCAAGCATAGAAAACACTTGATACAAGGGAAGTTATTAATGTAGATTTTTCTGTATATAGTTTTATCCTCTGGGATACTCCCTAAAAACCAGATACACAGTGACTGTGTGCCTGTTACTCACCTGCTGTTAAGGTCTTTTCCAGCATGTAGTGCCACACTTGCTAATGGAGGCAAGGAGACAGGCTACATAAGAATGTGACATAGAGGAGAATGCAACTGAAAAAAATAATTATTTAACTGGGTAGAGAGAGTGAATCTGTAACCAATCCCATCTGACACAAGTCAGATGCCAAATCTCTGGTCTTGTCAGATCTGCTCCATTGCTATTATAAAGGGCACAGGCCAGTGAAGTGTAGCTCATGTCCTGGTAGTGGAATAATTCTGAAAGCATAAAGCACTATGCAAAAGAACATTCCTTTCAGGAGGAAGCACAAAGCTCTGCCCTGCTGTGCATGTGAACTCAGTTTTGTTTCTGATAGCTAACTGCATGCCAGCGTGGTGCCAGCAGTGCCAGGCCAGGGACTGCAGCCAGATGATACCTGGCACTTCTTACCAGCACTGGTATCCAGCAAAACCGCAAGCAGATAATTCCCAGAAGCTATGACAGAATGCTTCTGTCAGACCATGTTGCATATATGATTAGGCACAATTGATCTTGGATGAAAAGCCAGCTGTAGAAATTCCTATGATGCTGTCTTGAAGCTGTGCTAAAGTGGATTAGCTTTAAAAGGCAGTATTTCAATGACACAGAAATGGAGAAAGTGGGAAAGCAGGTGCCTTGGTGATGTGGTGGGTAGCCCCTGCTCCCTATATCCAACCCTTGCTCTGGTACATACGGTTGGTAACAGCATGGGAACGTGTTTAGGGGCAGCTTTGCAAATCCTGCAGCAGCATCTGCTGTAACATCCTTATGCATCTAAGACCTGAGGGAAGGCAAGGTGTTTTGCATTGTTCTCAATAATGCCATTTTCTTCCAGGCACCTTATAGCTACCATCTGCCAAAGCATCCTTAACATTATTTCCAGAGGAGTGAATAAATGATGAAGAAGGGGCACCTCTTGTGGTGAGTGGGACTGGATTGAAGAAAGCAGTAGCTAACAGCCTGTTGCAGATAACTGAGCACAAGAAACCATTTTTTCTGCCAAAATTTCAAGATACTGCCTTATTTTCTTGCTCCTTGTTATTCCTGTTTAATCTCTGGAGCATGAGATGCACATTAGGAGTGCTGAGAGGAGGAATTCTTATGTGTAAAAGAAGGGGACATTAACACGAGTGAAACTTTGGTAGCATCTTCCTTAGCAAAAGGGTGAGGAGGGCCCAAAGCTTTTGTCATTTCTCTGTGTTCCTGGAATCACCCTGTAGTGGGTCTAGGGCTGGCCAAATGCCAGTGCACCCACTAGAATTATTTACTAATTTTCTGCTGCAAGATAAGGATTAGGAGAGCAAAGTAGGCTCAAATTTTAAAGGATATAAAGAAAATTTTATTAACAGGATTAAAAAGAAAGAAAGGGAAAAAAAAAAGAACTCAGAAAAAGCCTCCTTCCACACCCTCTTTTGTTTCACACTGACAACATAAAGAGACAAAACCTGGGACTTTCAGTCAGTATACTACCTCTAAAATAATCTTTCTTCGGTTCACTTAGGGAGAGGAGTCTGTTGCCATGCCATAGAGACTTCACAGCAAACAGTTCTCTCATGGCATCAATGTCACAGCAAATCAGCCGCCCTGGAAAGGAAAATCTGTTCACAGTGTGAAGTCCCTCCCATGCCTTGCAGCCTTCCCACAGCTCCTTTCATGGGCCATGTCAATTTATGGGGTGCAGTTTTAAGGATGAGCTGTTCTAGTACAGAAACAAAAGTTCTCTTCATCCCAGGTACATCTCTTCATGTATCTGGGAACAGTGGTTTTCTTCTTCTATTTCTGGGACAAGGTTTCTCATCTCTCTCATTTCTCTCTGTTCAAACTATTTCAACATCTCCTTACTTCAACCCTGGTGCATCTGCTTACAGTGGTGAACACTACATCCCAACCAATGCATTCCATGAATTACAGGGAAAAAACACAGTCTGCTATATAAAATATATCTTTACCATAGCCTTACAAAAGAATTTCAGCCGAAGACTAAGGCATCTCCTCAATCCCCTCCCATCTTGAATTTTATACCTCCTTTACTGATCTCAGTGTCCCATGTTGTTTTCTCTACATATCTTCACCCTTTCCTTTTCCTGATCTGGGAGAGAATTGGTGTTCACAGGTTCACTTGTTCTCAAGCTTTATTGATTTAAACAGTTTTTATAGAGTTCTGCAGTGTTGAAAGGTTGATCTCATTCAGGCTCCACAATCAAGGAATCGCTATGTCTTTTGCTGCTGACCCCATGGTTCCTGCTGACAGCATGGTGAACTGTGCTGGAAAGAAAACCTGCTGCCACTGCTTTTGTCCTTCTGTCCACAGCATGGCTAACAGTGGCTAAGCAAACAAAGTTCATTGCAAGCCACACCGAGACAGCCGCAACCATGTGGCACCACCTGGTTGCATCGATTTTGGCCCTGCAGTCCTGGCCACGTGGCTGTTCCTGATCTTGGGGCCACCCTCAGCACTGGCCATGGGGCCACTCCTGGCAGTGGTCCTGGCCGCATGGTTGCTCCTGGTGTTGGGATGGCCTCTGCTGGCATGGACCAGCAGGCCCCACAAGGAAGGACTCCAGTCCCTGCTGGGAAGGGGCCCCTGCCACCCCACCAGGGTGGGGACTGAAGGGCTTGCCAGGAAGGGGCCAGTACCCCAGCAGAACATTGCCTGTCATGGCCTGGCCACTGGCCTGGCCAGTAACCTGTTCAAAGGCTGGAAGCCAGAGACCTCCCCACAGGCTTACCCATCCCTAAATGTGTTTTCACAGGGGTCTATCAAGCTCTTTTAAGTGGTTTAACCAGTTGTCAGTCTTCCAGACTAGGCAGCTAATTGGTTTCAGCAGGTCCCCACAGGGAACCACTTCCACAGGTTATGCACTCCCTCCCCAACTAAAAACCAAACCTATGTTAAACCACAATATACCCAGATGCCAGCAGTAAAGATGGAAAAGTGTGTTGAAGTGTGTTGCACTGAAGTCAAGGCTCTCTTAACTAGAGACTCCCACCTTGACATTTCCCTCTCTTCTTGCCTTTCGTCAAGTGTTTGTCTTTCATCGGAGTATCACAAGGCAAAATGCAGTGGTCACCCTATGACCGCTGCAAAAGAATTAAGTTCTAGAATAGGCTCCAGATATCTAAAGACAGCTGTCTTCTCTTGATATGTTCTTCATTGGTATTGCAGTTTCTTTTTCTTCACGTTTTTCATCTAAGATATACTGGGAAAGACAAAGGATAGGAGAAGTTTTCTCTGGAGTTTAGCCTCATCTCATACATTGTCTCTCCCAGTGAAATCTCTAACACCTGTACTGGTCAAAAAACAAAGGAATTCCCAGGACCAAATCATGTCATCTTTGTAAGATCCTCTTGCCTTCTGATGTCCTTGAATCAATTATATAGCCTGGAGTGGACTTGTGGGCCTGAGACAGTTAGGAAAATGTCCAACATATGGTTGGAATGAGCATCATTATAATGAGTGGATGTGTGTACATACAGATACGTGCATAAAATTTCCCTTACCTCTTGGGTATTCTGTTAGGTTGATAATGCCTTAGTAATGTACAGCAGTCCCATCACCCTTTCTTGTAAACCATTGCTGTAGCTTTTTTTTACATTTTAATACAAATGTTACGGAAGTGATGGAAGCAATTTTTGAGAATCCTTTTTATGAAGGATCTATATCTGCATGTATCATATGCATCTGACTTTATGTTGTTTTCTTCATATTAGTTACCCTGGAATATTCCAAGACAGTGGCTTTGTAATACTTGTTTTTCTCACATCTCTTTATTAAGAAGAGGGAATTAAGTAGACTGTAGGACATCCCTCCTGGGGGTCTCATCTGTGGGTTTTGTCCATGCTTATGTGCCCAGGTCTATATCTTTTTGCTTCTTTGCACTGTGTAAAAGCCATTTGACCTCTCCATCCCACTGCCATTCTATTTATATCTGTTTTGCAGATATGAATGCACTAACTCCCTACCTCAGTCATGGTGACTAATTTATTTAGCTCCATTTCCAACAGTGGACTTTGATGCCAAATATAGCTATTTCAAGATTTTACAGTATTGGCAAAGTGCTGACTTAGAGAAACAAAGTGAAGCTAATTTTGAAAGGCTCAGGGATGATTTAAGTATGTTGCTCACATGGAGAAAAAATTGCAGATTGCATCTTTATCCTTTCTGCCTGTGGGGATTAGCTACAAACTGGAGGTGCTAGAGGGGCAACAGATTAGGAAATAACCATGCTTAGTGATGTAAAACCTGCTGTCTGCAAGGAGCAGCCTGCAAGCCCCAACTGCTGCTCAGGGACTTCCCAGTAGTGCATGATGGGAATGAAATCCATGCATGTTTCATCTAGAGAAAATTTCTTCCCTTCTGCTTCTTGGCAGCATCTTAAATGGGTTCTATAATGAGTTCTTTAATGTAAAGCAGTTGTTAACTGTGCAGAAATTTCAGTGCACTGACCTTGTGAATTATCAGAGGTAGGTGTAATTATTTTTAAAGTAATTCAGGCCTGGATTATGAAATATTTGTTCATGTCATTCTCTTGAAAAGAGAGGGCGTGCAGTTAGAATGATAATGACCTTTTCTAGGCAGCTCTTAAATGTGCCAAGTAGGTGGAGGAAATGTGGAGGTTCTGATGTTGCCAACACGAACATGGAAGAGTGATGCCACTGAAGCTGAGGATTTTGGGAGCGAGGGGGCACGCACCTACACACTGCAGAGCTGAGTAGTGAGTAGTTGGTAGGAGGCAGAAATCACATCCATTTTGTTTCTTTGCTTGTGGAACTGAGTGACACTCCTGTGCAATAAAAGACAAGCAGCTGTTCTCTGACTGTTTTCTAGCTCAGTAGATGTGTAATGCAAGGGAGAAAGCCTATGGGAAAAGCATGCATAGCCACAAAAGCAGGTGGAGGAGCTTACCTAGAAAAAACAGGCAGGGAAATGGGAACTCCAAAACCTATTGAGCCCTCATGGCAGAAAACTGGGCATTGGTCTTTCTTGGAGGCTGTGCCATAGGACAATTTGTATCTCTTGCACACCTTGGCTCTGCATCAAATGCTACTTCTTCAAGCATTAAGATAAAGGGGGAATGGCTCCTCTCCCTCCATCAAACCTCATCCGTTTGCTACATTTTGGCAGCAGCTTACTCTTCTTTTTTCCTTTTTGGCATTGGAGATAGTGCAGAGGATGTGCTGTAAAATGAAGTGGTTTTGTGTAGCTGGTGGGAGAACAGGAGTTCTGCTATTGCTTGGCCATGGTATGTGTCAAATATACACAGACAGGGTGTTGAAAGTTTGAAAAATATTTTCTCTTTTTATCCAAAGGTCATTTTAAACTCATTTGAAATCTCTATAATAGTGGGCCTGCCTTCCCATGGAGCTCCCAGGAAACCCTGGCATTGTTTGACCTTTTTGCTTCTTAAGGCTTCAACTGCATGTCCTATCTGCTACAGGTGCAGAGACTGAATGCTTCATTCCTATTCACAACAAGGTCTTGGAAACTGCAGTACCTTTTCATGACTTTTCCCTTCTAAAGAATGCCATTTCACTTGCAAATCAGTTTATTTCTGACCTATTTGTTATTTGTCTTTGGACTTTTTCTGATTGACCTACCAGTTTTTCCAAAATATGGGCTCCAAGATTGCTGCTCAAGTCTACAAACAATGAAAAGTAGTTACTGAACTCGAAAAGTAGTTGACTGAACTCTAAGAGTACAATGTCCCTAAACAGTTGTCAACTCACTTCATAGCAGATTGTTTTTAAAAGCCATAAAATCAGCTAATATTTTTTCTGAAAAAAAATTTAGATGTATTGTCCACTATCAGGAAACCAATTTTAATATATTCCCCACTCTTCTATATATACTAGTGAAGCAACTTCTTCATTCAGCAACTGCCACAATCTGAGACTTCTTCCTGACTGCTTTTTCAGAATACTCTATGCAGCCAAGAAGCACACTGAGTTTGAAGTACTATTGCACACTGTAGCACACTGTATTACACACTTAACTGGGCATCACATTCAAGAATTTAAATGACATCGTAAAGTTTGCACTGTGCAACTTAGCATGTTGCTCTGTAGAAAAACTCCCTACCCATTTGTCACGGGTTCTTGCTTTTGTGTTTTGGTTTGGTTTTTTATGTTTTGTTTTGCTTTGGTTTTTGGGAGGAGAGTGGTAGGGGTGCTTTTGTCCTTTTGCTTTTTTCTTTTTTTTTTTTAACTTTATCATAGCAGATCTGCTGCAGCTGTCAGTCCTGCAGTGTTTTTGGCATTTCTCTTTTCCCCTAGGGAAAGCTCAGGAAGCATGGGCCTACAGTTATGCTTTTGGTTTCTCAAACCCAGTTTCCTTGGTGAAGGGAGAGAATATGGGGAAATTAAGACTAAAATAGTCTTCGAATTTAAAACATTTTATTTCCATCCACTTAACAAATAGCTGATTCTTTATTCAAACTGTATTTACTCTGGTTAACTCACCTTTGATTCTGATGCATAGTGAACAGCAAAGCTAGTGCAGAATAGCTTTCTAGCTGTGCTAGAAAGAGTTCCCAAATGGACAAGTCCTGGAGTGCATGATCCATCCCAGCCTTGGAAGGCTACTTGCACTGACAACTCTGTTCTGTAATATCCTACCCTGTCTCCTGGTTTGGCCAGCATTTTTTTCAGGCCTGCTTAGAAGTTTGTGTGTACTGATGTGAGAGGAGCAATTCCCTCTGTATTTCCATTTTGCAACCTTCCAGCATTTGCAGTTTGTGACAGGAAATCTCGGAACTGTTTGTCTGATTTGGCGATGGGTTTTTAAAATATCAATAGCATCTTTAAAGAAATAAAAAAGCCCCCAGGTTTTAGTCTGGGTCCTTTGTGTTTACCTCTTAGTCTGTGTACTTTTATGGGTTTTTTTCACAAGACTGTCTCCATAGCAGCAAAAGCTAGATAGTTACTGTTTTTTTTTTAAAAAAAAATAAAAAAAAAAATAAAAAAAAAAAAATAAAAAAAAGCTTTTGTGGAGTTATGTGAAGGAGGGAAATGGAGGAAATGGAAATTGCAACTATATTAAAAAAACTCAACAAACCCCTCCCCTAAAAAACAAAACAAGCAAAAACCAAATAAAACCAAAAACAAACAAAAACAAAAATAACACTCAAAGCCACATGGATCCCAATAAAATCATGTGAGTAGCCAATGCTGACCTCAGTGTTTTATATGATTGCAGACATTTGAGTTTCCCATCAAGATGGTAAATTTAACAAAATCCCATTTGCTTTCAACAGTAGATCAACAGCAGTCAACAGCAGAACCAAATGCAATTTTTTAACATGAATATATCTTTTATACAAATAATGAGATTTGGAACCTTTTGAACTGCTTCTGCAAATTCAGATAGCTGATGTCAGCAATTACATTGTATTGCATATTTTCCTTGTTAAAAATGGTTAATGCTTGTCAGTTATCTGTGTTTTGCAGGCCCCTAGCTGTGTAGGTTTTATAGTATAGACAAATGTTTGCTGTTTATCATGCAGTTGTTGTAGTAGCAGTTATTTCCAGATGATAATTACCTTTAAGGACATAAATTCTTGTCAGCGCCAAAGAAAAAAATGGAATTTCTCATGCAGTACATGTTCTAGCAGTATTTTCAAAAGGTCAGATGCTGGCTATTTATAAATAATCTGAGCCAGTAATTATTGGGCCAGCTTTAGGTAGTTTTGCAAGGCGTATTTCAGGTTGTTTTTTCCATGGCTAAAATGATATTGGCTGAAGAGTAATCTTGCTTCTCACCGAGGAACTCTGCCCAAGGATCACAGTTCTGCTAGTATTTGAGATATAATCATAAGTGCTGCAATTTTAGGTTAATTTCTTTGGCAGACAGTGGTTTTCAGACTGCCACAGGCAACTCAGCAGTTTTGGATCATCCCTAAATTGACTGTATTGTTTGTGTCTATTTTGAAGATCACTGAGTTCTCAGCTGGCTTCATTGCACAGATGCCTCTGAATGTTTGGAAAAACCCACTCCAGGATATGTTTGCTTTTGTTAGGGTTGCCTGAATACACATCTATATTGGAAAGCTAATTTGGACTGCAACAGGTTGTGAATTAAAAACAGATTAGCTATTTTCAATTAACAGCCTAAATTGGCAGCATTGACTCCGTGCGTATAGTGTAATGGAAGGCAAACTGATCCTTTTGTTCACACAGAATAAAGCTCAATAGGCAATTTCCCAGTGTGTGCCTGCATGGGGCTTATTGATCTGGATTTTTTTCTCTGGCTACTTACACAAGTCTAATCTGTGTCTCTTTGGCTTTTTTGTGTTCTATCTTTAGGTATTAGGGAGCATATGTATGTTTGTAGGCCCACTGAAGTGCACAGTGGAACAGTGTTTTCACTAGAAAGCAGGAAATACTGAGCTGTATATTCAATGATCTATTCATTGGGGTTTTTCTTCTCCCGACTCTGAGGACCTCTACCTTTGTGATTCATTCTGTTTGGCTACTCTTCAGAGAAATCCCAAAGCAGGTAGCACACAAAGAACATTCAAACCCATGAGACACGTCAGGGAAGCTTCACCTGCTTTGGCCTGCTGTTAGAATCTCAGTTATACATTTGTGTTAATGTCCACTTGCTGATGCACAGAGATTTCCAGTTCAGAATCTGTTGATGTTTAAGTGTTAAGTCTGCCTATAAACAGGTGCTCTTAAAAGAGGACAGCAACTACTTACATAGTAGAGAGTTCCTGATAGTGACTAGCTGGGGAGATTCAACTCACTGAAGTAAAACTCAAATGATCTGCTTTTTAAGTTTTTATTTTATATATATTTATTTCACACACACACACACACATACACACATATGAAAAAATTTCAATGTTGTTATTAGGACTAGTATTGTTGGTTTTTTTTGCACCAGATTTAAGTTTATTAAAAGATCCAGGTTGGTTTTGATGGTCTCATCAGATTATATGTATGTCTTTTCAGGAGGTACAATAAGTATCATATTACTAATTGGCATAGAAATACAACAGTACAGATGCTTTTTTCTTTCAATTGTGGTGCTTCCTGTTGCTCTTCTGTGAGCTTATGATTTTAATAAACTGCAGTTTGAGAAGACTGTCTTGCAGCAAGACAGTCTTGTGGTTTGTCATCACTGTCACTTTTAGACTTTGACCCAACACATCCAACCCATATAAAAAAGTGTAACAGCACTCCTACCTCAGGCAGTAAAGACATAAGCGGTATTTCTACTGTAACTGGTGCTGCTCAGCCTTTCAGCTGCTAAACCCACCCATCTGAGTGACAAGTGTAATCTAACTGAAGCTTATTGTGTCTGTACTGCCTTTGTTCATGTCCATTACCAGATTCCTGAGGTATCTTCTATGACTGTTAACAGTGAATTACAGTATTATTGCTGAATTCAAGGGGACTGGGTTTTTTTGGATCTGTAGGGAATTGTGAGAGTATCAGAGAGAAGTTATACTTCAGTGGTGCAGCCAGTGTCCATATGTGACAGGGGTAAGCATGGAGTTGATTAATCGGCAAAATGCACTTGCAGTTGTTATACCTGATTCAGTGTAGACACCAGGAACAGGCCACTTACAATTGTGAAGAAACCTTTATCAGACAAATAATCTCCTACAAAGCAGCGTCCTATCTGAGCCTTTTGGACTGTTTCCAGTCCCTAAAGTGGCTATACAGCCCTGCAATTCTAAACATGAACATGAATTTCACAATAGTTTCAGATAAGTGTAAAAGCTAGATGTTGTAACCCTGTACTCTGATGTACCCTGTAAACACCAGTGCTTTAAGAATGGCATGTCCCTTTAACCCTGTAACCCCTGCAAGACCTATGGACTGACCTCCTGAATTGGAGAGAAGCCAAGAAATGACCCCTCCCATTCCCTGACCCTTAAAACCCCCTGACACCCTTTCCTAGCTCTTTTTCCCTGCTCTGCCACACGGAAGCCACAAGAATAAACTGAAGATTAATATCCCTGGGATAAGAGCCTCTGGTATTTTATCTGTTCTCATGATACAGCACCCTAGGCCAGTTCTGCAGAATAGGTGAGGAGCGGCTGGGCCAGGCCAGGGTGAAGTATTAGCTAGAAACCCTGACAGGGGCTTTGGGAGATGGTTGCATTAAACAGAGTTGGAAAGCTTTTATTTTAGGGATGGAAGACAGGAACAGTCTGCTTGTATTTCCCTTAATGGCATTTTAAAGGTGAAAATTAATGTTTTGGGATCACTTCCAGCCTGATTAAGTGATTGGAGTCTCAGTGGAACAACAGGAGATGGTATGTGTCATTGCTCAAGACTTTTGGAAAGAGAATTTGCTTTAACTGAAAGTGGGAAAATACAACCCTGGGGTTTATCTCAGCAGAATCCCAGAATATTCTGAGTTGGAAGGGACCCACAAGGGTGATTGAGTCCAATTTCAAACTCTTTGCTCTGCATGGGACATTCCCAAGAATCACAGTGTGCCTGGGAACATTGTTCACTTGGTGCTGTGACCACTTCCCTGGGGAGTCTGTTCCAGTGCCCAACCACCCTCAGGGTGAAGAACCTTTTCCTAAAAAACAACCTAAACCTCCACTGACACTTCAGGGCATTCCCTTGGGTCCTGTTACAGATCACCACCGAGAAAAGATCAGTGCCTGCTCCTCCTCTTTCCCCTCAAAAAGGCAGTTGTAATTTTAATGTGTTCTTCCTTCATTCTTTTCATTTCCAGGCTGACCAGACCAAATTACCTCAGTAGCACCTTGAAAGGCTTCCCCTGGAGGCCCTCCACCATCCTTGTGACCTTCATTTGGATGCTAACAGACTTATGTCCTTCTCATATTGTGGCACTGAAAACTGCACACAGGACTGTGCCCCAGCTCAGAGCAGAGCAGGACAATCCCCTTCCTTGCCCAGCTGTGATGCTGTGCCTGATGCACCCCAGGACAGGGTTGGCCCTCCTGGCTGCCTGGGAACTGCTGGCTCGTGTTCAACTTGCCATCGACAGTGACCCCCAAGTCACTTTTCTCAGCACTGTTCTCCAGGGTCTTATTCCCCAGTCTGTCCATACCTCCACAGTTGCCCCATCCCAAGTGCAGAATCCATCACTTGTCTGGGAAGCTTCATTCAGTTGGTGAATGCTAATGTGTTAAGCCAATTATTACCCAGAAACTACAAGACAAAGTGTGTAGGAGACTTTAGGATGGTGCATTTTATTGAAAGCAAGGTGAAAATGGCACGGGTTTGAGACTTATCATTGGGACTCTGGGCAGCTACAGAAGAAGGAGCATTGGTGTTTTTAGCTAAATCAGACTTGCTTCATACTTCATGGGACTACATATGTATGTGTTTAGAAAAGAACAACTGTTGTTTAAATGGTTATAGTCCAGTTAGTTGCATATAGTTCCACATAAAATCACCTGGAGATGGGTTTTCATGTGTAAATAATACACCTTTTGGAGCTGTATCAAGCTTGTTAGTTTAGCCTGTATATAGGTTTTTTATGCTGCAGCAAAAAAAACATATAATATGATTAGACTGTTCTCTTTATGGAGAAAACTATAGTTAATCAGTAAAGCATAGGTTTTGAGGTCTCCTAACATTACAGGTCATCCTTATGTGAATGCTACATTCCTTGTAGTCTGAGGCTGGGTTGAAGTAAAGGTATAATAGAAAACCTGAGCATGTGTTTGTGCTGCTATTCTGCTTCCTCTGGAGGTAGCCCACATTTTAAGGAGATAAAGTGGAAGATGAACTCCAAAAAGTGCTGTGTTTTCATAGCCTTTATCTTTAAGGTGGTTCAGTAGTGATTGGGAGCCTCACATAACTGTGAAACTGGAATAATGTTGCATTAGGTGCATTGTAAGATACCCTCTTCCCAAGGATTGGACACCCTAAGAGTGATGTATGAAACCTCATGCTCTGGAGGTCATCAAGTGTTCATAATTTTCCAGCATGGACACAATTAAGAAGTATGAAATCAACTAAATTTGTAGTTGAAGGTTGCTTGGAGCCATGTTCTTTTTCTTGCCATAGGAGAGCACTCTTGTTGTAGTAATTATGCTAGTACAGATTCCTTCACCAGGGAGAGCTTGCCTCTGCCCTTGTGAAATCTTCCAGGAGCTGATGGATGTGACACCCAGAGAGGTACAGCCCAGTCCCACAGACTGACCACCTGTGAATAAGAGCAGAGTCTGTGTTTTGAATGAGGCCTGCCTTCTCCAGTCTTTATAAAGGAGCCTAGAAGCAGAATTTTTTGAAGGATTTTGGAAGGATAATGTTTCATGAGTGTGTTCAATCCCATTTTCTGTGAGTTAAAAGTTAGTTCTGAGGAGAAGTTCAAACTCACTGGACTGTGGTGTGCAGAAAGACTTCACCTGTGGTGCATGGTGCCAAGACATTCAGATACGAAATCTTAAGGTTGCCATCTTCTAGATTTCAACTAATTAATTAATAGTTATACCTTTAGGCTGCATGTAAGATCAAGTGGGTCCACCTTTGCTTTGCAGGTGTACAAATAGTGTTTGAGCAGATTTAAGCTTTGACTATCTTACACTCTTCCTCAGTGCTAGGGTCAGTGCAATTGCTATTTACCTTTTAAAATTGTATTTGTTTAAAAAGCAACCAGAAGGATTCCTTGCCAGCCAAAGCCCATGTCAAATAAGAGTAACCACATGGACTTAGTTTTTTGTAGTTACAAGAGGACAAAAAACCATGTGTGAGTGATGACTTGCAAAATGATGAAGGAATCCTGTTAGTATATTTCTGATAAAATATTTATTATTTCTACCAATCTTTCCTATAGTCCTTCTCTGATTTCTTCAAGAGGGGCTTTTCTATATATGTTTTTCAGGCATAGATCCACCAAGAGGTTCCTCTTCTTTTAGAAAGCAACACACATAGAAAATTTGTGTATGCTGTTATCAAAATTAGCCAGCCATGGAATATATTTAAATGGAGATTCCAAAAGTTGTAAGTGAAATTAGGAGACCACATGTTCCAGATTACAGTGTTTCATTATTAATCTTTAAGTTTTGGTTTAAATTTTTCACCTCAGTGTCATACTAAGATCTTACAGGGAAATATGAGATGCCTAGTAGTTACACTTTGTAACTTCTTCAGCACTGTATTTTGGTGAGAACAGACATATCTGCTGTAAACACATCTTGGGAGGGGCACTGGTGAATTCACAGTTTTTCATAAATAAAGTGACTGCTACTTGACCATGAAATGCAAATATTCACACTGGAGCAACAGGCGCATAATGAGAAATGGGGTCCCTGAAGATGTTCAACTTATCCCACAGTCCCCAAAAATGATCAGCCTTTTATTTATGTTATCTACACTCTACTTTTAGACCTTGTAGTATGGTCCACAAACTGTATGCTTTTGTAGCATAGAAAATGTGAATGCATGGAAAATACAGGTTTGGGGTTTTGTCAGGGCTTCCCTTCTGCTTTTTAAATTCTGCCTGACTGCACTATTGGGGAGTTCCTTCCTTGGTCTCCTCCCTCACACACCCCAGGAGAAGTTTTTGGCACAGCCCTGTGACTCTGCTTTTTGCAGAGCCATGGCATCTGCTGTCACAGGTAGGAAAGTAAAGCAAAACAGGGGCAGAGCAGCTGTTGACATAACTGAAGGCTCTGACATCAGTCCTTTAAAATGGAGAGAGAAAGAAGAGAGCTAGAAGATATTTTTAGAAAGTAGGATGCTGGGGGAAATTACCTCATGACTGAGCTCTCTGGGTTTTATCATTTTAAGCTCTACAGTGAAAAGAATGTGAAATTACATCTTTCTAATTCTTTCCACTTCCTTATTTACCCTTGCCATTTGCCATTTTTCCACCCTGTCTCAATAACTGGATTATGCAAGACCTTTAATCACAAGTTTGTTCCACAAACTTTTTATTGCTTACCTGTCTTCTGCAGATCAGTTGTGTAATTTCAGACCCTCAAAGACTGATTAATAGAAATCAAAGCCAAGAAGAAGGATTAAGGGGATGTGTGTGTTTAAATGTAATTAAAGTCTGTATCTCCCTGCTACCATCAAAGCCCAAGGTAACTCTTCTGAATTTCAGTATTTGCTCTGTTCTACTTGTACTTATGATAGACCAACTGGTTGGCACAATGCTTGGGTCTTGTGAATACTTTGTAGTGGGTCTGACCTGCAGCTAATTGCAAGTTATTTGAATTTACGTGGGATAGCTATAGCTATAGCTATAGCTATAGCTATAGATATAGATATAGATTAGATATAGATATAGATATAGATTTAGCTGCCAGACAGCATAGTGTTTACCAGTCAAAACTTCTTCATTTTCTACTGAGTATTCCTTCATTTAACAGCTAGTGTTAGTCAGCAGGTTAAAGAGTTCAGGAAAGGATACATTATCAGCTGAGATTGTCTGCAAACTGTGAAGATTACACCAAATTGGGAAAAGACTATGTAAAGTTTGAAGATTCCTCATTGGTAATCATGAATATTAAAAGCATGTATTTTTTACTCTGGTTTCCTAAGAAATGGAAGATTCAAAGGCAATGAGTAGGTGGATGCTTCAGTCAGTAAGTCTTGGCATCATTTATTTCCTAAGTACATTTAAGACTGTTGATGAAGTTCAGGTAAAATTGGAAGCAGGATTCTGATCTCCAATTTTTTTTATTTCAACAAGTTTTAGGAAAATGGACAATTGAGTCCTAGTATGAAAGGACTAAGGTATTAGTATTAGCCTTTATCGAACTTCATGATTCAAGCCGGAGGCATTATTATGACTAACTCTAGAGAGTGCACATTTGGCACATGATATAATATAATGTTGAAATCCATACAAAATGAAGTCTGTAATTTCTGCACTTCAATGAAGAATCTTTTTCACTGCAGAAACTCTTAACTGCAGACCCTGAATGGACTGTAAAAATCAAGAAGGTAGATTGTTTTTGGGGTATTTGATAGCTGCCTGCCTTATGTAAAATACAGCAGTTCCCCATACACCAGTGTTTAGTGAGAACAATGCCTCAGCAAGAAGTGCTTTCTTACACAGTCTAAACTGTCTGCAGAGCTGATGTGAATTAGCATAGCTGCTTCTGTAGCCTATAATCTACAGTTTGATCCCATCATTTGTAAAGCAAGGAAATGAAACCTCTTATTTGTCATTACAGCTCAAAGCTATCTATTTGGTGCTTGAATGGCCTCTTGAGAAATGCAGGTGATAGATTTTTATTGCAGCTAAAATATTTATGTTACCCAGGGATATATTTCTAAAGGAATATTAGCTGTATGAGTGCTTTTCAGATAAATGGAGGCAGATTCTCCTGCTGCCTAACTGGCTGGATACCATCCCACATTGACTGTGATGACTATAATGCAAAACAGCCTTGCATTAAGTCCATTGAACATGTACTGCTGGTCAGAGAGCCAAGTCCTTGAAGCGCATCTCCCATTTCAGCTGGAAGGCTGTTTTGGCCCTCCAGTGTGCAATGGCCCTTTTATCTGTGGGATTGGAAAATCTTTGGGTATTAACTAGTACCTGTAGTTATTTTTATGACTTTGGTGATGTTAGTATACAAAGTATCCTTGAGTTTTTAGTTGAATTGAGGTCTAGACTAAGGTCACTGTTCGCCAAATTCAAATAACTACTTTATTTTAAGGATGAAATACCTAAGTGGTCAGATTTAGTGTCTGGTATTGTTTGCAAAGACATGCATGAAACAAGTTTGCAATGAAAAATAAAAAAGGGAACTGAACACATTGGTGAAGAGAATAAGAAAAATAAATCTTCAGAAAGGTATTGTTCTACCTGGCAGGATGTTTTCTGGAAGCTGCCTAATTTGCTTTCTACAGATACAGTTTCTATAGAAATGAAGGTATAAATTCAGTACAACTTTATCTTTTCAAACACTCCATTCAAAGGAAAAGTGGGTTACTGCACT
Organism: Turdus rufiventris; assembly: GCA_013186435.1. Classification (NCBI taxonomy): domain Eukaryota; kingdom Metazoa; phylum Chordata; class Aves; order Passeriformes; family Turdidae; genus Turdus; species Turdus rufiventris. The sequence goes on from PYHW01010435.1 coordinate 1,479,251, forward strand.
GTTACAGAAGCAATGAAAGCAGTGTAGGACAGTTCCAGGTTCATTGCTGGCCAAGGCCAAGCCAGTCAGGTGGAGGTAATGCCTCTGTGGTAACAGATTTTAGAAGGAAAGAAAGTTATTGTGCAGATGTAATTATGCTCCGAAAAGTGAGGAGTACAAGTGTATGAGAGAAACAACTCTGCAGATACCAAGGTCAGTGCAGAAAGAGGGACAGGAGGTGCTTCAGGTGTCAGAATTGCGATTCCCCTGCAGCCCCTGGTGCAGCAGCCCATGGTGAAGCAGCTGTGCCCTTGCAGCTCATGGAGATCCATGGGGATGCAGAGATCCACTCACAGCCTATGAAGGAACCCCACACCAGAGCAGGTGGGTGGATGCCTGAGAGGAGGCTGTGATGCTGTGTGGGCCTGGGCTGGAGCAGGGTTCTGGCAGGGACCTGAAGACCTATGGAGAGAAGATCCCATGCTGGAGCAGGTTTCTAGTAGGACTTGCGACTCTGTGGGGGACCCACACTGGAGCAGGCTGTTCTTGACGGACTGCACCTTGTGAAAAGAGACCCAGAGCAGGTCATGAAGAACTGTAACCCTTGAGAAGGACTCATGCTGGAGAAATTCCTGGAGAATTGTTTCCTGTGTGACCCTACACTGGAGCAGGGGAATGACTCCTCTCCCTGAGTAGTGGGAGAAATAGGGTGTGATGAACTTACCATAATCCCCATTCACTGTCTCCCTGCATTGCTGGAGAAGATGGTAGAGCTGGGGAGAAGGGAAAAGTGGGGGGAGGGTGTTTTTGAGATTTGTTTTATTTGTCATTATCTTGCTCTAATTTTCGTTAGTAATAAATTCAGTTAATATCCTCAAGCTCCATCTGTTTTGCCTATGATGGGAATCAAAAAGTGATCTTGTCCTTGTCCTTATCCCAATTCATGAACTTTTTGTTGTTTTCTGTCCCTCATCCAGTTACAGAGGGAGGTGATAGAGCAGATTTTGTGGGAACCTGACATCTAAACAGGGTCAACACACCACAATAAATCCTCCTGTTAAACCCTAGGAACTCACTTAAAGTCAGGGAATAAGCTAGCTGTGCTTGCCCATCGTGAGAATCCATTCGGTAATAAACTGCTGGACTCTATCCCAGGAAGGGGAGCCTCCTCTATCTTTTGCCTTTGTCCATGTGGGTTCTACACTCTCCTATGGTCCAGAGCTAGCCAAAGGGACCTGAGGGAAGAGGATAAACCCACGCCCATGCAAGAGAGAAGCAGAGCAATTGTCTTCTTTTGTCAGTCTTTCACCTGTTTTACATGTCCTGGTACAGAGACATTTGTTCATAACACCAGAAAAATGTGCACAATTGGGAGCATAATTTCAGCATCAAATGTTCACCAAAACATTAAACGTTAATGAATGTTTGCCTATGCAGATACTGCAAGTGAATATAGCTATGTGCATCATATATCCCATTCCTAAAGCCTTTTAGTCTTTTTATATATAGGGCTAGGTTGCTAAAACTGACGCCAGGAATGCAAATACCACTGTTCAGAGTTTTCCAATTGCATTTCATTATCTGAATGCGCTACCGAGAAATCAGGGTATTAATTTTCTTTTGAAGGCTACATAAAGCTTGGAGATGGCTCTAGATTCTGGTGCTTTTTAGTGGGGCAAGAAGAAAAGTTAAAATATGATCTTGGATTACAAATACTAACATCAATTAGAGAAGTTACTGAAATGTCTCTTTCCTAACTCTGTGACAAAGGATATTCAGACAATGTGTTTATATCCCTGACACTGGTTACCTGCTGCATGTTGTGAAGCCAGATTCTAACCAAGAAAAGGGCAAAGATTTCATGCCTTATGTGGTCCCCAGGAATCCCAGGGTCCCCTGGGTCCCAAGACCTAGGGTGTGTATTTGCTTATTATTGGAGACAAGATATGTGCAGGAAGAGGCTTTGTTTTCTTCCTTCACTCAGAGAAGAGTTATGGGGAACTAAGCAGAGACAAAGGAGCCTGCTTAGTCTGGATCTGCCTTTCTCCTGAAGGGCTTCGCTGCTTAGACAGTGAAGTGAAGCCTGTGTATGATGAAGACAAAAAACAAGCAGAAGAGCTACAGCAGTGCCTTGCTATCCATGCATGGGAGGATTTGAGCCCCAGGATCAGGAGGAATTATTTCAGAGCAGTCCATGATTGCATCACTGGACTTCTGAGATACTTAATGCAATGAGCACAATATTTTAATCTTTATTTTAAAGTAATTTTTTCTTCCAAGCAAACAGTCACCAGATAAAATAAGCATGCTTGCAATCTAATTCACACACCCACCTGCCCTTTGAAATTATGTGTCTAAAATGCATTCTTCCTACAGCTGGATGAAAGAGACACTTGTGATTATCCTGCTGTGATGCACCCTCCTCACTTCATTCAACAAATCCAGAACTACAGGAATTATTTCTCTTTATTCAGGCCACAACTGATGGAGCACATGAAATAAGCTTGCTGGGAAGATACACTAGCTTTGCTTTGACTCCAAGTGAAAATGAATTTGCTACATACTCCCCACTCCCACTAATCATAGCAAATTTCTATCAGTGCTTAAAATCACCCTTCTACATCTGTGTGTTCTGCACCTGCAGCAGCTTGGTGAGAACAAACTCCCTATCTATGCCTGTTCACTGACCTCTCTACTCACTTTTGAACCTACACTTTCAATCAGCTAAACATGCTCTGCTGTTGCCTGGTAGAGGAGTTCAGCTCTGGTGAATGGAAGCTTCAGGGAATGCTTGAAGCTCTCCCAGGAAACAGGCATTTTCCATCCACATGTCAGCAAATTTGGAAAATGAGCAAATTGTCAGTATAAGGGACAGAGAAGAGGAACTCCTGAGCTATGTTCTTCTCATCCCAAATATCAGTCGCCTTAAAGCTTTTGGTCTTTGAGATAACTGGTATACTGACACCTTCTTTCTTATCTCTCAGACAGTTCTGGAACTTAATCAATTAACACTTGCGAACTACGAACACTTCCTCTGATAGGAGTTATTAGTATCACAGCAAAATGTGAATAATCTTGGCATGCTCAAACTAGCTTTCATATAGGTGAAAAGAGAATGAAGGACACTGCATCATAGGAAATATCACAGGTTATTTGAAATGCCGTAATCCTTCTCCTATGGATTTCTGGGCTATTTTTATAATACTAATTCTGATTAAAAATACTAAGTCTGACTGTCAGCTCTAATCCATTCTTCATCCCTGTATATCTAGCAATGTTAAACACTCTGACTAGTCTAAAGGCTTTAAAAAATATTCCCATGTGTAGAAACTTATGAGGAATACATACAAGCCACACATATTCCCCTGATTCTGCAGTGGGAAGATTTTATGGAGCTACACATAAGCCATCAGGATGGGTACTGTATTTAGTGTATTGACTTTGATTATGTCACAGTTTGATAACAACTGATTTAAGTTTTAGCTATCTGTTGTTCTGAAGTGAGTAACTAGAATTCAGCAGTGATGGCACACTGACTTTCTCATTTTAATAGCTTCTCAGCTCCCCTCTTTATAAGCTGAGAAGCTGTATAAAAAATGGGCTGGAAATGCATCCACTAAAATGAGTGATGCTGACAGGCTGCTGCTGTAGCCTGCTGCCTGTGCAGGTACAGCTGCTTTGAGCTTTGACAGATTTCAGCCAGGCAAAAAAAAAATTCCCAAAACTACTCAGCATCATGTAACTCATGATAGCAGTGGAGAAAAACGCATAGCACTGGAGTTATCTTGTGTTCCTAGATACTTTTGCCTTACTTTATGTTGTACTTTAGGCTGTCAAGACTGCAGATAGAATTGCATTGAATACTACATCTTCCAACTTAAAAAGATTAGCTAACCTTCCCAAGCTGCACAGCTGTTCTAAGAGGGTTTTCAAGCATAAAGCATGAACATTATAGGACTACTTTGCAATTTAAATGAGAAAAATCTTGTAAAAAGCACTTTTTAAAAAAAATTTAATCTGATGTTGTTTTTCAGTACCCTGTCTGCGAAAGCAGGACCTTTTTCTCAGCTTTCTGAAACCTAACTTGACAATCCAAGAAGCAATTTAGCTAGAATATTTTCCTCTGTTTTATCTGGTCTTTAAATAATTTAGAGGCTGAAATTAGTTCAATTTTTTGTTATTTGTACTGAATGGTAATAACTTTATTCATTATATGAGCAAGTAAACAGCAGGCAAATTGTCACGTAAAAGTGGGAAAGGATTAAGAAAAACGTGTGGGCAGAATGTAATTGATTCTGCAGATTTTGGTAGCTGCAGCATGGAGATGGACAAATAGAAAAAGAGTTTAAAGCATTTTAAAATGTTTTACTAGAAATCATCCCATTCAATTGTCCATTTCCATTTAGCTTTATAACTTCAAATTCTTTATTTCCATCTGATACATTACTATAACAAATGCAACCACATAAACTTTGTTCTTAGGGGAAAGTTGGGATTCATTTGCAATGTGGATGTGTGTAAGAATATCAAGAGAATATATCAGATTTTAGTCTTGTAGCTAAAACTTAAAAAGTGATTTGAAAGCAATGCTTTTTATTAAACATTTGAGAATTTCTCTGTAGGAAAGGTGTTTGCACGCTAAACAAAGGAGAATACTGCAGTGTTTCACTGCAGTTTCTGCAGTGGTTACACTGTGCCCTGGGGGAGAATGACTCCCAGTGTTGTCTTACTTGGACCACGTAGGTATAACTCAATCACTACTCTCCTTCACAAAGACTGTTCTTTGTTTTCAGAGTGGGGCACCTGATAAGAAATTAGTCTTACGCTTCAACCCAGTGTATTCAACATTACTGGAGGAAGGTTGCTTTGTAGTGGGGAGGTACATGGATTGGTCAAGGAGAAGGGATATGAACAGAAGTAATTGTGATCATTTCAGTGCAGTGGAAGGTGGATGTGGAGAGAAGTGGCAGGGGTTTGATGAGGGCATAGCTGGGGGGGTTTTTTTGAGGACAGACAGTAACACTTTTGAAAGCACATATGGTGGTTGGGATGTAGGAATCTGTAGAAAAGCAATACTTGAAGGATGTCTAAGCCACTTTTTCAAGTAGGCTATGAGTTCAAGTTTCTCTGTTTACAAGCATGCTTTTGGAAATATTTTAAAAGAATGTGGGTGAGTCTTCAGAGTGCGTGGACTTAGCACTCTGTGCAAACCTAGCTCTAAATAACCCAGGCTGTCTCCCACACAAAAGTCAGTGCAGTCACTGGTTACTTTGAAAAACTATATTCAACTGTCCTAGAATTATGTTTTAGTAAGTCTATGAATATGAATTTTTTTTTACATATAGTAGCTACTGTGTAAGTGTTCTTTGCTTCTGTTTGATTGATATTCCCTAGGCTGACCCATTTGCGTTCAACAAAACCACAGAGTGACTGTCTTTGCATGACTTTTTTTTTCATTACTTTAGAAATCAGTCTCATCATTCTGTCACATAACCATGATACAAACTATGCTATATCAATAAACTAGGATTATTTTTTTAGATTCCTGCAAGGTCCTCCCTGCTTCTTGACTCCTATCTCTCCAGACAGAGATGCTATTTTCCTCTCTCACAGCCTTAGGTGTTTATACATTACTGTTTGTGTCCATTCTCCAAGTAAGAACAAAGAAAAGATATTATTATCAGCAGGATATCTTGAAGCCTCAGTCTCTAGAGACAAATACTCATGCCAAAGCAGGTGACTGTTGATTGGCTTCCATTTCATATGCTTCTTTCTTCTTTGAAATTATGCAGTGTAATTACCTTTATCCTAAATATCATCACATCCAAAAATCCTATGGAGTCACACAGAAACTGTCATAACAGATGAAGCCAGCGTCCACAAAGCCATGTGTCCTGTACAACAAAATAAAGAATAGGGAAAGGACTTAGTATTGCTTCATAACCATTGCCTTAATTTTGTAAGTAGTGTCGGTGGGACTTCTGAGCCAGACATATGTGCTTAGAAGCCTGTCAGCACTTTATTATTTGACTGAAAAGAATTGTCTCTGCTCATTTCCCTGTGATGCTTATCTTTTCTTAGACATCATAGAATTCCTCAGCTGCCTTACTTTCTTCAACACAAAGCGGTGGTGTTTCCTGGAGTTTACACCTCTTTGTAAAGATGGGTTAGAGACATGACACAGGCACTAGAATTACTGCTTGTTTTGAGTTCATGTCCCACAGGAAGAAAACTCTTGCAGAGAATACTTTAGTTTTGGTGCACCTGGAAATCTTTCACACATAATCATACTACGCTGCACACATAAACTCGAAAGAAAATGTATGTAAAGAGTAGGCTGGCTAGTGTTACCAAATAATTGTTTTTGAGCTCTGGCTGAGAAATACCAGGAACTGGCTGTCTTAGTGGTTCCTTAAGTAAACAAAGAATCTGATCCCGTTCCATTGCTTTGACAATCCTTTTTAATTCTAATTTTCAAGATGAACACAACAATACTCCATCCAGTGGCACTTACAAAGAACAAAACCACACAAAAATCCACTCTACTTTGGAGACTTCTCATAAGGAAAGCCAGAATATCAAAGTCAGAGTTTCTCTGACATGGTGCATTGGTTTCTGAGTGCAGCTCCCTGCACAATATGATAGTTGACATTCTAGTGGGGGTCTGCTACAGGCAGGAAGGTGCCCTGGGTGACAGGGCACTATAGACAAATAGAAGCAGCTTTGTGTTCACACGCTCTGGTCCCCATGGGGGCTTCAGCCATGTCAATGTCTTTTTGATGGACAACGTGGAAAAGCACAAGCAGTCCAGGAGGTTCCTGGAACACGTTGGTGATAACTTTCTTCTTCAAGTGATATGAAGAAAGGTGCTATGCTGGATTTTGTTCTCACCAACAAGGAGAAGAAGAGGAGGATGTAAAGCCCAAGGGCAACCTGGGCTGCAGTGACCATAGAATGTGGAGTTTCAGATCCTCATGGCAGTGACGAAGGCACACAGCAAGCTCACTGCCCTGGACTTCAGGATATCAGATTTTGGCCTCCTCAGAGATTTGCATGGTTGAGTACCATGGGATAACTCCCTGAAGGGATGAGAGGCCAAAGAAAAGTATTCAAGGATATTCAAGGATCACCTTCTCCAAGCTCAAGAGTGATGCATCCCATTAAGGAGGAAGTCAGGCAGAAACAGCAGGAGACCTATGCAGATGAATGAGGAGCTCCTGGACAAATTCAAACACAAAAAGGAAGAGGGTGGAAGCAAGAACAGTAGTTTGGGAGGAGAGCAGAGATATTGTCTGAGCAGCCAGGGATCAGGTTAGTAAAACTAAAGACTTGATTAAATTAAAGTTGGTCAAGGATGTTGAGGGCGACAAGAAAAGCTTCCATACATACATCAGTAATTAAAGGAAGATTAGGAAAAAATGTGGGCCTCTCCAGAAGGAAACGGGAGACCTGGTTAACTTGATCATGGAAAAGGGTGAAGTGCTCAGAACCTCAAGGTGCATAAGCCTATTGATTCTGATGAGATGCATCCATTAATTCAAAGGGAACTATGGGAGAAAGTGGCTATGCCACTATCATACTTGATAAGTTGTGGCACTTTGGTGAAGTTTCCTCTGACTGGAAAAGGAGAAGTATAATGTCCATCTTTAAAAAGAGGAAAAGGGAAGACAGGTTTGTCATTCTTGGTTTTGTGTGTGGCAAGATTGTGGAGCAGATCCTCCTAGAAACAATGGTAAAACTCATGGAAAGTATAAAAAAATGTAAGTTTGATAGCTTTAATAGTCTGGATTCTGAGCAGGAAGGAATCAAGTTTTCAGGCTTTTATGCACAACTACAAAACTATTGTTCTTTTTGTCTGGACTTTTTATTGTTTCTTTAGATCAGTGGTTCTCTACTTTTCCTTTTTATAAAGAAGCTAAGCTGTAAATAAGTGTGCTAAGAAAAGAAAAGAAAATCATAACACTGCTGAAATTATAAATGCAGTTTTTATTGAAAGAGGTTTTGTCAACCATGTAAACCTATTTCAGTATGTAGTATTGCTTCAGGACTTCTGAAATAGTTCACAGTTTCCCTAAAAAAAGGAAAAAGCAATTCATGAATCCAAAGAGGAGTTTTGACAAATGACAGGTAATAAACATGTTTCAGCAGCACTGAAAAGATAGGATATATATGTTTATACCTTAAAAAACCACCACTTCCGGTTTCTTATTTCTTCCTTTGAGGACACAAACCTTCGAGGGACTCACAGAAAGATATGGTGGCAAAATGTGTTAACTCAGCATTTGGGCAAAGAGGCTTCTACAAGCTTTGTACTTGAGTCTTTTCAGTTTTAACATGTAAAAATGTTTCAAGAAATAAAGACTTAATTAGAGCAGTAGTGAGTTATTGAAAAATGTTGAATATTTAAAATACCTTTGTAAAGAAGCAAAGGCATGGAAAGGAGGGGGTAAACAATCTGTGAAGGATGAGTGCTAAATAATATGCAATTAGAGAAATCAAAGCTATTATTATGCTAAAATTGAGGCTGAAGATCAAAACGACTTGGAATAGAGGTGGGCAAGTTCTGGGAAAAACTTTATAAGCAATAAGAACACCTTTGAAGTCTTTTCTTAGAAAAACATGGAACAAATGAAGGCTTGGTAGGTAGCATGATGTTTTTTAATATATTTGAGAAGGCTGTTTTGGAAAAACAAGAAAAATAGCACTGAATAAAGAGTACTTCTGAATAGAATGTGATTTTCGAAAAAAAAATAGGCCAGTGTTTCATCACCTCACTTTCCTCTCATTGAGAGAATGTGGGCTCTTGTCACACGTAAAACAGCAAGGTAACAAGAGCTCATGACCAAATTCCTGTATTTTGCTTATTCCTTTAGCAATCCTGAATGCATTTGTACTATTGGTGATTTTAGTTAAAAGTTTTTGCAGGCAGACACATAAATAAACAGCAGCATACAAATAAGTGTATGAAAGCTCCAAAGCAACTGAGATCTTCTGTGGAAGTTAACTCAAGAATAGTAAATTAAAGCTTCATAATACACCAGAACTTGGTGAATTTGCCTATATCTTTCTTTGGCTGATTCTGTTGCAAGGTAGAGATTTTATACAAGTGAAAGTCCCCCTTAGTCTTTTCACTTTCAAGACACAAATTACTTCAGTACTATTCCTCTGCATTTATATAAATAGGTGAAAGTCTGTCAGCAAGAACTTAGCATTAATTGCTCTTCAACTAGTATAATGAGTGTTTCTAGATGGTGTAATGCTTATTTGTGCATTCTAAAGCTTTCTCAAATGAAGCTTAATTCTACATATCCTTTCTAAAAGATCCTGTAACTAATGGCAATACTGTTACATAAAATCAAAGAATATTTCTGGTTGGAAGAGAATTCAAAGACCATTAAGATCCAGCTCCCCTGCCATGATCAGGGACACTTTCCACTAAACCAACTTGGTCAGGATCCCCTCCAGCCTGGCCTTAAATACTTCCAGAGATGGGGGATCCACACCTTCTCTGGGCAACCTGTTCCAGTATGTCACCTCTATTAAGAGATACTTCCTAATATCTAACGTAAACCTACTCTCACTTTTATCAGCCATCTTAATTATTAAGTGGTGTATATCACCCCGTCAGATTCTATGAGAACTAATAAGGAAAGGAGATTAGAACTCAATAAAAAAACTGCTCATTTATAGCATGGTATTTAGAATCCCTCACTGTTGCCATAATAGCTGGGCTGAGGGACAGATGCTGACATCCTCTCTTCCTCACTGGTAAAATCTTCTGCTGTTTACATGGCAAGTGCCATTGGTGCTCATGGTTTCACTATACTGTAGCAGCAGCAGAGAAACTTTATTTGTTAAAAACTCCATGACCCTTTCCAATTCCTTGAGTTGCTCACAATATAGCACATGGATACTCAATGGTCCTACATCAACACTTCAGAGAAGGCAGTAAGAACTAGAAAGTGGAGAATTAGATTGAAAATATAGTGACTATTAACTAAAATGTCAAAATATTTGGTTTCAAATGCTTTCAAACTGAGAGGTTCTCAGTCTTCCACCTCTGGTGCCTCACTTACAGAGCAGCACATCTGGAATGAAGAACACCAGAGATGTCTGATGCCTGTATCTCTGCATTTCTGTGACAGGGCCTATTCCCTCCATAGCAAAGTCACAAATGCAATCTGCAAAAGAGACACATGTCAGGTTAATACCACAGCCCTTGCTGGCCTAAATTCCCTAGAGGATTTGAATTGCACTTCTTTTGAGGGTAAAGGTATTCATAACAAAAATGCTGCAAAGATACTTTTCTGCTGCATCCAGTGTCTGTTAATGAACAAGACAACAGGTTTGACATGCTTATATTTGACATCCAGGTCTTATCATATGCATCTGTCCTTACAGAAACGTTGAAAGATAAACTCAGTCTTGACAGTCTTTTCTTCCAGAGTCTTATCTCAAATATCTGATTTGTCAGTGAAATCCCACATTTACTTAGTGCAATAGCATCCTCTGTTCTGTGGCTTGCATGTCCTCCACCCTCTTTAATGACACCTGTTAAAGGAATTTCCAGTAGGCTGACACTCAGACAAGTAAATGAGACAGCTTGGAAGAATTCTATATACAACCATTTTGCTCAGATTTTGGCTGGGACATGTGTTGGTGTGCATGAAAAAGTGTGTATGTTGGAGGGGGGAGGAATTTATGGTAAGAGATTGTGTTAAAAACCAGTAGATGTTGTTTGCATATCTGTTCAGTGATATCTAAACATTCCCTTTTTCTCCCCTGTCTTTCTGTCTTCTTCCCTTCCATTCCTTTTTTCTCTTCTGCCATTTACTGTCAGGAAGGGCCACGTCTGAAGGGCCAGTTCAGTACAGCCTGGCACCAACACAGACGGATGTCAACACCAGTTCCAACTGTGAGTCAATTTGCAATTGGGGTACTCTTTGAAATGGTATTGGTTTATGTGCATGTAGAAGCTGCAAGAATTCTGCAGAGGGCTTCCAGAACAGAGGGAGAGAGGTTTGTTAGCTCTAGCTCTCTATGGTTGGAGTAGCATGCAAATTTTTGATGTCTTACTAAAAAGATTTAGATAAATGTAGCTTTTATAAATACACAAAGATTCTGATATGTGAGGGCCAGTGCAAGGGAAAGCAGAATAGACTTTTTGAGCTGATGCTGTTCAGAGAAACCTGCCCACCAAGAAAGCTTAGGACACCTCATCTCACTAAAGAGGCTGGAAGTCATGCCTTAGAAAAGGATCTTCATTGAATTATTTTAACAGTTAGATACAAGAGCTGCCAGTCTCAGATTTGTGTAGGAACAGTGATCTGTGTTAGGACAGGTTAAGAGACCTTGGTTTCAGTTTTGAGGTGTTTGAGGTAATTTGTCTGCTGTCAATTTGATTCTCTGCAGGAGGACTGCAAGGGGGAAGACAAGACCTTGCACAGTTCTCTCTCATTATGCATGTACATAAAGCTATCCAACACTTGTGTTCCCAGTCCCCAGAGGCCCATGCTCCTGATATGTGTGTTGGGTGAAGATACTCTTTATGGATTTGTAGGAGGGGAGAAGAGTTCATTACACAAGAGCAAGTGCAAAATGACCTCTGCTGTTCACTGCTCCTGAAAGGTACTCCTCTTCCAGGTGACATTCCTGGTCCCAACAAGTCTTGGCCCAGCATCACAGAGAAGGTAGCTGGGGAAGGAGATAGTGATTTAAAGTAGGCAATTTTATCAGCTGCAAAATTTGAGAGGACGTGATGGCAAATGCAGAGGACAGCAGAAGGCAAAAAGGGAAAAAGTCTCTAATATCCCTGCACTTCAAAGACATATGTGAGGATTAGTGGAAGAGTACTGGTTCAAGACTATTAGAGCTATAAAATTTGTATAATCTCATTCATGAAAAGGTAGTATATAGCAGTTACACTCTACTGTACAGTGAAGGGATTAATACTGTTTTTTCTAGATGCATTGTGTTCAGCTGATTCTACTAAAAAGTCTATCTTCTGTACATAGATGAAGCTTTTACATAGATGAAGTTTTTATTTAATATGCTTGAATATATTATTAAAAATCTTGCTCAGAAACTGTAAAAGGGACTAATAACATCATAAATTATGCTGTATTCTGTTTTCATGCTGCACAGTGATCAATGGAAAATTCACAACACAGACCAGTGTCTCACTGATCTGTGACTCCTAAACAAAGAATTTCTTCAAACCATGCATTTTCATCCCAAATTCTTGAGTGTCATACTATGTTTGTCCTGCCTTTTAGTTTCTGATGATTTGTTTAAGTTCCGCAGTTCCTGCAGTCCGATGGCCACACTATTGTTTGGAAATGATGATATCCTGGGCAGTGCATCAAAACAGATGGTTTGTCAAGCCTGTGTCAAGCCTGTGAGCAGTTCTGTCTGTCAGTAAGCACAAAGACATGGGCCTTGAGATCCACAGGAGACTTACTGTTAAGCTGCAGCACTCACTTAAGCAATCTGAGCTTGAATCTGGAAGTGATTTTAAAAAATTTTAAAATCCCTCTAAGATGGGAAGTTGAGTATAGATGGAATTCAGGCTGATGCTTCACTAGTCATAGAATGTCTTTAACAGTCAATGAGTGGATATGAACTAAAACTCTGGGATTATATTTCTACTAGGTTTTATGTGAAAAACAAACAAACAAACAAACAAACAAACAAACCAAACAAACAAAAAACATCAACAGCCTCAGACAAATAGAGCCCCATTGTCTGGGAGAGAATAAATTTCAAAGCAGGTCTTGAGTACTTAAAGTCTGAAATGCAATGCACTATCCTATTCTTCCTTTTAGCTTACCAGTAGTTCATCCTGTACTTGTTTAGAGCAGCACTCTATTTCTGGATTTTTTTTTCTTCTTAGTCAAGTTGTTAGAGCACTTAATCAAACTTCAAGATGGATTGTGATTGCATCTTAAGCTCTTCTTTGCAAAATGATTGATTTTGTTAATGTTTGTTGTGGTTCCTCTCTACTAAGAACAGTTTGAGACTGCATGCACTATATGGCAGGAAAATTCAGACAAGAATAGCAAGTCTAGTAATACCAAAAAGGTGAGATATTGATTAAGGCTGTTCAAAATGCTTGGCCAATAAATGTCTTTTTTTCACCTCCATTCATTGGTTCATAGCCTCTCTGAGTCTCCTTGTTGGACACTGAATTTGCATAGCTTAGTGTTGAAATTATTACAGTAAAGCAATTTGTGAAGATTCACAAAAGCATCTAAAAATATTTTTAGGACTTTATGGTTATTATTATTGAGGGTGCTTTATTGTGAAAGACAAGCCTTGTACAAACAGGGAGACAGTCTATCTAGGTGGGCAGACTAAAGATCAAGAAAAATGAAGGGGTCCAGGCAGTCTAAGTCCTGTAAAAATGTAGAAATCTCCAAGAGATAGGAAAGGGGCTGAGAGAGTGTATACAGTCCCCATTCTTGGAGATTTTCAAAACTTCATTATAAAAGGCTTGGAGCATGCTGATTGAATTTGTAGCCCATGTTTTGAGTAGGGTAGAGGCTGGACTGCATGTCTTCCATATTGGCCTTCCAAAAAGTGTCATTTTTAAATTCTATTGTCTGTGATAAATTCAGTAGCAAAGTGTTCTGCATTAGAACTCCATATAGCCTGATGCTTGGTATAGTACCTAAGCTGCAAAAAAACATTCTCCTTCTTTGGAATTAAGCTGTGTCTCCAAAACCACCAGATGAGTGTTTTCTTCTGGTAGCATGCAATGGACAGAAGAATGTGATGTGACTTTTTTTTTTTTTTTTGGCATTAAATTTAAATGAAATCTGCTATATACACAGACCAGCTAAGAATTTAGGGGAAAAGGGTTGGAAATTGAGCTGAAAATCTCAAACAGGTAGAGAAATCATTCTCCCCATAAGAGTGATGCTGACTGAATTTTTTAAAGGGCAGACAGACAAAACTGTTCTCTCACAGATATCCTGGGGATCAGAGCTAGAGGTGTCTCACTCTGACAGCACTGTTCCTGTTGTGTAGCTAGATTGTATGGGGCATGTCCTGGGGCTGTCAATCCAGTTAAGCCTACACCAGCGTTTAGAAAAGAAGTAGATATTCTCCAAAGGCTAAATGCCAGCGACTTTGATGTGACTTTGTGATAAAGTCCTGGACTCTTTCAGTGGGAAGAAAGCTTTGCTGCATTAATATAATGACTTGTGATATCACATCTATTATTCCTTTACTGTGTGTTTTCAAATCCTGGGCTCCTATTTAGTTTTGATGGACAACAGATTTTTAAGTTTCAAATGGTTTTGGCATATTTATTTTTCTGTAGTGATGGTAATCTAAATGGAGAGGTCATTATAAATTCCTGCTGTGCACAATAAGCTCTAAAATGTTACCTGAGGTAGGGTCTGTGGGAAAAGATAATAGCAGATGTGCTCTTATACCAACTGACATAGATGTGAAAAACAGAATTTTTTGGCACACTAGACACTGTCCACATCTGAAACATAAGCAAGAAATTTCAAGCTATCATGTTACATTATAGGTTTCTGGGATCTTGTATTTTCATCTTAAAATCACTGTTCAAAATCCACAGAGGCTTCTTGGGTGTCTGCTGTTTATTTTAGTAGGTTTGGGAGTAAGTATTACATCAGCAAGATTAACAGTTGTACTTCCATTTATAATGTTTTCTGCTTTTTTCTTGCTTTGTACATACCCGTAGGAGCTTTTTCTTTGGCCATTCATTAAAAACCAAACTAGTTGCCTTCCTGAGACATGCCAAAATGTTTCTGCAGTCTGCTGATGACTGCTACTTCTGCTGACAGATTTCAGACAGAAAATTTGGAAAACTAATCTATATTGCCAACAGCACTGCTGCCATCTGATTGTGCTATTAGAAGAGTTAAACTCTTAGCCTTTCTATGCTCTGACTTATACACTGTGATGCTTTGATTCTGTCCACCTCTTAATCATGTCTGTCACAATACAAATTAGATGGAAAATCTTCACAGGAGCATCCTGCCCACAATTTTAACTTTAGCATAAAATAATTGCCTAATGCTTTTATGGAAACATTTCATTTCATCACAGTCGGCAATTTCAAATTATTGCTTTTGTTCCAGTTAATGGGAGCTGCAACAGAAATGTCAGTCTGGCACATATCATAGTGGCAAGATCTGCAAGCAGCAGAGAAACAGCAGCTTCTGAGTGAGAGGGTCAATAGTTCATGTAAAGCAGCTTTTAAGGACAGCAGGATGTCTGGACACCAAGCATTGGCAGTTACAGGTCCTAAAGCTCATAGGGTTTTATGCACGTCAACACCTTTGGTGAATTTGTGAGATGACAGGAATATAACATCACTGATCTCTTTCTGAGGTGATGACGCACACCACTGCTGGACTCCATCCTTCAGGATCCTTAGCTATAACACTGAAACAACATGGGAGGAAGCCTGTTTTCTCAGGTGAGGGGAACAGGCAGAGGTGATGGTAGAAATCAGACACAAGCTCATGCCCATGCTTGGTAGAAGACTGGTAAGTCAGGAGAGTCTCAGTAGTGTCAGTACCACTGCAGGATGAGTCCCAGCAAGACACATCTATTGCTTGAGGTGGGAGGACAGGGAAGAAGCACTCATAAGGTTCAGAAAGAGAAGAACTTGATGTTTAAACACTTCAAGGTGTTAAAACTGCAAATCATTCTGATTTTGTTTTTATTTTTTCCCTCTAAATGACATATATTAAACATAAAAACATACAATAATTGCTTATATATATATGCAATATAATGCATTTCACAGATATTCTGGAACCTGTTTCATGGGGACATCCAGACAATAGGATCTGAATTAATTTTTGAAATGCATTTATTACACAGAATTAATGTGTGGGCACTTTCACTCAGAATTAAACTAAACTAAAAGAAAGGGTTAAGTTCAAGAGCAGAATATAATAGACAATGAAGACAGATGGAGAATTTTTTTTATCCAAATTTTATGAAAAGTTCAAGGAGATAAATTGCTATAAACATGTCCTCAGTAAAAATGAGTAAAAATTAGATTTATCCAGAAATTTGATTGAGGTGTTCAGTAGGGTGGAGATTTGTCCCTAGCAGGTGTTAGACATGCAGTGTATGAATGTTCAGGAATTGGATGGAGTATAAGAGAAGAGCATAATCTGTAGAGGTTTACTTTCAGATCAAGTTAAAATAGCCTTTGACTTTTCCTGCTTTATGCAGATATTATATTAGTTGAGTGAATGCTCTTGCATCTGACTTTATTTTATGATAGGAGAAGCAGGAGGTGATAGAAAATGTAAAATACAGTGATGTCAACATGGAGGAATAGACATTTCTGCCTCAAAATATAAGAATTCAGAGGCAGAGATGGAAATTAAAGATGTCAGTTTCACAACATGTGAATCTACTGCAAAGGAAAGATCATGAATCCAAGAGTTAGTTAAATTCAAAGAAGTATTAGTAACTTACATGAATTACAAGAATAACTAGTGAAGTAATTAATTATGATGAAAATTCTGGGAAAGATATTAGATATTGTGCTTTGATTATTATTCTAGTCTATATCAAGATGAGATCACCTAGCAGACAGGCAACATGCCGTAGACAGAAAATCAACAGAAGTGTCTGAGATTAGTGTCTATGAGACATAGGATTTAAAAGTCAACGGGTCATATCCAAGCTATCACTTGGATCTAGCTTCCTTTTTTGAACTTCTCCATCCTCATTTTGTCTGAGTTAAGCCTTTCAGGTGTCCAGCTGCTGATGACTAATGTATTATCATCATACTGATCCTCTGTGAGTCAGGAAAACTGAATTTTTGATGCCAGTTGCAGGAATATCATGTAGTGCTAACTGTGCTTGGAGCCCAAATATTGTCACAAATAACACTGCTGAGAAAACAAGTGACTAGGTTTAACTCCCAGCCCAGCATGAGGTAGTGATCTAGATGTAGAGTTTGAGCTGCTCATTACTGCCACAATAGCAGTGTCCAAGTGTGAAAAGCAACCTGCAATACCTGTGCATTTTGTGAAGAAGCAAGTTGTGGAAATTGACAGGTTGGTTTTCTTTAAGGATCTTTAGGAATGCAATAAAATATATATATTCAGGTCTGCTGGGGCACATGGTGCAACAGACATTCTCCTTAGTGGAGAAATCAACGGACATGAGGGATCACAACAGGAGAAGATGCTGCTCTCCCTCCTTCCATGATTAATAGGTGAAGAAGTGTGAAGAGGTTTATATGAGAAGAAGCAAGGAATCACAGTGAAGGTCATTTCACATGCCAATGCAGATGGTCTATAAAAAGGGGCATAGAATCACAGAATGACAGAATCACAGAATGGCCTGATTGGAAGGGAACTGAAAGATCATCTAGGTCCAACACTTACACTAGACCAGATTGTCCAGAGCTCCATCCAACCTGGCCTTGAACACTGTCAGAGATGAGGCATGTATGTAGAACAGGCAAGATGTTTAGATGGCATTTAAGCTGTTGTCTCCAACTGATATTATCCAGTTACACTGGTCCAATGCCTTCAAATTTAATCTTAGCTCAACACCTCTGCATCTTTGTCCTATAAATACATAATTATTTGAAGCAATCCAAAATCTAGGAGGCCTGTACTTGCCCAAACATGCTTTCTGATGCCTTTTATCATTCCTCCCGTTCCTTCAACTACAAGAACTGGCTGAACTATGGGGACAATTTTCAGGTAAATCAATGGTAAATGGTGAAAGAAATAAACCATTAGTGTCTGCTCAGGAAAAGGCAGATATTTCAGCTCAACGCTTACTAGACATTAAAGTCAAAATGAGGGTGGTATTAGAAAGGCTCAAGTGTGGGGAAAGGCTCGTATACATGGAGAGTTTAGCCATGAAATGCAACACCACAAAACTCCATCATTTATTGTTTAGTCCACAGTACTGGTGGGATAGAAAGAACAATTCGGTTCATTGTAGGCATTACTGCGGGGCTGGTGAGGTTGTCCAGATAAGCTGTGGATAACCCATCTCTGAAGGTGCTCAAGGCCATGGAGGGGCTCTGAGCAACCTGGCTGAGTGTTCTGAGCCATAGTAGCGGGATTGGAATGTGATTATCTTTAAGTTCCCATCCTACCTAAACCATTCTGCGATCTTAAGGGTCCCTGCCAACCCAAACCATTCTGTTCTATTGTTATTGGAATATGTCAACACATAGGAAAAACTCAAGCCCCATGCTTGGTAATGTTTCACAGAACTGCCTTTCCAACAGGATGATTTTCATTCTCTTCCCATTAGTGGCTGTTGCCAAAAAAAGTACAACTTGAGGCTATTTCTTGTACTGTCCCTTGTTACCTGGGAGAAGAGACTCTACCTCACTACAATCTCCTTTCAAGTAGCTGTAGAGAGAAATAAGATCTCCCCTGAGGCTCCTTTTCTGCTGGCTAACCACCTCCAGCTCCCTCAACCACCTATATGGCTTATATGACTTGCGTTCCAGCCACTTCCCCAGCTCCATTGCACTTTTGGGCATACTCTGGAGATGAAAGGCAGACTACAAGCCAGGCCCACAGCTACAGTAACAAGCTGCTGTGATAATCCAGGATATAGCTTTACAGAATGTAGAGCCCTCAATGTAAAATGAGTGCAGTATGTTCTGTCACCCTGTCACAAGCATGAGTGACATGGAACTGTGTCTTGCTTAGAGTAAGAGAAGTCAAGTTTGCCAGGTTTCAATCATGTCTTAAGACTGCCAGCATGAGCTAAGGAATCAAGCCCCAACATTTCTTGTCCTCTTTCCAGTTAATGCACAATGGTTTCTGTTTTGCTTACAGAAAAATACTTGTCTTCTTGCTAATGCCTTTTGTATTGGGTTTCATTTCCCTCTCTGATACTGAAGGTTACCAGCATGTTTGTGCCCAGCAGGCATCAGTTGGCATCTGTTCTTAAATTCAGACCACATAGTTGTTACCATTCTTTGGAAACCCGAACATACCAGGATTAAAATAGACTGCAAACAGATGCTTGCCGATAAAGAGGTTCCATTTGCTTGTACTATTTGCAATTTGTGCTGTGAGGATTTAGTCACATTATAATGGCTAACTATTGCAAGGGTTCAATGAATCTCCTGGCCTTGAGGTTTTGGCATAGCCATAATAGCCTACGGGTTTGATTAGTGGAATTTTTGCCCTCAAACATCACTGAGAAAGTCAGAAGTGCCCAGTCACCAAATCACAGAATGGGTTGGTTCAAAGGGACCACAGTGGATCATTTGATCCAACTTCCCTGCCCAAGCAGGGTCATTCTAGAGCCCATGATACAGGATGAAGTCCAGATGGTTCTTGAACATCTTCAGTGGGGCAGACTCCACAACCTCTCCTGGCAACCTGTTCAGTTACTGGCACAGTAAAAGTTCTTACTCATCTTCAGAGGGACCTTTCTGTGCATCATTTTCCCACTTCCTATTGTCTCATTGCTTGGTGCTTCAGCAACTTGCAGATATTGATGAGGCACCCACTCAGTCATCCCTTCTTGAGGCTGAACAGGCCCAGCTCCCTCTGCCTTTCCTCCTTAGAGAGATGCTCTAGTCCTGTAATTACCCAGAAGCTCCATGTATCTCTTGTACTGAGCAGCCCAAAGCTGGACACAGCACTCCAGATGTGTCTTACCAGGGCAAGACCACCTCCTTCAGACTGCTGGCAATGCTCTTTCTAATGTACCCCAGGATCCCACAGCCTGAGTCATCCATGGGCACACTGCTGGCTCCTGGACAGTTTGTTGTCCACCAGGATCCCCAGGTACTTCTCAGCAGAGCTGCTTTTCAGCAGCTCAGCCCACATCGTGCACTGGTACATTCAGGGTTATTCTTCCCCATGTGCACTTGCCACAGAACTGACATCAAAATATATGCCCTGTCACACCATCCTGCTGCAGATTTGACATCCCTATTCTACAGGGCATGAAAAGAACTGTAGAGTTGGCTGCATGCACCCTGCACTGCTTATGCATTGGGAAATTTGTTCTTTGGCTTCTTGGTGTGGAAAATCTTCCTTAGTACAGAATTTAGAAAGGATTCTTCACTTCTCTTTCTCTTGTACTAATCAAACTTCAGCAAGCAAAGATCAGTAAAGGTCTGTTAACAAAACAAAATTATCTTTACAAAGAGGTGAGTTGAAATTTCTTCTGAGAGCAGGCAAGAGCCGGTCAGTGCATATGAAAGGAAAAGGCAGAGATGACCTAGATTAAATCTGGAAGCAAGTGTCCAAAGCAGACTTTGTTGATATTATCAGCTGTGCACATCCAAAATGAGTTTGGTAACCCTAACTCAAGACAACCAAAGGAATAGTGTCTCTCTTCCTGCAGTTCCAGGCCTGCGTTTAGTCCTCACAGTTCAGTTGAGGGCACAAACCAAAATAGCCCTGTTTACTCTCTACTCACCCTTACAGGGTGATCAGGATTGACCCCCTCCACAGCAGTCTGAGACTGGTGCAAAGTGTCCTCCCAAATTTCAAGATGCATGCACTAGTCTGCAGGTGCCCTGCCAACACCCTAGCTTGGCAATCAAGGCAGAACTGCAGCACAAACCACACCTCCCCTCAGTCCTGCTGTGGGTGCACTGGAGGCACCCACATACATTGTGTTTGTTTTCCTGACTGCTCCATTAAATCTTTAAATCCTGTATCAAGAATAAAAGTGAGCTTCAGGCAAAGCTGAAGTTGGCCAGGCATGTGTTTATAACAAACACATCTGGGTTTTTTCAGTAATTCTGAATGAAGTTGGATTTTCAGCCCATGTTTATTGACACTCTTAGTTTATGTTTTTGTAAAACCAGTGTTTCCATGAAAATGAATAGAAATAGCAACATGGTAGAGGAAAAAATAAGGGGAAAAAAGCTAAGCAGGGTGGTAAAGTACCCTGGTACCTGGGACCCTCTTTCAGGCATTTGCGTATTACTGAAAATGTGAAAGAGGGGCGTCAGAGAAGCAGCAAGGAGCAAGGACATATGGTATGCTGCTTGTAGCTCTTGGGTGGTTTGAACATGGTATGCTTGGGTAAGAAGTGAGCAATTTTAGGGCATGTAGGGCTGTGTTTCAACAGTTTTCATGCAGCAGGCATTCTGTGTTAGTGAGAGTATTTGCATACTCTTCAGGCACAGTCCATCTCTATTTCTTCATAGGGTGAGCTTATGATAAATATCCCTGTGTCACATAAACCATCTTAGCAAGTAACTTTGGTAGTTCAGAAATCATGCCAGATGTAGTATAGCTTGTCTGTGCTTCACAGCTGTAACATAAAAAGCATCCAACTCTTTTTTTGTACACAGTAAAGCTGCAAACTTTTAAAAAAGTATTTTTTACTTTGCAGAAGGGAAATTTGAGAGACCTTTAGTTCCTATAAGAACTTTAGAAAGTCAGTATTACTTATTTAGTTGAATAACTTATTTGAACTTTGTTTTTGTTACTGTTACAGAATCTACAGGTGGCCTTAGTGATCATGGTAGCTCCCTTCCCACTGAAATATTCAAGTCTAGTCTAGTCTAGCCTAGTTTAGTCTAGTCTGTGAATGTTATAAAATGGGTACCTGTACCTCTGTGTATAACAGAAGTCTAAAAGACTAGAAGTCTAAATTGAAATTGGAATAACTTGGTATTTCTGAAGTGTTTTGTAAAAATTGAGAACAATGTGCTACAAATAATAACATAGGAGGAAAAACTATTTTCCCCCCCAATATCTGTTCTCTTTTCATTATAAGGTTATTACTTCTTGGCATCTTCACAGGCCCTGTAAATTGACATGTTCCTTTTGCTCAGGAAGGAATTAGTGGTGAGTTTCATCAACAAAAAGACTCACAAAATGATGGGAGAACTTCCAGCATATGTCAATTTCTTTTGGAATAGTAAATCTGGCCTCAAAATTGTACTTTCCACTATTGTTTTCAAAAATCTTTGCACAATCATATGCACAGAAAGTGGTTTAAATGCTTAAGGTTCCTTTTTATCCTACTCAAATTTCTGCTTGAGTTCCCAAGTGAATAAACCTCTTCAACACAGCCCTGGAAGCTCAACTGAAATTGAACTGGAGAGGCCCATACCAAGAAAGTACCATTGCTTCACACTGATGACCGAGGAGAACCATTCCTTGACAAAGCAAATGCCATCCAGCAACAGGAGCTAGAGTCCATCACAGATTGGCCCATCAGGAAATTAGATTGATAATGATCAAGATTTAACTGACCCAGCAAGGCTGAAAATGAAACCACTGTCCATAGCAAGCAAAGACAATAATATAATTGTGATTGAGAGTGGCTGTAACATGGATGGGTCTAAAAAGGGCTGTGAGCAGTTAAGAGTGCACAACAAAATTTTGGAAGTAATGATACTGGCACCAAAATATGCCATGGTTTCAGATCTTTTCACTTCTTCCATGACATTGAAAGTCATGTCACAGAAAAGAACACATTTTTAAAGCGTAGTATAGTTTGTGTAATTATTTTTTATTTCCTGCTAATCAGGTCTGATATTAATAAGGAGAATTTTATTTAATTTTTTTGAGGCTCCCCTCCCAGTGGTCACAGAACAATGCTTCTTACAGAAAAACTCCAGGTCTTTTCCTTGCTTTGCCATGGATAGGACAATTTTTTTCACAGTCTCACAACCCCTTACAACAAACGAGAGAAAATGGGCACTTGAGTCATTTTAAGAGTAATTCTAAAAGTAAATCACTTCTCTTTCAGCATTTTAGTTTTCTCTACTCAGTGGTCACAGTTGTAAAGGTGATGAGGGATCTTTTTATTCTTGTAACCAGCTCTTCTCAGAGTTGTTGACCCTGAACACAAGTTTACAGTCATGTTACTGCATTGCAACATATCTTTGAAATAAGAACAAAACTTCAGTGCAGGTTTGTGCCATGGAATATTCCAAGCTGTGAAGATTTGCTCTCTGCTCCACAGCTGTACAATTAAGAGCACCTCTGAAAATTCTAGCCTGTGAGGCTCATGATATTTAAAGGTCTGCTAGCAGTTACAGGAAATCCCAGAGACACAGTAGTTCATAGTGCAAACATTTTTGTTTGACCAAGTGGGTGTTTGCCTCTGGTCTGGCTGGATGCAATAGCCTCAGCTATGGCTTCATCCAGCTGAATGAGCCAATAAGTCTGTGTAATTTGCTTTGTGAAAAAGCAGTGGGTGTAATAATAGCAGCAAAGATGGGCATAACTCTTCCCAGTTCCAGTGGCCAAAAGCCCCACTTTAATGTTAGCCTATTTTTACCCAGTTTTCCAAGTTATTGTGTTTGATTCTAATTGGTTAGCAACTTTCTTGCCTCTCAATTTGTTGGTTAGAAGGTGCCTTTGTGTGCACATGCTAAGACTCTTTCTTTACACAGGTGTTTACATTTTTTCTTTGTGGATTCTCACGGGATAGACTTCTTATTTTTCACAGATGCAAACTGCCTTCCTACAAGAATAGATTGTTATGCAAACTGCTTCTCATTCTTATGATTCTTTCTCATGGGAACTTAACAGGCTATCTATTAATTCAGCTGAAATAGCAAGGCTTGGTTTTATAAGGCCTTTCTTTTATAAGGTTTTACCTATATGCAACAAGTGGAAGAAGTTTTTCAGCTTCCAGTCTATTCCAGTTCAGGAGGGAGTTTGCATCATAACTATCCTAGACCTGCTTTGCACTATAAAATTGGACAATCTCCCCATTTTCTATCTCAGACCACCACAAGTTCCCATCTCTGTTTAGTCCGGGGAGGTTTTAGCATTTTGTATGGTGCCTGTGGGTTTTCTGATTTCCATTTTGCTTCTTAAGTCCTTTGTTTTTGCCTAAGGCAACATATTTCAGGAATGAGAGAGCGGCTGAGCCAGGTCAGTAGTGACAGCTGGCAAGAATCTGCACGTTGATACAGTCAAACATCCAACAAAATCTCTCAAGGCTTTGACTGGGTATTAACATCATGCCCCTTTGCGACAGGAAACCCATCCAAGACCAGCATCTCAGGAACTGTATCCTAGCTGCCTTCATTGGTTTTTGTATAGATGTCATAAAATTTTGATGAAATTTCCACTCATTGAAAAGAAGTAATTTACTTCCCTGAAGCAGAAACTTGTGTCTATAAATGCCTTATATTAGTAGTTTTGTGTAGTTTTAACTAAGCCCTTAATTTGTAATTTGTGATGGTAGCCAAATCCTGCACTTGCAGTGAGGGCTGTAAACTGATAGCACTGGTATGGAGGAAAAGAGGAAGAATATTTGTCACAATGAGTCCTTGGGAGACACAGGGACCCTTTGATTAGGGTCCCATACATGTTTGTGAAAAAAACATATATCAGCACTTTTATAGGATTCCATTTCTGGTTGGAGCAAGGCATTACTGGAACAGGACAAGCCCGTGCAATCACTGAGAGGGACCTTTGTGAACCCTCTCCAGTTTGAAGTAATCCCACTACTTTAGCCTAAATTAGGCTATGCTTCATTTGTCTAATCTAGGAGCTAGTAAAGCTCTGTCATTGTCTTCCACTTCTCTAAATGAAGCAGAAAATTGAAATACAACACACACTTATTAGTGCCTACTTTAAAATACACCTGGAATGGTCTTTTGGTGCCATAAATGTTTACATCGAAACTTACAATTGAGGACTGGACAGGTCAAACCACAAAGCCAAAATGGGTAAACAACTAAAAATGGACTGCTGCAATGCTGTCCAGGATTCTTATCCTCCCCTCCCCTCTCCACCCCTGCCCTCCCTGTATTTGTCAGTGCAATTAATTCTGACCTATACCATGCTTTTATCTAAGTAAGAAGAGGTGTGTGCATTTTGACACTTCCTGTCTTTCTATTAACAGGTGCTGCAGACGTATTGCAAAACTGGCTGTTAAGAGCAGCTCCCAAGAGAATGATCGGGTGATCACTTGTGGATGTTGAGTGCACTGTGGCCACTGCCTCAGAAATGTGGCTGCTGATTACTCTCTCACTCATTCACTCGCTGCCAGTTCACTATGAACGGCCAGTGCAAGGGCAAGCAGCCACCTGAGGTGCCCTGATCAGACTGCTGGTGCTCACCTGGTCATGCTCAGATGCACCCCTCTGCTTGCATTTGTTCACAAGCTTAGCTTTTTCAGCTTCAGGGAAGTAAGTCACAAATTCTTTGCTGTAGGCTGTGTGTGGTGCCAGAAGAAATTCTTGTCATGAGAGCAATGGGAAGTTTCCGCCATTCCCTTCCTATGATCACCCAATTTTTTTTTTATATAGAGAGAACGTCCCCAAAAATAAGGACATCCTGATCAAAGGGAGACCAAAGTTCCACTGCAGCTAACCATCAAATTTTTGAGGAAATAACTTGCAATGGTTACAATAATTTTAAGACATTTACAGTCTTTTTATAGAAATAGTCACAAGACCAACAGAAATAGATGTTGTACCTCATGGTGTCAGGTGGAAGAAATCCAGTGAGTTGATTCTAATTAGTATGGGTCCCAATATGTGACTCACTAGAAACTACGATTCCTGCTCTCCCCAGGCCAGATGGTTCTGTTGGTGGTCCTCTAGGGAGCACTCAAGCTGTCCAGAGCTGCAAATGAGAAGTGGAGACAACAGGAAACCCAGTACTCCCAGAAGACTCTGAAGGGGTACACAGAGCCCACTGTGGGTCTCTTGGTCAGTAGAGGAACCATTTAGATATTTGGAGTATATATTTATTTGTATGTGTGTAGGATATCACACTGCAAATCCTAGCAGTTGTGTTTATACTTAAGCATTTGTGCTTCACTCTTTGAAAAAGAAATCTGACTAAGAGGCTACCAGAAAAAGCCAGTTGTAGCAATCTTACTGTATGAAGCAGAATCAGGTGTCTGAAAGAAAAGGAAAGGTTTTCTGCCTTCTGAAATTCAATTGCCCAGTCTTACCAATACTCTGGCAGAAATGTTTTAAAGTTCTTATGGATATCACACAGATACAAGTTTTACATTTCCAAGAGAGATAGAGTGTATTTGTTAAATTTGACCTAGTCAGTGTTTTGCCCTAGTCAGTGTTTTGCCCAGTAATGCTGGGGTCTGTGGTGAGACCCAGAAAGTGAATCCCATATTCTTAAGCTGAGATTTCTCTCACAAGCCTGTCTTTACATCACACAAAATCTATCCTTTTTTTTATCATGTTTCTTCCCTGTCCATTTCATGAGGGTATAAATTTAGTATTGTTTACCTTCAAGATCAGGAAGAATGTGAACAACTAACATTACAGCCCCTCACAAAAAACCTCAGAACATTAGAGTGTGGTCATGTTTGAGAGACCAACTGCAATAGATTCAATGCAAATGTCAGTGAAAACCATTATTTTCCACTCACAGAGAGCTCACCTGATTCTATTCAGCCTTCAAACAGAGAAGAAAAGAAGGGACAGTAATTTCACGACCATAAGGCGCACCGGACTATAAGGCGCACTTCTGGGTTCGGGGTAAAATTTTAGTCAAAAGGGTGCACCTTATAGTCGCGAAATTACTGTATTTGCCTTTGACAGTGATGTGATTGGATGTTCACTGGAGGCATCTTGTTAGACAACTTTGTCCCAGATGTGTAATTCCATGGCAGGATGAAATAAGTAACCAAAGACTAGCTTGTAATATGGACTCTGGGA
This sequence comes from Turdus rufiventris, assembly GCA_013186435.1. Taxonomy (NCBI): domain Eukaryota; kingdom Metazoa; phylum Chordata; class Aves; order Passeriformes; family Turdidae; genus Turdus; species Turdus rufiventris. The sequence goes on from PYHW01010435.1 coordinate 1,505,850, forward strand.
TTGGGTTCTACAGTGAATATTCAGTTGAGGCAGAGCTCAGGGGAAAGCTAGCATAGTATATAAGAGCTTTGCAAACCAAGGCTGAGGAAATTCCCATCAAAGAGCACAATCTTCCTCCATAGTCTGGTCACTTTTTTGGGCTTGGTCGCATGGAAGAAGACTCTATACTTCACATTTGTGGGGAGAGAAGTTTAAAAAATTGGTTTAGTGGAAGATAAGAAGCACAGAAAGACAGGGAGTTGTTCAGTTAGTAATTATTGTAGGCACTGCCTATAAATGCTGTAATTCTTAAAAAATGTCAGCATTGATGTGCAAATCAAACAGATCAGGTCTGTGCGTGTCATGGTGCAGTCAGCAAAAGCTTAGGCTTGTGTCATTAGGATAGAAGGGTTTGGGATTTTGCTGAGCCAGCTCCTTATAGTTTTTATAGTTAATTCATTTATAGTTGTAATTTAGAATTTATAAAACTCATTGTTCATTCAAGTCAGAGTTTCCCAATATCAGTTGAGAATGGCCTATGATAGCATCAGATATTTTGAAAGTCAATAGGAAAAATGTATCTGCCTTGCACCAAATCTGCAAGAATTAAGAACATTTGGACTATGCATAGCTTTTGAGGAGATAGAAAACCATCTAGGATCTTGCAGAACAGTTACTAGCAGGAGATGAGCCAGAGGTTATCATTCCTTTTTTTGGGAAATGTGGAAAGTGATTACTAGATTTGGAAGAAAAAGCACATCATTGCAATACACATAGATGTCTACCACATGAAAAAAATTGCACACTGTTGATATTAATGTTTCTAATACACTTTTCTATGTTACAGACACTATTTAATAAAATCCAACATGGACTTGAAAGGGAAACGAAGTATGCTTTGTACATTGTTGTCACTTAGAAGTGCTAGCACTACTGAATTAAGTATTTTCTAAAACTGATCATTCAGGTTAGTATTGCATTTTGTGTTAATGGCCTTTATTGAAACTCTGAAGGAGGCTCTTTCACTGACAGAGGTTTGTTTCAGTTTCTTTTGGCTTTTTTTGTGGCCCTGGATGTTAAATTTTAGGTACTCAAACATTAGAGTGAGTTTTTTAAAACTCGCTTGAGATACATATGATCTGAAAAGAAAATAAATAATTCATATTCCTTCTGGTTAAAGTGTCCAGCAGGATTACCTCTCATGTGATGAAAGTATTTTGCAGTTATAAATTCTGAAGTTTTAATGTTCAACTTACCTGGCTGCACATTTGTTAATCCAGGCTCCTTTTGGAGAAAAACAAACATAAAAAAATCTTTTAAACTACTCCTGTTGTGGTAGACATGAATAAACTATTCAAAACATGTCATGGCTTATTTCCATGAGTGGTTTTTTTGCATTAGTAAATACCAAGAATTAAGAAAATTTGCAGTCTAAGACTGGTCTGTTATGGAGTAGAAGTCCTTTTCCACAGCCAAACATCTGCAGGTAGAGTCCCAATAACACCAGAAAGGACCATAATGATGAATTAACACCCTTTTGGCCCAAGGAGGCTTGGCTCTGAAGAGTAGCAGGGGTGCTGTGATACACCTGAAAGCCTAGGAGCTGGTTCTGGCTGGAGCTACCACTGGTGAAGGTGCAGGTGGTAACAGCAAATATTCAAACAAGAGCTTCAAAGGCCAAAGGGGTTGAACATGGGTCAGTCAGTACTGAGTGATAGGAGAGCACCATTCTGAAAGGGTTGGCCTTGGGTTGTGCCATGGGACATTTAGGTTGGACATCAGGAAGATGGGATAAATACTGGAACACAGGAAAGTGGTGGAGTCACCCTCCCTGAAAGTGTTCAAGAAATAACTGGACATGGTACTGAGTATTATGCTTTAGTTGGCAAGGAGGTGTTTGGCCAAAGGTTGGACTCTATGACCTTTGAGGTCTTTTCCAACCTTAATGATTCTATATTTCTATGATTCTCTATAACAAGACAAGAACCTTTTGTTCATCCAGTGTGTCCAGTGTCAAGTTCGCACAGAGACTCACAGCTTCCCCTGGGAGAGCAGATGGAGATGTCTGATCCAACCTCCTGGTCACCACTGGATGCAGCTCAGGTTCCTGAAGAATGCAGTCACTGTTCTGAAGCCTGCAATATCTGGATTTCAAATTCTTTGATAAATTTTTGTCATGTACCTGAGTAGGTATAAACTACTGCAAGAAAAAGTAAAGTGGGAAATGACAAGGACAATTGGGAGTTGTGGCACAGTTTTGATGTGTTCAATAATGAGATGGACAAACACTCTTCAGACACCACATTCCCAGAGCCATGACACCATGCAGCCAACTGTCAGTGTCCCTTTGTCATGTGTTTGCAAATTTAGATGTCAGTGCTCCAAAGCCACCTTGCACAGATTTTGAACTTATTAACCACCACTTGCCAGACAGAGTTTGGAGACAATCAGCACAAGGCAAAAAACTCCTCTTCTCAGAATCATAGTTTTTCACAAAGCAGTCACCCTACTTGTAAATTTTTCGTTTGGATCCTCAAATGAATGTGTTCACTTAACACTTTCAAAGGATAAGCCAAGAAATTAAAGTCCTAAGTATCAAATAATGAAATCATTGACTTTGAAGAGGTATTTATTGTGCTGCACATTATTGTTTTTCTTTACCATTAAACATAATCATCTTATCACCTCTCCTGCTGCTAAAATCTTTCTTCTGCCACATGAGAGCCGAGTACATTTTGTCTTAGATGGTCTGAGTAGTTAGCATGTCTAGTTAAAATCCAAAGTACTGTTCTCAACTTTTGAAAAATGCCTTTGGGAAAAAAACAGTCACAAGCTAAATATCATGTCTGGTTTGTTGTTTCATTTTTGTTTTTGTTTTTTTTTTCCAACAATATTATTTGTCTTGGTAGAAGACTTACTCTACTTACACAGACCTCACTCTAATGACACCATAGACTTCATTACCACAAGATATTCAGAAAAGGATGAATATGTAGGGATCAGGACTACCACATGTTGTTCAGAATTGCATCTGGAGGACATTACAGAAAAAAATGACTCTGTACTTGCCTTTTTAATTAATCTATTTTCTTAAATTAGGTGTACATGATAGAATACCAGGCTCTTTGGATCTTTGCATGAGGGCAGCTAATATTGTGTGCTTATAAATCATCTAGTGTCAAATATCTATCCCTTGGATAAGTTTTTTATCAACTCACTTTTTAATTATACTTTGGCTAATTTTAGAAAAATGAAGGCAGTGCTGTGTTTCACCCTTATAAATAGGAAACATTAAATCTATGGGATTTCAAGGTTAACAGCTGAAAATGGAGAGCACAAGTTCCTGTGTAAACATGCATTTACCACAGACCTTCTTTTAGAGCAAAAATAAATCAACAGTTAGAAAATAAATATGTAGACTCTTGAGTCTGGTCAGAGCAGGTGTCCAAATGGATGTTCCATCAAAACTGTTTGGCAGCATAAACCTTTTTTAAAATTTGTCATTATGTGGACATGTCTAATTCCAAGACGTATATTGCCCAAATATTTCAGTATCTTCTTGTTATTCTTGTTAAATCGTTCTTATCATTCATACTTTTTAAATTTCACTGCTAAAAGCAGTGTTTTCTGTTCACATTCAGCTTTCTGCAGGACCACAGAGAAAGAATAAAGCAGTGTTTATAATATTTGACTAAAAAGAGAAAAGTGGGTTTTTTTGATGTGTGTGCTCTTCTTCATCCTCATTAATGTAAGGATGCTTTTGACTTCTGCATTTTATGCATTTAATGTGCTCATTTGCAACAGCAGAGAATTTTTTTTTGTTTCCAGGGATATGTACTGTGAGGTCCTTTCTGTTAATGTAGCAGAGGGCCCTCCAATTAGCTAACTGTTTTTTGGGGGGTTTTTTTTGTTTTCTTTTTCTTGGTTATTCTGATGACTCCTTTCTTCAGTTGCCAACTGGGACAGAGAGCAAGTCAAGAAAAAACTTGTTTGCACTTGGACAGCTAGTTTCAGAGGTCTTAACATCTAATCCAGTCTCAAAAGCTCTTTCCAGAAAACAAGAAGTCACTTCTATGAATAATAATCATCAGGGATTATCATTACAAATTAAAAGATACACAGGAAATTTTTGCTGGAATAACTAAAAGGGTTTGTATATTGAGCCAAATTCTTTTTTCAGTGGGCAGAGTGCAACCATGGTATTGTAAACAGAAGCACAATATTGCCCTAGGTGTATTACAAACACTAATGTTATTATGACTGCATCTACAGTAAGTATTATTTTGGGAATAATAAAATTATCAAAATCATAACTGATATATTCACAGGAAGGGGCTTCTTGGTGGGGTTTTTTTTGGTTGGTTGGATTTTTTTAATTATTATTGTTATTATGTTACATCCTCTTTCTTTTCCTATTACAGAGTTTGGCTAGTGTGCCACTTCAGAAAAAATCTATTTTCACACTTGCAGTGTGACAGTTGATGTGCAATTTCTTTCATTCACACATGTTTTTAGAGCATTTTGAGAAACAGTATGTTTTCTTGGAAGTACAATGGATACTCTTACCTTTTACTTTTAGAGAGTTGAGCTGGGCATAGAATAAATTGACTCTGTCACCTAAGAAAGAATTGGTTTCCCCTACAGTAATTCAATATGTTTTTTCCAACTATATTTGAAGAATGTCTTGCAAATATTGTGATTCCTTTCCAGCCTTTGGCTCTTTGTCATGAAACACACCAATCATTAAAAAAATTATTATAGTTCCTAATCAGAGACCAAAAACCAAACAGAATTATTGAGGCACGATATGTGTGTTGATAAATTTGTAAGCACTCCTCAATTATGGCATGTGTTTGCTTGGTGCATAGAAGACATCAGAACTGCTTTCAGTTTCCTCATCTTAAAATTACTGCACAGGAATACATGTTTTAATTGAAATTAAATTCTTTGTAGGGAATTCTTTTTCTTCCTTAAAAAAAAAAAAATCTCTTCAATTATTTCAAAGCTGTTTTTCCCAAATAATAGAAATACACTAATGAATTAGCTTAAATTAATTTTTAAAAATATAGATGTGTGGATGTAGGTGACCTGTTAGAAAAATGTCACAGACGTTTAAATTTTGATTTGGCATAAAAATGAGCATGGCACTCAGTGAAATATTGTTTTAATATTTTTAAATTGGTAGTCTTATTCAACTCAAAAGTACTTTTATCTTCCATATAAATGCAAAATAAAATGCAAGTGTTTTTTCCTATGGGTAGAAAACTAGAACACAATCATCTTTGCCGATGTATTCAAGTAATTTACTCTTTGTAAAAGAGCACAAAAGTTTGTAAGGTATTTAGTAAGTTTCAGCTAAAGATTGCTCTTAGGCTGGACAAGGTTTGGTTCAAATATATGTGCTGGTGGAGGCTATTCAGTTGTAAGATCTAAGAAACATTTGAAATTGCAACACTGTCATTTCAGCAGGATGTTTCACAGCGGTGATCATAAGTCACACTTCAGGTTTGGACCAAAATTTTAGTCAAAATGCAGCTTATAATCATGAAATTACTGTAAATCAAGCAGTAGGAAATTGAGGAATATAGCCCCCTTCACAGATTTCCCACAAAGCGCCTGATCCCCTTGCCCTCCACAGAAAGAACTCACCTGCTAAAATCACTCACAAGTCTTTAGTGGCCTGAGGAAAATTAGTGGCACAATTTCCATCATTATTTGTGTCAAAGTGAACTGCAGAAGTTATTGCTGTGCTTGGCTGAATTTGTAGAATGAAGACTGAATGCCATTGATTTGAGGTGACAACATCAAAAATTAGCTGTGAATTAATATTTTTCACCTTTTCCACATATCATTATGCTTATGTAAGTTTAATGGATAGTGTCTTTGATTGGACATGGAGCATTTTAGGAAACTACTTCTACTGCTACAGTGAAAAGTCTTTTCCACTCCACCTTTATTCATCCAAGCCCAAGAGGACCATCTGTAGTTTAGTGGCGTTTCTATGCCAAGATGGAGTGGCTGAAGAAGTGACTATAAGCAGCAGATGCATTTCCTCATGGGCTACGTGGGCCTACATGGCTGCAGCCTGTTCTCTGAACTTGTGCCTGTGACTTCTGTTTCTGGGATCAGGCTTCCAAAATACTCTGGAGTTGCTGCAGAGAATCCAATGAATTTTGTGCGTCTTAGCCTTACATTTCACTTTGGGAGACTTTCTTTTTAGCAGTGACCAAGCCTGTATGTAAGTCATTTGCAGAAAAGCCTGAGAAAACTCAAGAATAATTCTTACCACAGTCACTTACCTGCTTTTCATCAGGCTTCAGTGAGAAGTGCAGCATTTCAGTGTATATTGACTATTTCTCAAGACATTTGATCTGAAACAGTTTTAGAGGAAATCACAGCAAGATGAGACAAAAAATATGCTGTGATTGCCTCTTCTTATGTCGCTCTCTCCCTACATAGATAGGTGTGTATCTGTGTGTCTCTGTGTGTGCATGTGGGATTGAAAACTTTATAGATACTGTTATTTATTAGAACTGCAGTGACTATAACAGTATTCACAAACTTTCAATTTAGGTGTGACAGGATATAGCAATATGTTATCAAGAGAACATGCACAGTCTGCACTTCTGGAAGAAATAAAAAGGAGTGATTTATGGTCATGAATTAGTTACTGAAAGTATTAGCAGTAACATACACAATTCCCCTATCTTCTGCTTCAAGAGCCTCTACTGTGAAACCAGGCTTTCTTTTCAGTTTATGAATTTGAATACACATCCACAGAAATATTTTTATCACTTAAGGAGTAAATATTTTAGTTGAGAGTTTTGGAAGATGGCATTACATATTGTAATTATAATTTAGATCTGAAAAATCTAGTATCTTCACCATCCAATAGATTTTTTTTTGCAGCCAAAATCTTTGTTATAAAGACAAGCTTTGAAGAAACAAAAGTCCATCTATGGTTTTGCCAAGAAAATACATTTTCTTAGCTCAAACATGTGAAAGGTCTTATTGAATTTAGTATTTTGTCATTCAATGGTTAACAGTAAGTGCAAGATCGTGGCTCTACTGTGACCCTCTTGCAACCTTCAAGTGTGCCTCAATGCTAGTTTTGCTGGATTTGCCTCTGACTGTCTCACTTCTGTGGATTGAAGAGACATAGGTAGGTCACTTCATCCTCACATTTCTGCTTCTTCTACCTTTTTCTCTTAAAATATCATTGACTAACTCATCGCCTAGAAATCTCACGTCACCAAAAAGTGAGTGTTTTGGAATAGTGGACAATATAGAGGTAATTATCTTGAGAGATTAATCAGTACCTCTGCCTTGGTTGCTTGTAAGAGCATGGTACCAAACCTATATCCCTCATTATATATTTTCTGTTTAAATTATATGCACTTCAGGTGGTATCTGCAACTGAGGCATGTTTGGAAATAAGTCCTTACAGATGTCTCTTAACAAGACTGTAACTTCCACCTTACAGACTGATAAGGGTGTTTTCCAATGGGCTTTTCTGAGCAGGCAATACAGATAGATACATCCTCTGAACAGGGAGAACTTGGGACTGCTCAGAGTGCCGACACAGGCTCAGGGGGTAGATTGAGGCTGTGCCATGCTTAATCACAAGACTTTTGGCAGATGTGGCATGCAGCTGTGTTACTCCCACTCTGAAGTGGTCTCTCTCTGTTTCAGATACCTGTTTGCAAAAGTCGCTCATTGATTCCTTAGGGCTCATGATAAAAACTGGAGAAGTGTCACAGAGCAGAAAATCAGATTCTTCTTCTCACCCATTCCCAGCTGTCCTGCTGAGATAGGTGTGTGGTCTCTGCTGTCTGACAGCCAAGTAGCCCACGGGTGGGGAGAGTGGGGGCACATTTCATCTTCTGTGTAACCCTGTGCTCTCAGGGCACTGGAAGGACACTGGCTGTTCAGCACTGGCTATTCCTTCCACTCCCTGGATGCTTGTATGCTCAACTGATTGTCTGAAAAATGAGTCTGTCCAGGCATTTATTTGTGTTTTGATGAAGTGTAGGCATGCCTGTAATTTATGTCTCTTTACAAGAAAGGCGTAGCTGAATCTTCTCAGATACATCACTTTTGAAGGGTGTAAAGCTGACCGCTTGGTTTACCCTGTAAATGGAGAAGGAAAGGAGTGCTTTTTCTCCCTGTTTCCTCGGCAACGCTCACTCTCGTATTCAGCACCAGTCGTGGAGACTAGAGAACATAATTAGAGGGGGGAGCTGTTTGTGGGGATTCTGAGCGTGTTGCTAGGGATGTCACACTTTGAATCTCTGCTGTAACACCTCCCTCCCTGGCCAAGGAGCTTGTAAAACAAGAAGGGTCTTCTCCAACACCCTCCTTCCCCCTGCCCTCCCCCGTGCCTCCTCCTCCCTTAGCTCTTCGCTGTCAGAGTGGGAGAGTGCCCTCCCATGCACAAACCATGGAAGTGAAGACAAGGTGTTTCCCGGTGATGTCATTGGCAGTCTCCCATCCGGGGAGCCCCTAGGCAAAGAAAAAAAAAATTTAAAAAACGAAAAAGAAGAAAAAGAAAAAGGAAAAGAAAAAGAAAAAGAAAAGGAAAAAGAAAGAAAAAGAAAAAGAACGCCACTATCCACAAAGATGTTATTCATCTTTTTTTTTTTTTTNCTAAGGGGGGAAAAAAGGGAGCAAAAAGCAAAAACCCATTAAAAAACTTTATGTGCATAAACACTCGATGAGTAACAATGCCTGCTCTTTACCTGATTGCTTTAATTTTTTCATTAGCAGTTTCGGATATGTAGAATAAATCAAGAAAAACGTGCAGGCCCCAGCTAAGCTGCCAAGGGCCAAACTCCCATCGTACGAGTCATTTAATACAGAGATTTGCTTCAAGATTATATTCTCTGCCCAACCAGAAGAATAGGCATGCATTTGCATGCTTTCATTTGCCTTTCGTACACACACACACACACACATATATATATGTATATTTATATGGTACCTAATGGTACCTACAGGCTGGAGCCCCATGCTGCTATACAGAGAAGATAAAATGTGTAAAGAATATTTGCTCCTTCCAAGATCTGTATTGGACATATGAGATACTGATTTCATATTTATTTTCTTTCTCCATTAAGAAAAAGAATCCTAAAGGCAGCAAATGTTCCCAGAATGACCTTTCATTATTCAACACAACTTTATGGAAAAGTCTTATGATATTGCTGACCACCAGCTGGCTCTGCTGAAACTCTACTTCCATAACCCAGAAACAGGTTAGGTGTTGGCTTGTATGTTGGCTCTTTCCTCTCTTTTAAGGTAATAGAGATTATTTTTTCAAACTGATGCAAAAAGATTCAATTAGTCTCCCTCTGTCCCATATTAATTATGAGAAACAGAAGAGCCAAACTGAAAGTGTGTACTAATACTTACCATAAGGAAATCTGAATACTGGATTACACTTAATTCAGAATTTTAGTGGGGAACTCAATGTTACTCTAATTTATGGATACAATTTATGGATAAAATTTATTTTAAATTAATGCTTTAATTTAGTCTTAATTTTATTTTTCTTTTAAATAATAGGAGAAATTTGTTGTATCTATTAAAACCCTTTATTCTATCTATTGCTTCAACTTCTGAAATTTTCAGCACCTCAAGTTATTGTTCCCATTCCATAAAAACAAAGTAGAGCATCTGCAGAGATAAATCCAAATTTCTTATTATCCAAATAAGAACATATTTTTTTACTATTCAAAATAAAATCCAGAAATATATTTCCTCCTATCAGATTAGTCTGGAGTTTTTATTGTGTTTTCTTTTCTCTTTTAGCTCCTCAAATCCAGTATATTGATTTGCCAATGTATTTTATTTATTCAGTGTTATTTTTAGGGGGTTGATGTGAAAATTCAGATAACCAAATTCTCCAATTTAATTCTTTTAGAAAGGTCTAGCAATGCTATTCTTAGCCTTTGTGTAAGCAAGATAGAATAAGAAAATATTTCTCTTGCAGCATCCAAAAGTATGTCCTAAACAAACTAGTCTCTTTTTTTTTTCTTTTAATCACAATGCTGATGTGTTATTGGTCTAGTTTAATTAATACAATATGCATAAACAGAAAGTTCAAAAACAGCTCTGTTTTACATAACTTATGTTTTCCCAAGAATGTCAAAGAATTACTTTTCCAGAATTTTGCATTGGAAAATTCTTTTCAAAATAATTTATTTGGGGTTTTTTTAATTTTTTTTTTATTTGCATATTTCTTTTATCATTTAGAAAATTTCACAACTGAACTCACATTGGAGGTGTGAGCTAGAAGTGAGCATTTAGGCTCAGAACTGAACTTCCCTAAAGCTGAGATCATGAGACATGTTCTTTCTTTAAAAATGACAGCAAGTCCTTTTTCTTCCAGAAGCAATAATTTAGCTATGCATACCTATATCACATCTGATACTGATTTTTATGTATTTTTACATATTCCTCAATAATGCTGTATTTTAATTGCGGTGGAAACTATTATCATGAAATTAGGACTGCATAATATACAATGTAACCAGTGCTCATGGAAAGTTCAGCAAAACATGAGCACTTGAATGTTAGCTACTCACAAACTTCAGATATTGAGTAGGTGGTATAAGTTGTGGTATTGTGCCATGGTTCCTCCAGCAATAACAAACCTACATGTATGAGCCACATAGAAGAAATATTGGAATGTAATGCTCCCTGGAAATCTGCAGAGTTGGATTCATCCACTGAAATGAATTCTGGATGATTTGAAAGAGCACATTCAATCCACTTTAGAAAGTCAATATGGGACAATTTGTTTTAAAAGTTGGCAAGGCAATTGGTACAGGCAATACTAATTCTTTGAACACTATTCCCACTTGAAGGGAGAAAAAAAAAGCTTCTAGCCTGAAGGACATTTTCATTCCGTTTAAGAAGGTGTGGCAAGATTGAGACTGACTAATGATAAGACATCATCGCTCTTAATGTAATTTAACTTTGTTAATCTATTCATTTGGGAATGTTTGTAATTAGCAATGTTTGATGCAGAGTTCACTGCATAAATTGGCGCTTGTCTTATGTCCTGACTTTTATTAAGTGAAAGAACTGTTTATTTCAGTACCCAGGATCATAATTTACACATAGTTAGTATATCTCTTTGGGCCTGCGACTGAGAGGTGGGGGGATTTTTTGTGAGACAAGTTCATTTTCAGAAGAGATAATGTCTCTCCTTTGTGACTGCTGCATTCATTGAGGCTAGACTTCGGTGACAGACCACTTTGGTTGAAGGCTTCTTGGGAGGGCTTGCATCAGACCTTGTCTTTGGCCACCAGAAAACAGATCAGCTTGAGTGGTCAGCTGCTGCACCAGGCACATGACTAACACTTGTACAGTCATGAAGAGGATATAGAAGTTACCACACGGCTTTGCAAACTCCTTATATCAAAAATTCAGAGTCCTGGCAGATCATCAACTTAAAACTGACCACATACATTGCTGAGATGCTATTTCCTGCTACAGGAATTTTTCATAAAATTCATCATATAAAATAGAAAAAGCTGGTAAGATTGCTTTCTCACAGAGAAGGCTTTTCCTGGAATGGCTGGGGAGTTTTCAGCTATCTACTGTGCATGGAAAAGAAGGCAGTATTTCCCCATGACGTCCAACCATGTTCAATGATTGTATTACCCAAACCTACAGTCACTACAACTGTTTAGCTATTGAAATGTTCATCTTCTAGGGAGTACTAATAATAATCTGGTTTCCTTTGGACTATTTTTGTGAAATTACATCATTACTTTCATCCATTGTGCTCAAATATTCATTACATAGATCAGGACCCTGCTCCACCGTTTTGCAGGATGCCATTGATGGTCAGCTCACAGCCTTTTGCAGCTCAGCTTGTCCTTAGGCCTTGCTTTTCCATTCTCTGGAGAGTTCAGAATTCTGTTTAGATATGTGAATGCCCCCTCTAGCCATGCCTTAGATTATCAATTTCAAAATCTGAGGTGCAGCTTATAGCCTGCAGTAAAAGTGAGAAAATCTGCTATCCGACTTAGCTATCAAGTTTATAAATTATTTAAAGACTTTGAGAGAACTTGAATCTGAGTGGAAAAAAAAAACCAAAAACAAGTCAATTATGGTTTAAAGAAAACCTACAAGAGATAATAGAGAATAAGACTTAGTCTTGAGAGTACTGTAAGTGTCCCAACACGATTCTGTTGAAAAGACCATAAAAAGCATTTGTTGAGATACCAACAGAAGTTACTGTGGGGGAGTGATGTTTCCTTTATTTCCATCTCCTTCTATATTTTGTACCTCTTCATTTACCTGGAATTCTCAGTGAAATATATCCATCCTTTACTGCCACCTTGATACTTTCTTAAAGCTCAGCATAATTTGGGACTGGCCACAGGTGATTAATTCCTGAGAATGTTAGTTCATAGCTTCAGCAGCTTCAACTGCACTTGCAACACTCTGTGAGACCACAAGTACTCAAGATACAGCAGGTGCTTCTCAGCTGTAGTGCCAGATTTGGGGTGGGACTTGGTAACAGAGGATGTACATTTGGAAAAGGCTTTTTACAGTTGTAGGTCTAAGGTCTTGGGACGTAACAGGACATGCAGAACACTGTCTGAAGCTCCAAAATCTCCTCCAATGGCTATCATAACTACATAACTACAAAAATTTCTGTTACCTCCTTAGACTACTGCAACAATAACACTCTCAATGCAATGTAAATAAGCCATTTCTAATGAGTTATGTGGTGGAATATTGGAATTATTTCCATAAATGGTATGGATTTAAGTTCACCCTGTGTTGCTTTACGCTGTGTGGCATGTGGGAATATGCAAGACTTTCCTTAAATGCTGAACACACTGTCAGTGCCATTCATAAAAGATGCAAATAGCTTTCAATGCACAGGTCTTGCATTACACAAATAGTTGTCTTCAAATCGCAAGACAGTAGTGTTTCTATATTCAGTTACAGTACAGTAATTTTTACTTTGCTTTTGAGTGTAACATGCTTATTTCTTATGCATTTCATCATCCAAACACCGAAACCCATGTCAAGATGATTTCCCCTGTCATAAACAGGGCAAAGTATGATGTTACTAGAAGTACAAGGTTTGGATTTGAGTGGTTACACAACAACACACTGCACAGGAACCTTGTAGGTATCATTTAAATATTGCTCAGGGATTAATCTGTTCCTGCCAGGTTCCTGTTTTTATCTCGCTGTCTATGAAGCAAAAGTTTACTTGATTTTACATATTAAGCACTTGCTCTCTGATTCAAAGGCGGAGATTTGAAAACCTCTTTGTCTGGTCTTCTGTAGTACAATTTACTGTGAGACTTTTACAAGGCCAGTTATTTTTCTGTTGCTTGCTGACCAAATGTACATACAGTTTGCATTGTAATTTTCTATGCACAGTAGTGAAGACTGGAATAACTTAGCAGAAAGTAGCTGATATGTGAACTTATGCAGAACAGATTCTCTTATAAAAAAAGAAACAAACATGATGTCACTGATGTAACATTAGGATCTGATGGTAACATTAGGATCAGGGACAGTGAAATTCTTTTGTCACAGTTGTATGAACAGACATAAATCTAGTAGACTCACTTGGACATCTCATCCTACAAAAAATTCTCCTTCTGTGCTCAAACCTACCACACTGCCCACCTGGTTCACCAGGAGTGCTCCAGCACTTGCCAAATTCAACAGCTTTTGAAACTATGGGTGCTTGGGATGGCAGTGGAAGTGCTATTCTTTATAGCCTGCCTTCTTTAGCACGCAAATTTGAGGCACATCAGTGCTGCAGAGGTGATGGAGGGAATTTCCTGCTGGTCCATGACAGCAGCTGCATCATATTTCTGTAAACTCCTCCACAGTAGAAGTTCAGGGATACAGATGAAAAATATCCATTCTTCCCATCTGAAAGCCATTTTGCAAAAGGGACCACAAATTCTAAGTGTTGTGCTCTACTACCTCACAAGTAGTTGCTTTGAAAAGATGGTTCAAGGAAGCTTTTTTCAGTGTCTGAGTCTGAGTCAACCACATAGATGAAGATAGGGCTGTCTCCTTCAAGACACTGGATACCTCTCTTCTAACAGGTTAAAAGGATTAAGGTTCATTACACTTCAGGGTAATGCATTGCCTGAGACTGCTGAGATTGCTCTCCAAAGCCCTTAGTGCTCTATTCAAAGGTGCAAAAAGCCCAAGGGTTGGCTCATTTTATTGACACATCTGGTACAGCCAATTGGTATAAACGAGACATGATTTTCACCTACTGCTCCATAAATCACTTGTTTCATCAGCTCAGTGGGCAGTTTCCATATGCCCCTAGGCTGGAGAGGGTCAGGCAGGGCGCTGGAGTGACTCATCTCCTGACATAGTCACTGTTTGCAGATTCAAAGGTATCATCATCTGGCAGCAAGCAGCCAAGGTGAGCATGTACTGTGTCATATGGCAGAAGGAAGGATTAGTGGTGAAGGACATTTTTCATAACCTCCTACAAATCATTTTGCAGTCATCAAACTTGCACTGGAAAGATGGACTAACATATTTTGCTTTCTGGAGAGCAATGCCTCAGAAATCAGCTCTGATGGCCAGAAGTCTGTGACGTGTCAATGTTACCTGGGCAAAGAGAGGAAAAGAACAGTCCGGACCTGCTCATCCCAGGTTTGGGTTTTTTTTTCCTCTTTAAAAAAAAACAGTAACTTCTTTAAAAAAGTAACATGCTACTTAAGAAAAGTAGCCTCTTTTTTCTTGAGGCTACTCCTTCCTCAGCTTTATGTCAATATCTAGCTTGACCAGTGAACATATTTCTGTAACAATTATGTTTCTCATCTCCAGAGGCAACTCTGAGTGCAAGGTGCATCCATATATCAGGGTCCTTTTCTCCATGAAGTTTTCTATCAGTGATGCCTGTTGGTCATGTTCCCTTGTACTGCAAGGGAAGTCTTGTCATCAGGGGCTTTAACAAATTTCTTTGTCATGAAATAGCATTGCTTTTGGATAGCAAATCAGGGCTGACTCACAAATTCATCACAGGAATGTGCTGGTGGGTCTATACTGCTGCCTACAGAAGAAGGGAAAAGGTGACTGTCAGCAAAGATATCAAAAACTGATTGAGACATCTCACACTTTCCATAAGAAACCTTTCAGGTACATATGGTAAAAGTGAAGAGATGAATTTACAAGGGGAAACAAACGCCTAAATTACAGAAATAAGTTTCAGCATTATAACCAGTTCATAGCTATACTGTGATATGGCTTTGTTCAGATCACAAAAAATATGCTAATCCTGTCCCTGAAGGGAATGAGCTATGCCTTTCATTTCAGCCAAAACAAGGTTGTGTCTGAATCATGATGTATGGATGTAAAGAGATGAATCAATAGGTAGATAAATAGATGATATATTTACACACTTAGATTTTATTTAATGCAGTAGACTTGCCAAGTAAAACCAATCAACTAAATAGTGCCAATGTATCAGCTAAATATTATGGACTAGAGAAAATTGTTATGGCTCCACTGGCAATTGTCAATTTGGTGGTATTAGCTACAAACTCCACTGTTTCAGATTTCCATCAGAAAAGAGCACTGGATTCTCTAGCCTGATGCATAGCAAATATCATCACATTCCTCTTCACAATCTGAACTCCTGTTCTGATTCATCTGAAAGGGGTCTTATTTAGTAACAATTTAAAGCACAGAGAATCTACAATCTCATGTGAGTTATTTGTATTTAGTATTAAAATAGAAATAACTACAATTTAGAAAATAAAACTTTGTTCTGAATCTGCCTTCTGTATCGAAGTACTGTCTGGATTCTGACCTTACTACATGGCTTTTGCATTTTTTCCTTAATAACTTAAGAAGTTCATCATGCTTAGTCTGCTCTCAGCACCTTTTCTGCATCTCAGTTTTCTTTCAGCTGGCTGACAGTTGTTTAGGGCTAGACACTATGCCAGTTCAGATTTTCCTTTGCAGTACTGTTCTACACCTAGAGCTGTTTATTGATCTAACTTTTAGCTCCGCATACAGTTGGGTCACACAACTGAAAGGGTGATGGGAACAGGTACTTCAGATGGAAGAAAAGGAAAAATCCACAAGTGAAGAAGAATATAGGTGGTCCCAAGTACTTGTGAGATAGAAACTATTACCAATATTCTTTCTTCTAAGGAAATAATTAACATTAATTCATCTCTTACTTTTCTCTTTGCAAAGTTATAGAAACTTATTTTCAGTCTTTCCTGAGAGGCAGATTTTCTGTGTCTCAGGCAGTATTTTAGATTCTTTTCCTGTATCTCCCAATGTCCTTTTTAAAGATGTGACTGGAAACAGATTCTGCTTTGCAACAGTGGCAGAAAGAAATTATCTTTGTTGTCTGTTTGCCATATTTCATACAAACTTGCCATACAATGACTTCTTTATAGCCCGCTATACAAGAGACCAAGCTCATCTTAGAAAATTCCCAACAGGCCTAGTTTTCATTGTGCCAAGGGTGATCTTCTTTTTCATTCTGTTTTGGGAATAGGTTCATTTATCTCCTCCCACTTCCAGTCTTCCTGAAGCCTCTGTTAGTTACTAAGGCTGAAGTGGAAGGTTCAGTGTCTTATTTCCATACTTTTCCTCCAGTTTGGCTCTGAGCCATGGATAAGCTCATGAACTTTGGAATTAAAACATTTAGCAGCAGGCAAGCATGTCATAACAGTCAGGTCAGAGCCACTCACAGTACTTTGCTCAGACCTGCAGGAATGAGGGAAACTGGGACCTCTTTGTCATGCTTTGAGCCTTTCTAGAAAGGTGTGTCTCTCCCCTTTGCCTGAACTTGAAAAGTGAAGGTTGTACTGCAGTGCATTCAGTATACACACAGTGTGCTATTTTCTTTTAAAGGGGATGTCAGAGCAGGAGAAATGCGTCAGTGAAACATGGAAAAGTAAATACTTTTCAAATGCTGTTTACCACTCACCAAGACTTAATTTAGTTCTACACATCAGTTCTCTAAGTGCTTCTGTTTCTTAGAAAATTGAGAGGCAGGTAAGGATAAAACACCAAAGAAGCTGTTAAAATATCAGCCTTTGCCAATCATTACCACATAGCTACACTGACAAAGATGAAGGTAATTGCATTATTTGCATAGTGACAACAATGTGATGAGCAATTTATGAATATTTTCGCGTGCTGTGAGACTCACCCTGTTCTCTTCTAAGTTAGGCTTCCAGTAGTGGGATACTGCAGACTCTGGAAGATGCATGCTGTGGTATTTAAGAGACCATAGTGGACTGTTTAGGGGTTCAGTGTCTCCTCCAAGAAGCCTTTGGGAGTACCATTGCAAACAGAAAGGCATTGCATGGTCCCTACAGTGGTTTTCAAATGTTTCATTAATTCCAGCTAGTACGTGGCTACAGTACCTTTACAGAATATTGGGTATGAAAAGAGATGAGGGGTTGCTCTTCTATCAAGACAAGATGCTGTTTGTACTTCACACGAACTGTGTCTGCAACCATCAAATTTTAGGGACTTAGTTCTCAAGATGCAGAAAGGACAGGTAAGAATAATTGCAGCAAGACATGAATGCCTGGGAAAACAGATAAGATAGAAGTACAGAGAAAGGAAGGAAGGCTATTAGAGAAAGTGATCAAGAACTTTACATGAGAAAGCCCATTCAGCCATCCCATATGTTTCTGAGGATGTAATGACCTTTTGAGATTTTATCTTCTTGTCCACTATTACATCAGAAACAATACATTTCCTGCCTGCCTAGGTTGTTACTCAGCTTCTGCCCTGAAAAATTAGTTTATACTCTTTTTGATTTTGGTTTTCTCTGAACAGCAGTGTAAACCCCACTGCTGCTATCCTATTACACCTGTAATTTTTGTCAATACTCCCCTTTTGGGGAGTAATGATATGAGCAATTATGCAATATATTTAATGATGCTGTTGAGACACACTTCATAAGTTATTTTGAAATGTGTTTAAGTGGAGGCTGTGTCTTGTCACTTACTGGTTGAAAAGTATCTGCACCCTTGTCAATCCCATTTTTACTGCAAATAAAATATATGCCCTACTCTTAAAAAATTGCTTATGTTCTGTTCTCCTGAGTTCATGACAGTACCTGTAATAAACCTGTAAAGATGTGCAAATGGCAAAGCAAACATTGCTCTCCTCCAGAGAGCACAACTGTGAAGTATAACTAGCTAAGGTCCTTGCAGTAATCACATGCAACAGAATACAACAATCCTGCTGATGCACTGCATCCAGTAGAAGCTGGTTTAGGCCACTTATCACTTACAATAGTAACTTGATGGTTCCATTGTTCGAGGAGCTGTGCAAAAACATGTTGAATATACCAAAGATGTGCATGCCAGAGAAGAGACAGGAGCTTGTTGAAGCTGAGGTAAATCTTAGACTTGTATCCACAGCCAGTGGAACGCATTTACACATCTCTGCATGTGCCCCGTTTCTGGGAGCAGACCCTTTGTCTGAGGCATGTCCAGAGAGCTGACTTATCTACCTATAGAAACTTGGTCTAAAATGCTGATAATGATGATAAAGCCAGGACAGCCCGATGGACAGAGCTGTTTCTAGAAGCTACCAGCAGCATTACTTTTTCATTCCTTGAACTCTTCTGTTGGTCACCAGTTTAAACTGAGTCCCGTGGCCAAATCAAAGCACTCTGAAATGACTGAGTACTCCAACACTTCTGACTCATCTTGGATTATTTTTTTAACAGCTGCATGTGGTAAAATTACAAAATCTTATATGCTGTAGGAGCTGTGTGCCATAGACAAACCTTTGATGACAGTCCATCCTGTCTTTGAATTGGTGCCTGTGCATTAATCTTATTAGTACCAACTAAAAACCCAAATGCAAAGACCAGGTTCATGTGGTGTGATTTTGCTTTTGCAAATCAGCCCCTACCTGTGATGACTCAAACTTTTAATAAGTATGCTTCCTTTGGTTTGTTTTTCATTGTATTTAAGAAATATGTGCGTGTTATCTTAACACACCTGGTGGTCTGTCAGTTTTGAGAGTGGTTAGTGGACCTGTAGAATATTTTATTTAATGAGGAAAATGATGTAGAAACCCCTTTGGGACTAGATTCAGCACTCTAAGTGCCCCTGGAGAAGCTAAAGGAAAAATGTGCAGGCTAGGAGATAAAAAGTACTGGATAGCTGGGAAGCCATTCCAGCCCTGTTCCCCACTGGTTACCAGGTTAGTGAGACAACACATTTTAACATTCTCACTGACATCATATATTGGTATCTTCACTAATTTGGTGGACAACACCAAATTCAGTGGCTGCCCTTGAGGACCTCTGCAGACCCTCTCTCTGTGTCATCCTGCAGCCTTTAACCCTGCTAGAAAAGTGCAGAGATGATTTAGTGCTGAGAAGACATCTATACTGTGGTAAAATGCCTCTTAAATTAGTCAGTTAATGAGAAGAGAAAGCAAAAGACATAGACTGCTGCTGAAGCAGAGAAAAGTCTTGTGTAAAATCAGAAATTAAAATCAGAGTGAGGGAAAACAGGTGTGTGAACAAGGATCAAAGGGTGTGTTCGTGTAACTGGGCATCTGTCTCCAAAAGCAGAATTGACTCACTTGGTCCACAGGCTGAAAGGTTCATCTGAAGGGCCTATGACAGATCCCAGCCCAAGGTTTAGGGGCTGAAAGCATTTTCAATCCCAGTGAGTGATACCCGGGGAAAGATGCATGCAGGATGCTCATTGAAGAGCTCTCTCCCACACTACCCCAACACGACCATGCACTTTCCCACATCACCCTGGTAAGCCTCCATAAAAAGAGACATCATGAAGAACCAGCTACAGGCAATGTTTAAAGAATCAGTTTCACCTGGAAATATTTTAGAATAAAGCTTCTTGAGCTGTACCTCAGTCAATTTAAACTGAAAGGTCTATATTGCTTAATAGTTTGCCTCATTTGAACACCATGGGTTTTATTCAGCAAAATAACAGGTTGAATATCCCAGAAGAGAGGTAATTAAGTTTTACTTGCAAAATGGAGATTTGTATCCTATAAACACTGCGATGGAGCTAATGGATCATGGCAGAACTGGGACCTCTAAAGAAGCACCCTAAGATAATTAGGGTTATGTATTTGGGAGCAAAGCAGGAGCAGGAAGATTGTCATGGCTGTATGCAACATTATACATCAAAAAAGGTGTTAGAAACCTGTAAAGGGAGGCAGAAAAGAGCTACAGAAATGACTCAAAGTCAGTAAAATTCCCTTTACTGTGAGGTTATTTGGTCTGTTTCATATGTTGAAGGGAATCAGCTTGATGTCACTCTCTAGAGTATTACCTATAAAAATTATCACAGGCCTTTCTTCTCTGTAGCAAATCAGAGCAGAAGGAAGAATGACACGACTAGAGATAGAGTAATTCAGATCAGAAAAAAATGTTAAAAGATTTACAGTAATTTCATGATCATAAGGGAGTCGGCAACTTTGTAGATCATATAAGGCGTGCTGGACTATAAGGCGCACATTTTTTTTTTGCTGTGAAGATCCGTGCCGCGCGCAACAAAGTAATGAATTAGTAACGGAATCCCGCGATCATGGAGTTTACTGGCTGAATTTGCAAACATTTTTCATATATTGGTGTAGCCTTTAAACACAGCCCCAAGTGCCCTCCCCATGCGCGGGGCCCGGAACTCCCATCCGCCTCCAGCTGGCAAGGCAGGGCTTGGCGCGGCTGCAGTTCAAGGTGGCCACAGCTCACACCTTGGGGTTGCTGCAGTTCAGGGCGGTTTGGGGCCGCCCGTGGCTTGGGGCAGCGCGGCACTGCCCACTCACTCTCTCCCTGTGTGGCTCCTACTGGCTGGGGGCGGCGCCACCCGGCTTCTTGGTTTCCCCCTGTCCAGGGCCTGGGCCGCCCGGCTTTTTGTTCCCCCCGCCCCCGCGCCCGGGCTGGGGGTGGTGCCACCCGGCTTCTTGTTCCACCCGCACCTGGACTGGGGCCGGTGACAGCTCCCTGCCTCCCCGTGCGGCTCCTGCCGGCCGTGGCCGACCGCTCCCGCCCCGCCTCACAACTCGGCTCTCCCACGGCACCGCCCCCCCATTGCGGCTCACCCTTCCGGTTTGGCAAATTTCAAAACTTTGTCCATTATATAAGGCACACCAGACTATAAGGGGCACTTCCAGGTTCGGGGGAAAATCTTAGTCAAAAGGGTGCGCCTTATAGTCGTGAAAATACTGTATAAAGAGTGAGTCACAATTCACTGGGCGATATCCTCCTGTATTTGCAGACATAGAGAAAGACTGCAAATAATATTAGAAATATGATAATTTGCTAAAATTCAATAGGCAACATGAGATCAAAGTCGATGATCTCTGTGATGTACCTAGGTCCATAGAAATAACTTGTGCTCAGCTGCTATGGTAAGCATTACACCTTTTAAACTGTTTTCTAACTCATCACTTATTCATTTGTGTAGAAGTAATTTTATGGCTTGAGCACAAGTATTGAAAAGATACAATATCTGCTACGTTCTGCTCAGGTTTTGTGGTAAAAGCCTGTCTTATGGAAGGAATAACTCGTGAGGAAAAGTAAGTTGCAAAGCTGCAAAGACATGACAAATAAAAGCATGAAGTAGAAATTATTTCCAGACCATCAGATGCATTTCTGAATGTCTTCTGCAGAAATACCAATCTAATTTCTGATAAAATGACTGAAGTAGTATTGTTAGGAAATCTAGGGTATGAGTTGGAAAGCAAAATGTTTCCTCTTTTTATTCCTAATGCAGTACTTGACAGTTTTATATCAGTGAACATACATACAAAATACTGCAGTAGTCATAATGTGAGGGGAAAAAATCACTATGCAGTGAGCTAGGTGGCAGGAGTCCAACAAGTTTCCTTTTTTGCATCTCACAGTAACATTGTACATCTGAAAGCAGAGTTCTGTCGCTTCATCAGTGTATGTGAGTCTGCAGATTGATCTTAAAAAAAGCAGCTTGGAGGTTTATTCTGAGTGTTCTCTACATTGCCAGGGATGGATCTTGATAGCAAAGTTTCCCATCTCTCTCAAATAAAAGCCTCATTTTGCAATGCTGAGTATAAGAAAGCCTGTTTGTTCGTCCTTCTTCAAGATTCAGTCAGAGCTTCTCCATTTTGGATGGACCCAACCAGTCTTTTCCAACCTAGTAAATTCTGTGATTCCTCGTGTAACCCTGAGACCAGTATCATAGGTTACAGAAAGAGGAAAAGGCAGAGAGGCCCTTCTGTAATTAGGTCCCAGTGGAGAATCTCAGGCCTCCCTCCAAAGCCCAGCTGCTTGTCCGCAGGTCCTGGCTTACTATTCCCATCATGGCATCAGAGAGGGTCAGAGAGTCAGAAATTACTGTGCATTCTCTTCCAGCATATATTTTTTTTACTTTTCCTCTCTGTAGTTTCCTTTTCCAGTATGCAGCTTCGTTAGCAGGGCAGAGAGATAGGTCTACGAGCAGCCTGTACTGACCCCTTAGGTTCATTAACTATTCTCCAGAGCAGTAGCTGGCAGCACAGGACTCATTTCCAGCTAGCAGATGAAAAGCAGGAGGTCAGGAACAACTGAAGGTCAGTAACTCAGGCTGGAAGAGAAAGCAAATGTTTTAAATGCTTATTTCTATAGCTGGTTTTAGGGAGTCACTCACATGACAGGACTTGGAAGAGTACTGGCTGTGTTGCTGCAACATCAATGCCTTCTTCACCCAGCTACACCATGGTCATAATTTTAGATCCTAATTAACCACCTTCCCCATGTACTGAATGGGGATTTCCTAACTACTCTCTGCAATACACTTCAAAATCTTTGGAAATGGGAGGCTAAGTCAGAGGTAGCAGGGATAGTAAGGCAAAGCAGCAGGACAAAGAGACCAGTAAAAGTGTGATGTTATCATGAACCACTTCCTGTGGGACCTTCATCCTAGCTACTTCTTGAAGTAGAACTTCCAGCTTTTACATTGCAGCAAGCCAAAGCCCATGATCACCAGCAGGAAGAGGCTGGTTGTATTTTAAGGTCCTTGGCTGAAATGCTGGGTAAAGAGACCCATCTCTGCAAGAAAATAGCAACACCTTTGAGCTGTAAACTTGCAAGTGTGACAATTCTCCTGCAGGCACACAACAACTCAAGAAGAAGCTCACCTTTTTCCCTGTTTTCATCATGGACTAATGAATGTGTGGTTTCCATACAGCTGGCATGATGCAGAAATTGCAAAATGACAGGGTATTGATGCTTCTGAGGAGTTTGAGGATGTGTCATGCCTTTAGTATTTATCAACAGAGAGGTGAGGAGAGCCCTGGCCCAGGTTTTATAGCTCTTGTTGGCTTCTGTGACAGCACAACGACGATAAGACAGCAGAGAAAAACTTTGCATGGCTTGCTTGTGTGTCTTTGCCAGCTGGTGTCAAGCAGGGCATCTATTGCTAAGTTACATTTTAGGTCAAGACTGTCATATGATCACCTGTTCTCAATTACCTAGGAACCTTTTTCTCTTCTGTTTGATGAAAATTACTTTTGCTAACAGAGCCATTGCTGCTCTGTGTTATTGACCAGAAGAATGTGGCTAAATAATCTCTCTTACTCAGCAGCATTGTGTGCAAGTACCAGGAAATTGCCAAAGGCAGTAGGCCAGGTTGGATGGGGCTTTGATCAAGCTGATTTAGGGGAAGGTGCCCCTACCCATGGCATGGAGGTTGGAGCTAGATGATCCTTAAGGTCCCATCCAAGTCAATCTATGATTGATGATCATGGTTGGAGAATTTGTATTCTCCTACCAGCTGTCACACATTGCCAGTAGAGAGGGAGTGACTCCTTCATCCATCACAGTCTTCCTGCTCTGTTTCCCATGCTGTGCTTCTGTGCAAGGACTGCCCAGTCCTCTTGGTCACATCAGGAATTCAAAAGCTAGGCACTGCCTCACACCGAAGACAACCCTCAGCGATGCCACAAGACACACTGCTGTGGTGCAAAGTATGCAGTGTGTCCCCTGCTCACAGTGTTACGTAACAACCAAATTAGGGCTGCCTTGAAAGGGACAGTCCTGTATTCAGTGTGCACACATTATAATGCAGAATTTTGTGCTGAGAAATTAAACTTGTGTGTTTTCCTGTTCCTCAGGATGTCCTCTCTGTGGCCTGGAGAACTGTTACCCTGTCTTCTTGCTTTTTTTTAGCCTGATGACCTACTGGTTTTCCAGGAAAATTTTTCCCCTCAGTCACAGAGAAAGAAAACTCCTCAAGGCACATGTACCAGTCTCTTTTCCAAATCAGGGTTCTAATGGGAGTTTCAGCAGTAAACAAGGCTTCTCGCATCCATGAACCCAGAGATCACATACTACACACTAATGTTCAAGAGGAAGTTTGTTACTGAAATGCATTAATTTTACTTAATTAGTTTAAATGCATTTAGATAACTCTTAGTGAAACTGGCAAAAACTAGTTAACCAAATAGTGAGGGTGGGTTTTTTTGCATGTTTCTGCAGCTATAGGTATTTCAATACTCTGAAAAGAATCACTTCTGGAATTTACTTGTTGTGTTCCAGTGAATTGCCTGTGTGCTGTGAAAAGGAGGAATTACATTATCATTACAATATTCTCAATTAAGCTGATAGCAAAATTTCGTGACTTTCCTGGGAAGTTTGGAGGCCTGAGCTCGTACAGTAAAGAACCACCCATTTTTTCTATTTGCATAAACTGAACAATGGATGCCTTTGCCACTGAGGAGCTAAAGAGACATATCTCAATTTCTTATTGTCTAACACAATATATGTTATCAACTTAGATTTACAGAAAATCTTAGTCCTTGTAACCCAAGCAGTTTTAAAATATAAGGGAACCACAGCATTGCTAGTCATGTAGATTCTTTTCTCAGCTGTTTACTGGAAAGGAGGGTCTCATAGAAGGAAAGGTATACTGGATTAAACTACACAGTCATGCTCATTAAACAAATTGGACAGAGCTATTGGCTATAATTCAAAAGTAGTAAATAACTGCAAGTTAACAGGGCCTTCAAATTTTGCTAATACGTTCATGTCATCAGTTCAGCAATATCCTAAGTGCTGAAATTCAATGCAATTACTAGCAACTACCACAATATTTTGTGAGACTATGCCTGTCAAAATATGGTGCACACTTTGGCACTCTTGATTTTTTTTTGAGAAGTACTTGACAAGTTTTCAATTCCACTATGCTTATTTTGCATGCTTTTGAGTGCTGCCACATTACTAAAAAGCAATTTCAAGCACGTCAGATCTCATCAGGAGGGCATTTCCCTCAGTAATTCACACCTAAATGTTAATGATTGTTCTCTGTTTATGATATTAAGCCCTTGTTGTTAGGCTGGAATATAATCAATATCTATTGCACTTTTGAACAGAGAAATGACACTGCCTTCTAGGTTGAAAATCCCCTTCATTTTCAATATTACATTAGGCGAAAAAAATTAAATCTGCAGCTTCAAGCAAACTCTGTTTATGACCTAAAGGAAAAAAAATTAAAACTGCGCTGAGGATTTGTCCAGACAAGTTGAAGCAGAGGCGTATTGACTTTTCCTAGTGTTCTTTTCCCCCACATCTGCTCCTGAATATGTTTGCTTTAACTTCACAGTATTGTTACAGGGGGAGAAGCAGACAGTGCCAGAGAAGTGGGCTGGCAATGATGTTTCTGCACAACTGGAATGATTTCCTTGTGAATCACCCATCCCACAAACGAAAGTACCCATCCCCAGTGTGGAAGGTCGAGAGACAAAAGGGAAGACAAAGTATTTCTTGCTACTGCCTCTCACAATGGAAACACTTTGTGCTTATTAACTATTCAGTGACTGTAGGAAAGGGGATTCACTTCCATCATAGGGGGCTTATGTGCTATTCCATTCACACAGTTCATTTTTCATTTTCATTGGCACAGAGGCAAGCTACACACTGACAACTTTGGAGATGACTTTCATGACTCCCACTGTGCTTCATGCACATTAGACTTTCAGTTGCTCAGTAAGCTAACCACTCAGAAGGGCTGTTTCCTAGTTACACCTCTAATGGCTCTGGTCCTGGAACAGCAGGAAGAGTGTGGGAGCAGAGCATGATGTTTCATGTATCTTTAATCCTACCCTGTTTTCCCCTTCCCATTTGTCACCTGCAGTCCCCTGCTCCCTGGTGCCCTGAGATCAGGACAATGCTGAACCAAAGACCTTATGTTTTGTCTGTATTTTGGCTTGGTGTAAGTTACAGAATATATTTTGGAGAGGCAGAAAATTTGTCTTGCAGATGGCATTTTCAGCTCCAAACCTTCAACTCATCATTAACTGCTGGTGGTAGGCAGGAAAGGGAAGATGATGGTCTATAAGTTGAAGTAGTGGTTTTGGATAATTATACAATCTGTCCTGTAGCACAAGCTCACTTGTGCAACTGTCACTTCATCAGCAGCACAGCAGAGAGGGGAGGAGGAATAAGGAAATTAATTCATTCACTACAGGCTATCAGCTAAGAGCCAGAATCCTCTGCAAACAATACGTGGATTTCGTACTGGACTGTTCTTCAGCACTGTCAAGTACTGCCAGTCTAGCACAAGCCCTTTGTGCACACATTCCTGCAGGAGATAGAATTGAAGATCAAGGAATAACACACAAATATTTTTAAGTTTTGCTTGAATTAAACACTTACTGAATTAAAAAATATTGCATTAATACAGACATGGGTCTTTTAAAATACAAACAATGTAACGCTGTGACAACACTGTCTTTTTTCTATCCCAAAAATGGGAAAGTGTTTTTAAAAAAAAGCTTTGATAAAAGTAGAAGAAATCTGAATTGCATTAGCAAGGATGATTACATCTAAAAGTGCTAGTAAAACACAGAGAGGGAGTTAAACATCTATGCATAAGAATGTACGGTATATGTTGCTAAAGCCATTTAAAATGCAGAAAGATAAAAAACAACAACAACAACAACAAAAAGATCAGGCAGCAACAAAAACCCAGATTCTGCTAACATGAATTGTTTTGCAAGAAGGTCTTGTTAGAGGGTCGGGTTGAACAAAGGAATGAAAGAAAAAGGGTGATACATAAACTAGTATATAAATATTAGCAGAACAAAAAACTGGATGTTCTTGAGGATATCCTACAATGTCTAGGTGAACTTAATGTTTGAAAAATATTATAGGAGGACACCACTCTGTAATCTAAAGCAAAGATTTTTGCTGCCTTCCCTAGAACAATTTTTGGAATGTTTCTTATGTGAGAATAGAACTATTAGGAAAGAAGCAAAAAAGTTCAAAAATAGGCTGGTAGGCAGCTTTTGAACTTCTGCTTGCTGAAGTATTCCCATGTGGATAGCTAGTTGAATTAAAATATTTGGTTCACTGTGTTGAGCTTAGATGCTCCTCTTAAATTGTCCTTTAGAGACTACTAAGCCTTGCACAGTCCATTGGTTACTAACTGCTGCTTGTGTTGTTGCATGTGGGCACCCATGATAGAGCCAGAAGCAGTCTGAGGAGCATCAAGGACTACAGAGCACTGGAAACAGCAGTAAGTGTCTCTGGAGCACAAGCAGTGCTGTGTTTCCAGTGATCCCCACAGTCAAAGGAAAGGTAAATCAACAACAGGCTGGTACCACAGTCAAGGTTTCGGGTTCTGATGGAGTCTGTCTGTCAGAGAAGGGAAAGAGCATCTTCGGCCATAGGCTTGCCAGGCTGGTAAAGAGGGCTTTAAATTCAAGGTGTCGGGATATGGGAACCTCAGTCCCTCTTAGTCCTTCCAGTCTGATGGCAAGTCAGCAAGAGATGCCCAGAGCTTGGAGCAGGTCAGGAGGAGAACGCATGAAAAGTCACAAAAGAATTCCTGATACTACAGTCAGTAAGTCAGCTTCATCAGGGAACTGAACTTAAATGCCAACACACATCACAGGGAATGAAAAAGAGGAGTTAGAGATGGGTTAACAGGCACCACAGAGGTATAGTGGGCTGTAATGAGAGCTTACAGGCTCTTTTGGAAACAGGCTACCAGGAAAGAGTGTTTCTTTCTACCAAGAACACTCTGAAGTGGATGGAGGTTTGCACTGGAACTGATGAGAAGCCAGCTGAGAGCTCATGGGTCTGGGTTGAAGGCAAGGCAGGGACAGGTGACATTATACCAGGGGCCCACTACAGGCTGCCTGACCAGGAACACTGAGCAGATGAGTCCCTCCATAGACAGATAGGCAATCCAACTACCTCATTCTGTTGGATGGACAACACAGAGTACAAGCAGTCCAGCACTGTCCTGGATTGTCTTGATGATAACTTATTTCTCCAAGTGCTAGAGAAGCCAACAAAGAGAGGTGATATGCTGGACCTTCTTCTCCATAACAAGGAGGATCTGGTGGGAAATGCGAAGGCCAGTGGGAGCTGTGGCTGGATCCTTGCAGTGTCAGGAAAGATGCACATCAAGCTAATACTCTGGACTTCAGGAGAGCAGACCTTGGCATCTTCTTGGATCTTCTTGGTAAAATATCATAGGAAAAATCCCTGGAAGGAAAAGGTACCCAAGAAAGTTGGTTGTAATTAAAACATCACCTCCAAGGTCAAGGTCAAGATGTGCGCATCCTTCTGAGTAAGAAAGAAAGCAAAGGAGCTTTAATAAATGACCAGGGAGTTTCTGGCAAAAATCAAATAGAAGAAGAAAGTTTACAGATTTTGGAAAAAGGGACAGGCCACTTGAGTATTGGAATTACGGTAGTTTCACGAATATAAGCCGCACGGAGTATAAGCCGCATTCCCGGTGTGTCAGCAACGTTGATGTTTTCGGTAATAAATAAGCTGCACCCAAATATTAGTCGCACTTTCATTTGCGGCGAACTATCACAAAGTCGTCATTTAGTAACACAATCGCGGATCGCCAGGGCTTACTGGCTTACTGCCCACCTTGGAAACATTGT
>PYHW01010435.1:1551009-1605618 GCA_013186435.1 Turdus rufiventris
GCCAAGAAGGCATTAGGTCTTTTCCTTATGCTTGGTGACAATGTTCCACTCTGGCTCCAATAGAGGATGGAGGTTTTCCTTGGCACTCCTTGTATTCTTAGCATATTTATAAATTTTTTTTTATTATATTTTACACCAGTTTCAAACAGATTGCATTCTAGCTGAACTTCTGCCTTTCTGATTTTTTCTCGGCATGACCTAAAACATCCTTGTACTCTTCCTGAGCTGCCTGCCTCTTCATCCAAAGCTCATAAATTTCTTTTTCTCTATGTTACTGCTAAAGCTTCCTGTTCAACCAACCTGTTCTTCTTCCCTCCCAGCTCATCTATTGGCACATAGGGATGGCCTGCTCCTGCCCTTTAAGATTTCCTTCCTAAAGTATATACAGCCTTCCTGGGCCCCTTTGTTATTAAATGCTGTTTCCCAGGGGACTCTCTGAACCAGTGTCCTAAGCAGGCCATGGTTCACCCTCTGGAAGCCCAAGGTTCAAGTATTCTAATGATCCCCTTCCTTAATTCTCCAAGAATTAAAAACTCTGTGATTGATTCCATTGTCAGTGTGCCTAAGATGGCCTCTGCCCACCACATGTCCCACACCCTTCTCTGTTTGTGAACAGCCTTGGAAGGCTCCCCTACCAGCTGTGTGTGGTTACCTTCTACACACTTCAGGAACCAAGTCAGATATTTTATGTTCTCTGTTAGGAGAATAAAATAATCCGTTGTTGCGACTAGTATCTTTTGTGGTATTTCTGACCTCGTCAAAAGAAAAAACTCTGCAGTTTTAGAAATTCATGTCTTTGTTTATTGTCTTAAATATGGCTTCCTTCTGTATAGCCACTGCAAGAACATAGGAAGAAGCACTCCTCCTGTTCCAAAGTGCTTAAGACACATTATAGCTACACCAGGAGCATTTTACTGGCATTGGTGTATAAGGAATACTGCCTTGTTCCTTTGCTACATTTGGCACAGACCAGGATGGCTATATTCTAGTTTTTCCAATCGAATGGCATCTTTAGTGGGGTGGCCTGCAGCTCTCTGTCAGAAGGGACTGTCATCCTTTATACCTCTGTCTGAAACTGTGGCAAAACAGCACAGCTGATTCTGTTGAGCACTGTGCACCTTCCTCAGCTGTCTCAAGTGCTGCTTAGAGACCCAGCATTTCTAAGCATTCCTGAAAGAGCTGTCTGCAAGGCTTGTTTTTTATGCTACTGTTTCATGCAGGAGGTCAAGAAAGTGGGCAATCCTTTTTGACTGAGATTTCCCAGTCCTAGTTTAGCAACAGAATGGGAGGAAAGCAGAGAAAAGGTCTGATCCAAATTTGGCTTCTGGGATGTTTGATCTTTCCTGTCTTTTTTCCACGTCTTAGCACAGCTTACATCTCTAAGATAAGGGATACCCTAGATTGCCATGACCTCACATTGTACCTTTTAGAGACTGTTTCACTGAGTCCAAAGACTGCTTCATAAACAGCATCTTTGCCTACAAGATGTTCTGGCAGCCAGATGTGAAGGTTTATTCACTAATATACAAGGAAGACGTGACAGCCTTTTGGGATTTTACGGGCTGAGTCATTGGATAGTGACTAAGAATGGTTATTCATCAGTAGCTGACTACTAAACCATCTTGCAGCCTTACAGGACAGCACCCATCAAAACTTTGCAGAAAGTTGACTTTAACCCCATATTTAGTTATCAGGTTTTAGGTTCCATGGTTCCATTATGAATAATATTGTGATTCAGATGTCTCAGAGATGTTCAGAAACCTCTTACCATAAGGTTTCCTTGTCACAGTAATTAATCATAACATTCCCAGAAGCAGGTCCTCCCATGCAACATGATGATTGAATGCGGGTTGTGGAAAGCAGCCTTCTCCATCCATTTCCGAAGCAGACAGTAGGAAAAGACAAAAAAAACCCCCAAAAACAAAAACAAAAACAAACAAACAAACAAACAAAACAAAACAAAACAAACAAACAAACAAACAAACAAGTGACCCTGTAGATGAACAGGTGAAGCATTTGCCTTCTGCATACTTGGGGGTTTTCAAGGGAATTTGGCACAGAGGTATTTGTGCTATGCAGAGAAGCAGGCATGTGAGAATATGCAAAGGAAGCTCCCTCCCCTGCACTACCTACAGTGCATGAACAAGCCCTGCCTGGGACACTTCAGGGGGCAAGTATAGAGATCCTTCAGAACTGTCATTGAGACAGAAAGAGAACTTTGCAAATGAGTACCACTGCTGTAGCCAAAAATACATGTTTTTTCCAGCCATATACATCTGCTGCACCAGCATCCAAAGGTTTCATCACTTCAATGGAAAGTTGTCAGTGGAAGAAAAGGGGGAAAAAATTGCCAATTATTTTCATTCCATGTAGAAAAAAAATAAAATTTAAACTTAATTTGTTCTAAACTCAAATGAAGAAATCTTTGAAAAAAGAAATGTGGTTTGAAATTGAAAACTCAAGTCTGTATCTAAACTAAAGCCCTTATTATTGTGCAATTTTTAAAATGCATCCTACTTAAAATCTGCAAACATCCTAAAATTACTGTCACATTCACATGAGAAATACCTAAAATGCCAAGTATTTGTGGGATAATTGTTGTTTACTTGACATTTGTCGCTGCCCTGAATTTCAGCAGACACATGCTTGCACAGCTCAGCCATTAAGCTTAACATCAGCCACTTTGCAAAGTTAAATAATTCGGCTGTTTGCTTTGCCTACTAATTGCTGAGAGCAGCCATCCACACAAAGGATTAAGGGACTATTATTCTTCAGAATAGTATAAGTCTTTTACTCTGTAGGAAGTCTAAAAAATTTCATTTTGTACTTTCATGTATAGCATGTCTAGGAATAAGTTAATTGAGTACAGCAAGTTAAAAATCTGTTTGGGCCTGTATATCAAATTCCATCTTGATGTGCTTTTAACTCTAGAAAAACATTTTGTAACGGAAATAGCAATTGGCTCTTAACTTCCATCTACTACTAGTGAAGTGCTGTTTTACTTCTAGAATGAAACAGCTCATTTAAAAAAACCCAAAACAAATAAGCTGTCCAAAAGCATTTGAAAGCTTGCAGTAAGCATTAATGAAGACAGCAGACTCTTCTGTGATATGGGTGCTGAAAACAACACAGCAATATATAATCAAATGAATACTTTATGAGTCATTATAAATCTGTCTTGAGATAGTGCCTAGAAACTAGAATTACATTCTTCCCCTAAACACTTTTAACTTAGTGGACCTTATTGCAGAATTTTTACAAGCATCTGTGTCTTTTAAAAGATTTCCTTCCCTTTGCATTGATAACTCCTCCATAGGGTTCATCAGTAAGAAATCAAAGCATTCATTTCAAGACTGTAATTTTCAGACTGTTCTGTTCAATTTGAGTAATCTGCTATGTATACATCTCAAGGGTTATTTCCCTGGTTAAATAAATACCGAGGCTTTCACTAACTCTTGCACTTGCTGTTCTGTGAGTAGAAATAAAACTAGATTAGCTAAAGAAAAATAGTTTCACTGGATTTAGCTCTAAATTTTTAGATGGTATCTCTTGCATGAATAAAAGCAATTTTATTTCCTTTGTAGCTTCCACAAAGTGATGATGTCTAAGGCTGGAGTTCTTTGATTCATTTTAGTGATTTCATAAGCAAGAGATTCTGTCTGGACAGCAGGGTGTGATGCTGTGCTGCAGAACCAATGTGGGTAGCAGTGGATGCAGCTGAACAAGTGCAGTGCCAGAGCTCTGTAGGTGACTTGAACTTGGAGTAACTCTCTGTCAAGCCAGACAGGCCCGTGAGCTAGTGCTGGCTCAGAATTGACTCCTGGACTACCACTCAGTGACTCACTTCTCACTCATGCTTTCACAAAGACATGGGCTTTTAAAGCCACATTAAAGCTAACTTTTAGTTAGTTGTGCATCCTTGGCTTGTTTTCCTGAGAGGTGTAGAGCTCAGTCATGGCTGAAATGTACATTCATCATCATCTTTGACCCTCCTGCCTTGTGCCAACACCTTTGATGCCAGGTGACACTGGCTAGTGCTGCTGCAGGGTAAGGATGGATTCAGATGGATGGCTTAGGAATGCAGGAATACCCAGAAGTACCCATCTCTGCCCATACTGAGCTGCAGTCTCTAGAGCAGTTTTGCAATTTCAGTAGTTACTTTGCTTCCCACAGCAGAAGCAGCATTGCCTTGGTGTAACACCTGTTGCTCACCTTCAGGAAAAATTCATTGCTGTCCCAAGGTCTGACAAGACCCTCCATAATGTCACAGGCTTGCACTGTTCTACATTGCTCATGGACCTGGCTTTCTAAGTTAGTTACAGTAATTTCACGACTATAAGGCGCACCCTTTTGACTAGAATTTTGGTCCGAACCTGGAAGTGCATCTTATGGTCTGGTGCACCTTATATAATGTACAAAGCTGTGAAATTTGCCAACCTGGAAGTACAAGCCAAGAGCTGAGCCGCGGCGGGGGGCGGGGGCAGAGCCACAGGAGCACCGAGCTGCGAGGGGGGGGCGGGACTGGGCAGCCCCCGGCCAGCAGCAGCCACATGGGGAGAGAGAGAGAGTGGGCAGCCCCACGCCGCCCCGAGCTGCGGGCAGTCCCGAGCCAAGGTGGGCAGTCCCGCACAGCACCGGCAGGGGGGGTGGCGGGGCTGATCCGAACCTGCCCGGCCCCGGCAGGGGAAAAGTGGGACCGATCCAAGCCGGCCGGCCCTGAGGCACCCCGAGCTGCCCACGGTCCCGAGCCGCCCTGAGCCATGGGCAGCCCCAAGCCACCAGGGGCTGTGGTAGCCCTGAGCCACCCTGAACTGCAGCAACCCCGAGGTGTGAGCCATGGCAACCCCGACCCATGACAGCCTCGAGCCGCCCCAAGCCCCACCTCGCCAGCCGGGGGCGGGCGGGAGTGCCGGGCTCTGTGCATGGGGAGGGTGCTTGGAGCTGCATTTAAAGGCTACACCAATCTGTGAAAAATGTTTGCAAATTGAGTACCTGCCAGTAAACCCCGTGATCACAGGATTCCATTACTAAGTCTTTACTTTGTTGCACGCAGCACGGATCTTCTCTGCAAAAAAAAGTGCGCCTTATAGTCTGGTGTGCCTTATATAATGTACAAAGTTGCAAAATTTGCTGACTCCCAGAAGTGCGCCTTATAATCTGCTGCACCTTATAGTCATGAAATTACTGTACCTCTGTCTATGCCTCAGCAGTACTTCATAAACCCTTGTAGTTTGGGATGTCAGGTGTAAGGCATACATGCACTTGCTGCAATTACTGTGGTCTGGAGGATAATGGAAGAAGCCTCACATCAGAGAAGCTCTCAAACATTACTCTTTTTTGCCTTCCATAAAACCTACTGAACTTCTGTTATTCCAGGAAAAGGTTTCTTGAGCTGTTCAATCTTGTGTAATTTTTGTTCTGTAGAAATGTTCTGTGGTTTCATTATTGCTTGTTTATATCCCTATGTCATCTCCAAAACTGGCCATGTTGCCATCTTCTGGAAACAAGGCTAGCTCAGAGAAATGTATGGCTTGTACTGGTAGTTTTGAAAACAAGTTTGAAGCCCTTTCAATCCAGGTGCTGCCTATAGTGCAGCACTGAGCTGTGCAAGAACTAGCTTCTGTCTTCTGGGGGCTTCCTTCCTTAGAGAATTGAAAAGGGAAGAGCTGCCCAGGCTTTATTTTAAGATTATGTTGTTGCAAGAGCAGTATGTGATTAATGAAGGTTTTGAGTTTGTTGTAGGTATGATCAGTCTATGCTGTAAATGCCCACAAACAAAGCAGGGGAAGGTAATGTAGCTAATTCTAAGCCAATGTTTATAAACAACTTGTCAAACTTTATTACTGTTGGTTAATGTCTATTAGTAATGTGTTAATGCTTTATAAACTATTTATAAATGGAATTTGAATATAGGAAGAAACTTAATGCAACTTGGTTCTATGCTTGTTGTTAAGTACAGAATCTTCTTCAGCTCCAGCCTGCGCAGGTATTTCTTCTAGCATTCAGAGATGTAGTACTGCACAAACACTTAAGTTTGTCAGCCTTGATAAATGCAAAGCTGATATGTTGATAAAAGAAAGAAAAAGCACACCATTCAGAAGATTCTGACCTGGTACCTACTTACTACTGATTATATTCTCCCTGATATTCTCTGATCCCTCTCCAAATGACTGAATGGTGAAAGTTTGCAATATTTTGTTGTTGGTCTCAAGTTAAATGTTGGATAAATATAAACAGGACAATTTTGCTGTGTAATTTTAAGTAATCACACCACATTTGATCTCCTAATCTATGAAGAAAGTAAAGTGCTGCTGAAGAGGAAATGATTCACTGGCCTTAAGAAATGAGCAGACAACCCTCTCAAGATGCCACAAGGAAACATTAGGATCAGGCATTTCAGTGGAACTCAGCCCAGGTGAATACACTTCCTTGACCCCTCCTTTCCATACCTGCAGTAACAAAATTTTTTACAGAATTGTTGATGTCATTTCTTCCTGTAGATGTGAATGCTGTTTTGTGCACAGTTCAAGCTATTGGATGTGTCATAGGAATGTGACGTATTATAATATTCATATTCATATTCAATCAAAAAATAGAAAATTTTTTACAGATCAGAATAGTGAGAAATACTTCGGGACAATAAGAAGCAGTAAGTGTTTTCCAAATGTTCCAAATCTGTTCTTTATAAACAAATCTCCATTATCCATGACTGGATTACACACTTTGCAGTAATTTCACAACTATAAGGTGCACCCTTTTGACTAAAATATTCCCCCGAACCCAGAAGTGCGCCTTATAGTCCGGTGCACCTTTTATGATGGACAAAGTTCGGAAATTTGCAAACCCAGAAGTGAGAGCTGCGAGCTGCGGCAGGAGCCGGCAGGGCCACAGCTGCCAGGTGGAGGTGGGACAGAGTGGCAGTGGGCATGCCCCGGCCCTGTGGAAGCAGGCCGGCACCCCGGCAGGCATGCCCCAGCCCCGTGCAGGCGGGGTGGCGCCCCGGCAGTCACGCCCCAGCCCCGTGGAGGCGGCACAGAGTGGCGGCAGGCATGCCCCAGCCCCACTGGGTACAGGCAGGCCCGTGGGCCCATGGTTGCCGGGTTGAGGCGGGGCCTCGGCCAGCAACCGCACGGGGGGAGCTGGGGGCAGATCCTTGCAAAAAAAAAGTGTGCCCTATAGTCGGGTGTGCCTTACATGATCTACAATGTTGCAAAATGTGCCGGCTCTCAGGGGGTGTGCCTTATAGTCCAGTGTGCCGTATGGTCATGAAATTACTGCAACTAAACCATGCCAAAAATAAAATAAACTCAACTATTTTTTTTTCTTTCTCTATATTTATGAGTCATTTTATTATTCTTTTTTTAAAGATGGCATGTGGCACTAGCCTAATTTACACACAGTGTAAACTGTTCATTAAGTCCTTTCCTCCACAATTCACCCCCCCATCTGGACTATCTATCATTTGCCCTGGGTGTCTGACACCTAACAATGCATCCACCCTGCTACAACAAACTGAGCTCCAGAAGAGCAGCTTTAATGAGGCAGAACAAAGATAAAATGTCTGTACACTACAACATATTTGTGACCTAGAAATGGATGTTTCTTGTGGTATCCCACAGGCTCTAGACCATACCACTCAGAGTACCAGCTTCCTTTCATAGCTTTGCTCTCCACCCGGTATCCCATAAGTTGGGAAGGGAAAGCCAACATGAAAGTGAATGCATTCACTGAGACATGTTTTTGATTTTCTTGGTTTTTTCCTGTTTGATGTGACCTGTATTTTGTTGAGGTTGACAAACAAGGCAGCATTGCTGTGTATTAATGAGGCAGTGCAAGCTCTCAGCACGTGTTCAGGGTTAGCTTGAAATTAACAGATGAGGGCCTGTATTGAGTTGTTTCTGATTCCTGTAGTGTTACTAAAAGGAATGATCTGTGATGTTTGTCTTCATCTGGGAAACACAGTCATTAATGTTAGACAAGACAAATTGGCTCTTCCAGACTGTAATGCAGTTTCTTGAAAAGTGATCTAAACATGATGTTTTACTGAGCTGCACCTAGGTGAGGAACACAAATGCCTAGGAACAACTAATATGTTGACATTAGTGAAGCTCAAGTAGAAAAGCAAAACAGTGAGGTCTTCAAAAAGCATTTTACAGAGAAGAGCCCAAACTTGTGTATATTTTTTTTTAATTAAAGGTCTGTCAGAGGAACTTGCAAATTCACTGTCTGTGCTGGAAAAACAAGCATTAAGAATGGGATACAATATGGACCCCACAAAGCAAGGAATATTTTTAAACGATCTCAATGGTTTAAGAGTTATTGCCATCATTTGAAAAAATGACAGGCTTATGAAAGTAAAACTTTTTGCCTATCAGTGAGACACTGGTTGCTAAGTGCCTACAGACCCCTGCCTCCAAAAATATTAAAATGGAATTAGGACTAAGTGTCCAGAGCACAGGACATTGGGATGTTGCCAAGCCACAAGCCTGGACTCAATACCTTCCTCCTCCTCTTTGTCACCCTGCACTGGATGTATCAAAGGCAGACTTCAGCTAGCTCTGCAGAAATCACTAGATTTTGCCTTAAGAGGCTGCACAATGTAGCAAGATGAGTGTTTGAGTCCTCTTAGAGACCTCCTAAGGCCAAAGTAGATTGTGCTTGTGATGTATAAAGAATAAAGTTTTATAGCATTTCTATGTTAATTCATGGTCTGTCCACCCCTTGGGATAAAGTATCACATGTGACAGTTCAAGGGCAATTTTATCAACTCCCATGTAAAGAAAGCAGAAAATGGTGAAACATTCTCCTTCTACCTCTTTAATGCCTCTTTTGGTTTTCTCTTCCCATTAGCAAATTTTGCTGTTTGACAATTGAGACAGCTCTGTTTAAACAACACCCTGGTCTGGTTTCATAGGAGATATGGTGGGAAGAAACACCTGAAAACAACACTCACTTCTGAATCAATAAAAGCTCTCCAAAAAAAAAGGGATTGGAAATTATCCATCACTCTACACTACTTCTTTCATTTTCCCCACTGCTTTCAGCTTTACAGATTGGCCAGCTGCATCTCTTCATCTGCTTGTATCATCCCATCATGAACCCTCTGGTGGACTCCATTTGATGTGAGAATGAGACTTACAGGTTAGCTCCTTAACAAGCTTATTTTAAGCCTGCTGCTTCTATGAAAAAGCAGAGCTCCACCAAGCCACTCAAGTCTTCTCGTTGCACTGTGCTCTCCTCCCAGCTTGAGTGGTAAACTGTGCAAAGCATCTTCACAGCAGATCTGTGACCAGGGTCAAGAGCACTTTCTTTTCAAACAGACAGTCTTTGGGCAATAGTAGAAGCTGACCTTTGTGCTCTCACTGCAGTGAATGGGCTTGAAAACTGCTGAGCTGAAAAAGAGATTTTTTGACACCTTGCTCATTAACACAGGCAAAGATGTTCACCCACAGTAGCAACCTGGCAGTCAGTGAGGAGATGAGAGAAATTATGTTAGCACTTCTTCATAGACAAACTGCAACAGCAGGTCTCCATTGTGGCAATTGGGACACCAGGCTTGCACTGGAACAGAGGAGAAATGTGTCACAGACCAAGTACTGCTCTGCACTCACAGTTTAGCAACAGTTGAGCATTGGTAAATGACGCACTGTGGGATGTGTAGAGCATACACTTTAACAACCAACTCTGACAGTTCTTAAGAAGGCAAATAAAGGGCTTCAATGCAAAGTAAAATCAGTGGAAAAATGAAATTAACAATATCCAGAATTCAGAGCACTTTTATCCTAAAGCCAGGACTCAGTGTCTGCACACCTGATAAATTCTCCATTTCTTAACTAGGTAAAAAGAACTTCTTTCTTTCTCTCTTTATTTTGTTAAATGAAAAAAAGGAACAAACAGAAAAAAAACCTTTACTTAAGTCTCCTGCTGTTTTGGGGTCTGAATACAAATGCATTTGCCAAGGGCTCTTTCTCTTATCCCAGGCTGATTTCTTCTAAACCAGCAAAATACTGAAACTTCAGCAGAAACAGAAAGCTGCATCATTGTGATTCTTGCAACTTTCTCATGAAACTTACAACATATCCGTACATTTACGGAATGTTGCTTATATTTAAGTAAGAAGTCACAATTTCCATACCAAACATGGACAGATTTCAGTCACAGTATTACTGAGAGAAACATGTGTTCCTGTAGTTCCTGAGATCTCAGATGTCCTGTACTGATGTTTCCTACACATCTGCTGCAAAGATCAAAGCTGTGGAAGGTGAAGTTTCTGTCTTTTTTTGGGGAGTGAGGTACCATAAAGACAGCAGGGAGGGGATAGGAGCTAAATAAGTCACATAACTGCCTCCTAGTCGATGGACAGAGCAATGGAAAGAGGAGCTGTCTTTCCTCTGTGCCACCTACACCTTCCTGTGATAAGCAGTCAACACACAAATATCTGCCATGGGCTGTGCATCATAGGTATAAATCAGAAGTCCCACACAGTGGTACCAAGATAAGGACCTGATCTTGCTGGGTTGCAGGAGCAGTCATTTATCTGCTCTGAGTCTGATTGTCAAGGCCTGAGGAACAGACCTTTGAAACACAATTTTTCAAATAATTTTAAGGTCTCAACTAAAACCTGCCTCCCTTCTTTGAGTATTCAGTTTGCATATAAACCACTGGGAATTTAATTTGAAAGTGAAAGCTACCTGTATTTTCTACGCAGCACTGAGCTACTTCATTGGGTAATCTCTTACTCTGTCACACAATGAAATAATGGGACACTGGCTCTGTCCATCCTTCAGCTCAGCTTGTTGTGAAATTATCAGTCGTATTTCTCCGAAACAACTTGTGGGAGGAAATGTGCGATGAAATTACGCTGGTACTCTTTGAGTGATCAACGCTACTAAGTCAAAGTGAGGCAACGTGGCCATTTTGTGGACTTGGTGCATCCTCTGTTTCATTTTGATAAATCAATCCAAAGGAGATTACAGTAATTTTACAGTTATAAAACACACCTGATTATAAGCTGCACTTCCGGGTGTCAGCAACTTTTCATTCTTTGTCCATATATAAGCCGCACCTGATTATAAGCTGCACTTCAGGTTCAGACCAAAATTTTAGTCAAAATGGTGCGGCTTATAATCGTGAAATTACTGTAAATTGTATTCTGCCTGAATTTTTGCAGTTTTTTTTCAAGTGAGGTACCTAAGTTTTAACCTAAATTCTTGCTTACTACTTCCCTTCCCCTCCCTCTCATCTCTTTTTCTTTGTTCTTTTTTTTATCTAAGTAATGGAGAAAAGAAGACTGAAAAATACAGAAATATGCTCAAAATAGACTTGGCTGGAAGAAGTCTATCAGAGGCAATTGACGGGGGGCTAGAGCACTTCCCCTGCAAAAATAGGCTTTGGGATATGTCTGGCTCAGCCAAGAGCAGGAGCAACTTTGAGCATTTGTTAGCACCCCAGTGCCCATGGGGATCAGCAGTGCTTACAGGAGATGGAGCAACAGTGGTCATGATTTGAAACAGGAGAGTTTGTAACTAGATATACAGGATGGAGGAAAACACTGTGAGAATTATTAGATATCAGAACAGGATCCAGAATGGCTGTGAAGTATCTCTTGGATGTGGTTTTCAAAAACTTACTTGAAAACCTCTGCGCAACCTGTTCTGAGATAGTAGATGGCTGTTCTGAACAGGAAGTTGGACTAGCCTCCCTCCTGAATAATTCTGTTCTTCTAAGAGTACACATCAGAATCAAGTGAACAATTTTTCAAAATAAAGACAAAAATAAAATACACTGTATAGGTTTCTGTAATCTTGACTACAAGGTATTCAAGCACATTTAATTTCTCATTACCATCTATGCTCAAACTCAATTGCAAAAATCACTAAAGAGCAAACAAATGCTCCTCATATAAACATGGTATGCAGTTGTTTAAACTCATGTATGGACTCACTGGAATGGCTTTGAGAGCTGACTTCTGCTTTGGTCTAAGCCTCCACAGT
Organism: Turdus rufiventris; assembly: GCA_013186435.1. Classification (NCBI taxonomy): domain Eukaryota; kingdom Metazoa; phylum Chordata; class Aves; order Passeriformes; family Turdidae; genus Turdus; species Turdus rufiventris. The sequence continues at coordinate 1,563,003 of PYHW01010435.1, forward strand.
ATTAACTTTAAATTTGCAAGGCTTTTGCCAAGGCACTTGTCCCAAAATCCTAGGACTGTTTGAATCTCTTCTCTTCAGGCAGCAAAATTCTCAAGCTTCTTCAGTCTGAGTCTCTAGCTGATATTTTACTGTTGAAGCAGGCATGCAGTTTCTTCGCTGATCTCAGGTTACACAAAGTGGTAATCTATAAAAAGTGATAGCTCTATACTATCTTGTTCAATGAGAGTGGCAAATACAGCTTCAATACCTCAGCAAGCAGCTGCCCCAGAGCACTGTGAAATGCCTGTGCTGGGCTTGATTTAGCTGGTATAGCGTTAGAGCCAGTCATTCACTGCAAAATCCAACATCAAGCCTATTTTGCAAATCCAAAATGTGTGATGTGAGGTTGTGGCTTGTTCTGCACCCATGTCTTTCACTGAAATATGGTTGCTTTCCCACTTTTTCTCTGAAAGTGGGAAGGTCACTAGCTAGAATCAGTAAAGGTTCAAATACAAGGAAACTTTTCAGAGTCTGTAGGAGTTGAGTACACTCTGCAAAAATGATAGTCATTTATCTTTGTTAACAGCACTAAGGATGTTGCACAAACTCGTAGGAAATTTCCATGCAGGGCAAAAAACAGCACTCCTCCCACCACCTTGTGTTTTCACTGTAGCTCTCACAGGACACAAACTGTTACAGAATGACCCAGAGCTGCATCACAACACAGCAGCCAAAGCGATTGATGCCTCTTGCAGCTCCAGCTCTCTGGGCCCACTTACTAGGTGAAGGTCAATGAAAAGAATGAATTAGCTCATACCTGTGATTTGGGAGAAGATATTCAAAATAGAGTCTGGTAAAAAAACTGAAAGACACTACAGAAGTTTAAACAGCATTTTGTGGGTTTATGATTTCTCAAGCTAATTTCAAAACAGAAGGGGATGAAGGGCAAGAGAGTAGGTGACTCATTTTTTGATTTTTGAGCTATCACAAATAGCTGTATGCTTTCCAAGGATTTTGATCCCTATTCCACCATCAAAATAAAACACCCACATTTTTGAAACTGCTCCATCACCACCCTGACACATGTTCTTTGAAAACATAGAAAAATGGTGTTTTCTACTTGTTTTGCTAGATACAGAAAATGAATCTGAACACTTTGGTTTTAGCCAAACAAATGGGAACTGGACATTCTGGGAAATATAAAAAAATACGTTTTCACATAGGTTCAGTTGGGATTTTTGTTATCATTTCTGTGCTTCTCCCATTCCCTAGTGAAACTGAAAATGTTAAGAGAAAGACACTTTCAGCCAATGACGGCCAGATCTTTACTGGTAGAATTACTCGTTTGGGAGGTTTTGGGATGGAAGACTTGTGGTTGTTTGGTATGACTCTAAGGCCACACGTCACTGTGGCAAACACAGTCAAAAGGTCTTGTTTTCCATTGCATCAAGAACTGATTTATCTCTGAGCTGTTTGTGTTTATTTCTCTGGAAATTTGCTAACATGTAACTCAGGAAACTGGTACATGCCGTTATTCGAAGAATTCTTATTTTAAAGTGCTTCCTCCACTTCATGTCTTAGAAGACTCATGTTCTGTTGGATGTATTCGCCTAATGTTAACACTCTGTCCTGTTCCAATAGGGATTCATTGGTGTCCCACTCAGATTGTTTAAATAATTTTAATGGTGAAAGAAGTGAGGCAGTGTTAACTTTTTCACAGTTCACTGGATTTTTTCATAGAAGTTGAATTAACTTGCCAAAGCAGCTCTAATATACACATGGACAAACGTGAAAATAGCTCAGTTCAACCAGGGGTGAAAAATATGGAGATACCAACACAGTACTGCATATATCAGGACGAAGACTGCACTTTCTGGATCCACTTTCTCCTACTTATGGGAAAGGCTACCATCCCCATGGAACAGCATAGCTTTCATTCCTGAGCTGAGATGGGCATTCAGTGCCCATCCCTTGCATTCCATCTAGCCCCAGTGGGCCAAGAAAATGCCATTTCAAGTTAGGCACAGGTAACAGAACCCTGAAAGTCAGGTTCACTAGACCTCCACAAGTGATTCAGATACCTGCTTGAGTGAACTGGCACCCTAGGAAGACATCACAGATGACAGCTGCTGATTCTTGGTGTACAGAAAAGTGTCTTTTCTTGATCTGTAATTCCCAGTTCCACACAGATCTGCCTTCCACACACTGACTGTATGTTGTCTTCTTGTCCACTTTTTCTCAGACATCTGAGCCTCTCCAAAATATCTGGCATCTCTAGAAAGGGCAGAATTGTTTTACCCTTGCCAGCCTGCCTGGTGGGTGGGAGAGAGGAAGTGGTGGGAGGTCTGTATGGGAGTGGTACAGCTAGTCCTTTGTCTCTGTTTCATTGTGCTTTAGGATTTCTGAAGGGCACTCAAGAGGGGGTTTCCCTGACTAATGCATAGTCCTGCCAATTTAGGAAGCAAAATGTCTTACTACACCCTTCTGTTGGAGGATTTCAAAGCTGGAGTAGGAGCTGCCCTGGTTCAATGCAAGCTACCAGATCCTACCAGATAACAATGTTCCTCCTTTACACCTTTCTGAGTAAAATTAATATTAAAACACTGGACTCATGTGGTGGAAAATTGCCTGGATCTCCACTAGTTTACTTTGGTACCTATAATCAAGTACTTCAAAAGAAATTTATGAAGGAATACAGATCTCCCAATTGCTCTCTTTCATCTGAAAATTGAGCTAATAATGTGTAACTTCTAGTAGGTTTTTTGCAAGAACTTCAGAATACAGATTGAGGTATGCTGTGGGTTTAAGCAGCTCCAAGAACTATTTGAACCTAATTTTTGGCTGAGGCCTCACTTTTGCAATAAGGCAAATAAATTAGTAATTTATCTAAATGTCAGAATTTCTTGAAGGCAGTAAAGGTCTGTGCAGAAAATAATGAGATGGTCCTGTGCTCTTCACCCTTACCTCTCTATGCCCAGCTGTTTGTTGGTATCTTACACCAACTCTACTGCCTGTGCACATATGAACAGACAGATCATAGAGCTGATTTGCCTTAAAACTTAGAATTACACTCTCCCAGAATAATTTAATAATTTTTCAGGGTTGGTCCTTTGTCACATTATTTTGCTTGTCCCTTGTCAACACAAAAACAAGAGCAGGTCAATACAACACCTTTAGAAACAGATTGCTGGATATCAGTCTTAACCTTCACAAACAGAATAACTTCAAATTCCTTCATGCCAAAAAGCATAAATAATTCCTGCTCTAGAAGACCCATTTGCTTTCCTTGATTATTTTGTACACAAACCGCATGAGTGTGAATCGGTCACAGTGGTTATAGTTTTAGACCCCACTTCTGAGCAATAGGAGTGTGTGCTTTTTGCTGTGGTGGGTGCAGTCCTTCTATTACCTAAAACTGTATCTAAATCTGTCTCCTCAAACTCGTATCACTTTTTCAGCATGTGCTTGGAAAAGAAAGTAGCACTGTCATACTCCTAAACACAGCATGGTAATCTGCCCCATGGTTCCAAAGTAGAAGCAAAGTGGAAGATTCTACTGGCTGACAAAGATTATCTTCTCTTTCCTGTTTCAGGGAAGAAAAATGAGCAAAAATAAAGGTCATCTGTGTTTATATTAACTATACAACAGTTCCACAATGTTTCGTAACAAACTTGGGTCATTATTTATCCACTTGTCCTTTATATCACAGCTTTGAACTCTGGGTTTGCTTATCATGATATTTCTAAAATCCGTAAACAGTCAGGGAGAAGTATTCTAGTTTTCTAAATAGAGCATTAGGTCATTTTATTATCAGAGAAATATAACACTGCCCATCTGTTGTTGTTTCACATGTGGAACAGCAGGCAGCCTCCTCCTAACTGTTAATTATTTCAAGGAAGTCACTGCAGCAACTTTGTCATAAGGGTCCAGTTTCATTTCTGTTTTTTGTGACAGCTTTCCCCACAGCCATCCATGAAGTGCGGGTAGTGCTGCGCTAAGATTCATGCAAACCCCCAGCTAACAACACACTCTGAGTACAATTTGCTTTGAATGTTTAAATTTTGTAATTGGAGCAAAGGTAGAGTTTAGTTTATTGCTAAGGACTTTAATTCATCTCTCGGTTCGAAATCAAGTTTGCAACTTCCTTGAAGCCTCTGGAAAAGGTGAAATTCTTTACTTCCTAACCCCGGGATATCATTACCCATTAGATCACTGTACTGCTTCCTGCAGCAAGATGTCTCTCTTATTTCTCTCATATACCATAAAATACAGGAGAGTAATAATGAGAAATTATAATTAACTAGATCCCAAAATCCTACGTCCCTTTGTGGTTCACTGAAAAAATATTCTTCCATGCCAGAAGGTGAAAAAAATGTTGAGATAAACAGCTTTAGTCACAAAGTAAACAGAAATCCACTGTGGTCAGAAACCCCTCTCAGTAGGCATTGTATTTCTGGAAAGTATCTGGGCCGTGCTTAGCAAAGTTTGCTACTTCTTGCAAGTGTTAGAGTAGTGCAGAAACAGAAGATGTTATTTCATACAGACAAATACAACTAAGGAGTTATCAAGTGGTTTTGTCCCCTCTTGAGTTTAGGTAGAAGAGCAAATTGCATGTGAACTTGCTGCAACCTCATACGAAGTGACCTTCTCATATACTATTCTTCCCATCACTTACCCTTTGCAGTACCATCTTCTTGAGGCACATCCTGTGCCCTGAGAATTCATTGCTTCTACCACACAAATAATGTGCATCAGACACCAAACTGTGCACTAGGATGTGGTGCTTCTGTTTCTGTCTAAGCATCATAAAGATTTACATTGAAAATGTCTAGCAAAACTCAATTATGAGGTTACTCGTACTGAAAGTATGAAATAAGACACAGCTTTGGGGTACCACTTGAGTCTCTGTGAGGTCTCTTTTCTTGTCAGGATGTCTCAGAGAACATTGTACTCTGCAACGCACTCAGGCTAGCCTGGGACATGAAATTTTCTGGAGCACCTGTGGTGTCTCTTTCCTGGGAAGATGATGCTCAGGTTGAGGCTCCCTTTTTTTTGTTTTCGTTTGAGTCGAGATTTTCCAGAGCTTCTCCCTAGCAAGACTGTGACTTTCTAGGGAATTGTGATGTTTAAGAAGTCCCAACCTCTTTTAGGTGTCCTCTAAGGAATTTTTCAGCAGAAAGTAGTAGGCATGGAAAAGAAAGAGTGTAAAAGATTTGATGGGCCTAGGCATGGAAAAGAAAGAGTTTAAAAGATTTGATGGGCCAGCAGTATTCCCCAAACAATATTATAAGAAAACTTTCAATAGAATGCTTGTGTCACTATTACACAGACTTTACAAAAGAATGTAGACCCAAGTGGATGAGTTGGACTAGGGTATTTTTTCTTTAAAGATCAGCTGGATGTGAATATGAATATTGCAGGTTTATATCAAAATATCTATCAGATATACAAAGGTGAACCTAGATCGGGACATAGCTTTGTATATTTTCATGCATTAAGGATAACTTTCTTTGTTGCTTTATACAAATAAATCACATGCATGGTCAATGCAACAAATAAGGTACATGAAAAAAGCATGAGAAGTTTACAAAACAGCACTTGCTGGAAAATGACGCAGATCCTCTCATGAAGAAATGAAGGGGGCAGAAACGGGAAGACAGGTGACTTTGGAATTGCTCTATAGTTGAGAAATGTTCCCTGGGAAAGAGATGCACCATCTTCCCCTTACTGCAAAAGGAGGAGTATGCTCCTAGCTTGAGGATGTGAGAACTACAATGAAACTCAGCCCTGAGCAAGTACCTCACAGGGATTAGCCTGGGTTGGCCCCCTGCTCCTACTGCCTGATGCTCATCTACCAAGGATAAAAGCCAAGCTAGATGCTAGTTTACTCCATGCATCCTTCCATGACACCACTGATGTACATGCTTTCAGAATCCTATCGTAATCACTGAGAATTTTATGAGCAGGGACCTGACCAAAAAGGAATTTTACTGGGAAAACTATTGTCTTCTTTGAGGTCTTATTGCAGGTAACTCTTTTGTCCCTGTGAGTATAAACAGTTTTCAATGTGAAGACTGCCTGATTTGCTTCAATGTCCTGGAGAAGAAGCATCCTGGTTTTTTTGGTTTTTTTTTTTTAATTATGTAATTCCCAATGACCCAAAATTGTTTTCATGGTCTGGGACCACTTTTAATGCATTAAAAAAGCATAGCAATGTGCAAATTATATGCAAGTTTATATTAAATTGTTTTGTTTACTTTTGCTTTGATGTGTGGCTGTGATTAAGACTTCACATGGGCCAGGGTGCAGGTGAGATGACTCCTAAGCATGTCAGTACTGCAAAATATATTCCATTCTCGATTATAATCCCCCATAAGCAATGCCTGCATATTGCACATAGCAGCATGGACGACAACAAAATTTGTGCTATATTCAGATAGTGCATTACATTAAACTAGATGCCACTGCAAACATATTTAATGTCTCCTTCTTTTACTTTCCCTGTCTCAGATTGGTATGTCTTGCATCCATACAGCTTGTTACATGTTACGAAAGATTTTAGCCTAAATCTTGAGTCCACCTTATTCACGTTGGGAGTAGAGGCTGTGCTTGTTTTCATACCAGTCAAACAATGCAATTTAATAATGAAAGGTTAGCCCTGAGATCTTTGCTGGGTCTTTTAAATGTTATATTTTCTCTTACTTATGTAGCTAACAACTATGTTGGTGTGAATCACTGGATGGATCTCTGTCCATTTCACAATAGGCCAGCTTGCGTCTAGAATGCTTCCCCCAAAAAAGTGGAGTCTAGGCAGAGGAACTGACTAATCCTACCATGATTTTCCACCAGGTAATATCTGTGCTTAACCCTACCCTCTTCTTAGATCCCCAATACACATATCTGTATCAGCAGAAGCATGACTTCCAAAGATGGGAGTACTGCTAAAGGCAAGGCAAAGTTTTCCCAGCAATCTTACATTTCCAATCTTCTAAGGGGACTTTATGAAACACGTAGTAAGTATATAATAAAATATATATAAAGTAATAGAGCGGCAATAAAGTAAATTGAAGTAAGAACGAGCTAGGTTCTTCCAGGTAAGCAAAGAGACTATAAAATAGGAAGAATGAAGGTCAACAGTTTTTTATCAGAAATCTTGTCCAGAACTCTAAACCCATTTTCACAAGGACAAAAATACATGTGTGACACGTGAGGAAATGAACTCTCCAGGATGTGCTTTGGGAGTGCTTTAGGGCAGAGGCATTTTGGAAAAAGGTGATAATGGCCTTAAAAGGGCAGTGACAAGATTGTGGAACTCCTGTGTGTGGGTTCTGGAAAAAAAAGATATATTTGAAAACCAAGGAAAACAAAAGCTCCCAGAAAATGTGAGCATCTAAGCTAATTGTAGACACTTAGAAAATGGAAAGATGTTTCCTTTTTTCCTTTATTTTTTTTTTTTTTTCAGGAGTTTTTGTAATCTGGCTTCTGTTCAAGGAAACATGTAAGGAAATATGTCTTGCTTTCTGTGTCTGTTGTGTGCACTCTTCACAATCACAGCCTGCAAATTTAAAATAAAGAAAATCACTGGAAGGTTAACCCAAAATATTCCAAAATACTCCTTATCAGTCATTAGGAAGTGACCTTTTTTTCCTGTGTGGGTCCATACTGCTATTTCCATTTTTACCCATCCATTAAACAGAAGCTTAGGAAATAGTAAGGTATCTAACAGACAAAGATATCAGCTAGTAAACTTAAGTTGCAACTTCAAATTGTAGTAATTAAAATATTATAAATAGTGGGGAAGGTGCCAAAAGATGGCCCTAGAGTCCAGTACCAACCCATGGTGGACAACGCTTTGTGCTGATGCAATGCTTGGTGTCATTTTAACTGAGCATTTGTCTCACGGAAGTACAACCAGATCTCTATCACACTACATACCTGATCAGATTCCCTCTGAAATCCATATTTCTAGTTCCAGTTAACACTCATCACCCAGAAGTAGCAACTCTGTGAAAATTGTGCTATATGTAGGCTTTCAGAGATAGTTCTTTACCTGAATCAACTGCAGGAATAATTTCTTTGTTTCATGTTGTGTTTCAAGGAATCAAAGAAAAACCTGGAAGACTCTGGACTTGCTGTGAAATATCTCCATACTATTGGTCACTAGGATCTAGAGCAAGACCATTTATTTTTTCCAGGGCTGCTGAGAAACTAGACAGAGGATTTAAATTAAAATTAGAAATGTGTATGTTTCTTCTCTGCAGTTGTGGCTGTTTTTCCTAGCTCTCATTGTTTTCCTGTTATGTTTATTGCAGGACTGCCCTGCTCTTGATAACACTCCCAAGTAGTCTCGAACAGTGATGTGGTTATCTATTGCCTTGGTATTTGGTGAAAATTAATGATGTCCTAAAGTGAATCTTGGTTTATACTCCACCTGTATTTGCTACTTGGTGCTGGAAAACATGATTTGTAATAGACCTGAAATCCTCTTTGAGAGGAAAGCACAATCTTGCATAAAGAGTTATCCTTGGTGGGTATAGCATCTTTCTGTGATCTCTGGGACTCACATCCCATTATGTCCTTTGGCAGGCACCTTGGTGTAAGCTGTTCCGATGCATCATAGACTTCAGTTTAGTGCCAGAAGTGAACAGGAAACAGCAACAGGGAGAAGGTTCTAGAAAGTAATGCAGTGCTGTGTTTGAAAGCTGCTGTCCAGCATGTCACCTGCTTTACCTGTCCAGAAAGAGCTATCGCTCACAAAGTCTTTATCACCACTTTATTGTGATTTAGCAGCTCTTGGGACACTTAGTAAAAGCACTGCAATATACTGAAAAAGCCAGAAGAAATCTACAACACTGAGTCTAGAACTGATTTCTTGAATTATATTTGAAAACTGCAGTTTAGTCAGCAGAAGATCTTGCAGAAGCCATATCCTTGTCTTTCTCTTCCTTCATTTAGGCCAACAATTAATCATGGCACAAGAGGTAAATGAGTGGGGGATTTCAGTGTAAACTTTGCTGGTGGATTGGTAAACATTTCTGGTATTGTTGCAAATAACCAACACAAGTGTAAGGACTGGAAGTTTAGCTTTAGGCCTGTATGTTTACCATTATGATTTTAAACTGTTTATAAGAAGAAGAGTGCTTTAAACGTTCCTGAGGAGATGGGCAAAACCACAGGGCTGCTAAGGACTTAACTGAGATAAAGTGTTTGCCTTAAAATTCAGAGAAACATGGTCATTTCACAGGCATGGTTTGTCATTTAAAACATTACTGTTGACATTGTGTTGTGACACCAGCCTAAAACATTTATGGTTACTCCAGAAATGAGGTGTATTAGAAGCTGGAAGGCAACATCTGGATTCTTCCTTATTGCTATGTCCTCAAGCAGCTAATTCAGAGTTTTCCATGTAAAATAACATGGAAATAACAGCATCCCTCCACCCTCTCACCCTCTCCACTCCCCTATTTTTATTGGAGGTGCTAAGATGTGGGTTTAAATGTCTTTCAATACGGCCGTAGATCCAGGACGCATAGCAGTAGGTGAAAGTGTCAGTTTTCATGGTGATCAGAAAAACCCTGACTGGGGTTTTTCCACTAGCAAAGCACTGATTAAAGTTAGGTAGAGCTGGGTACTGTTCTCCTGGAGGCTGGGAACTGGATGTGCCACCTCCTGCATGTCTCCCAAGAGACCGGGCCTGGCAGCCACCTTCCAGTTAAGGACCTTGGAGTCCTTAACTCAAATTCATCCTCTGCATGACAGGGATCAAAAGAGCTCTCATCAACATCAAGAGGTTCTCCAAGAGATTAGGAAGATGTTCTGGTTTGAGACTACTTTTCTATCCTGTTTAATCCTGCAGATAAAACTAGGAATATCTAACTGAATTATACGGTGCTGGTATGGGACAGCAAAGACCTTGGTTCCAGTCAGTGTTCCAAGGTATTTTTAAACATCCTGTGAGATTTGGCGCCCTGACTTAGGATTTGTAAACATGTGATGCTGGCAAGTAAGAAATCAAGCTTTGCTGCCGAAACAGGTGGGGAAGGACATCAGAAAGACAAAGTCCCTCACCTTGTTGAAAGGCATCTTCACAGCTCTGGTCAACCTCCACTCAGCAGCAGTTCACAGTAGCCTGGTGTTACCTGAAGAGGAGTTTTCATCTTGTGATCATACAGAGGAAAAGATAAATACCTAGCTAGTGACTATGACAGCCTGAAGTTAAAAACAAATAAAGCCATTTTTTTGTTACTTTGTAAAACTGAGTGCTCCAAGAACGCATTTCAGGCTGACATCAGTGTTCATTAGCAAGAGGAACACAAGGACAGATGTAAACAAGACAGCCGTCTTCACCTGAGAGCTCTCTCTCACTTATTAACATGCTGATCTGATTGGTTTTTTTTGCTAGGATAGTACCAAGGAGGCTATCTGGCCATGGTAAACTGTGTAGAGCTCTGAACTGCCAACAAATTACATGTCAGCTTGAAAAACCTTCAATTTAAATAGAGTAGACCAAGTATGAAGGAGAAGGTCAGCATCCTTATCCCATGTTGTTGGTTTTGCTCTTTAACCTTTTCTTCTTCACAGCCGGATCTGATGCCTATTTTTTCCTGCACGTGCCACTCCAAAGAGACCATATAATTTTGTGTGACTTTCATGTGCAGGTGGGTGTAGCCTCTCTCATGCTGCCCTGAAATCTGCCCTTACCAGCTGCTATTTTGCTGTCAGCAAAGGTCTTTCTGGATTGCACTCCTGAAAGGTCTGCAGTCTTCACTGTGTTTGTCTTTCTTTGTCCTTGTGGTCAAACACATTTTAGAGGGCTACTACCCAAGATTTTGACCAGCACACAACTCATTAAACCTCCTCACTATTGCAAATAGCAGTACTAGGAAAATACACTCCATGTCATACATGAAATGAGGAAAAGGTTGATGAACTGGAGAAGGAAGGTGCCTTCAATACAAACAATTTGAGGTAGACATGACCTTTGTCAAGTTCCTGGAGGAATTCCTCTGATTTAAAAACACTGTCAATGAGTGCCTTCTCAATAACACAGAGCTTACTGGGGACCATCTTGGACAGAAAATTCAGTTTAATCTCTATTGTATGGGTGCTTTCCTAGTCTTTATAAATTATTTTAATGTAGGAGTAGCCCTTCAAGACCTTCAATGCTACCTGGGCCAGCATTTAGACTGAGCAGTTAGATTTTAGTTTTCAACTCTGTCTCCAGCCCAGATAAGGGGCTTTGGTAGTAATGGAGTGTTTTCTAGCTGCTGTAAATGTGGGGAGTTATTTGAGTTGCCAAGCTTACTTTAGCTGATGAGCTGATGAGGAGGAACTACCAATGCATTTATAAACAATCAGTCATAAACTTATAGCTAACATCTACCTAGAACACGGACCGCTGACCTGAAGGCACCACTGAGATCATAGCCAAACCCGTAGCAATATGTTTGCAAGAAAAACACAATTAATTACAGACTGAGAGGCTCGGTTAGCAGGATTAAAATATGCCTCTTTACACAAAAACAGACCAACTTAATTATCTATGGTAGACAGGATAGTTGTATATCTTGAATGGTCTTTGATCCTTCCTGGAGGGAAAGATAGTTTATTGTTTGCTATTTCCAATTTCCGTTGAAATAGCCTGGAATCATTAATCCTGCTGTTATTTCCCTTTCTCTCTCTCAAAGTTAAGAATAATAAAATATCTACTTATTCAGACATTTATATATGAAGTTTTGCTAAAGAAAAACATATTCTAGCTTATATATTCATAATTTTAAACAGAAAAGTATCAGTTTATGCATGAATTTACATCTATATTCAAATATATCTGTGTATGTACATATAAAAGTACAAAGACTAATATATACATACATACAATATATATGTTTTTATACACACACACTCTCACACATGCATCCACACTATCACTCTGGTACTTATAGTAGTCATTGTCTGAGAGAAATCACATGAAGAATTTACATACTAACAATCATCTTTCAACAATGCTCCCTTTATCAGTGTACACTGGTAGGTTAGTGGAAGGACAGCTGTTTTGTAAATGAGCTATTGCAGTGGTCTCAAGCTCCTCATGGGGAGAATTTTCCTGTTAGATCTCTCCATTCTCTTGCCAATAAAGTCTGTAAAAACAGAAGTTTATCAACAGCACTTCACTGAAGCTGCAGGTGATGCCGTGCCAAGGGCAGGGAAGAGTAGAGGTTCTGAGTGTGTTTAGACCATGGATCACAGCAAGAAAGCAGAACACCTGGAAGATTTTAAAAAAATAATAATGTAAAATATTATGTAATAGAGTCAGATATTGAGGCATAAGCCCATGGAGCATGTATGAGGTTTAACCTTATGGAGAAAGCAGAATAGGAGGAATAGCAGGACCACAATGAAAATCAAGAGAGAAAAGTGCAAGTTCCTGCACCTGGGGAGGAGCAACCCCAGGCACCAGCACAGGCTGGGGGTGACCTGCTGGAAAGCAGCACTGTGGAGAAGAACCTGGGGGTCATGATGGACAACAAGCTGTCCCTGAGCCAGCAGTGTGTCCTGGGGGCCAAGCAGGCCAATGGGATCCTGGGGGTGCATTGGGAAAAGCATTCCCTGAAGGTTGAGGGAGGTGATCCTGTCCCTCTGCTGTGTCTGGTGAGGCACATCTGGAGTGCTGTGCCAGTTCTGGGCTTCTCAGGGCAAGAGAGACAGGGAGGTCCTAGAATGAGTCCAGAGGAAGACTATAAAAGTGATTGAGATTAGAACATCTCGCTTATGAAGAAAAGCTAAGGTAAGTGGGCCTTTTCAGCCCCAAGAAGAGATGTCTGAGACAGGACCTTATCAATGCATACAAGTATCTGAAGGGAAGGTGTTGATATAATGGGGCCAGGGTCATTTCAGTGGTCCTCAGAAACAGGGCAAGGGCAATGGTATAACACTGAAACACAAGAATTTCTACATGAAGATGAGAAAAATCTTCTTTATTTTGAGAGTGACAGGGCACTGGAACAGACTCCGTGGAGAATTTGAGGAGTCACCTTCTCCAAAGATGTTCAAAACCCACCTGGATACAACCCTGAGCAATCTGCTTTAGATGAATTGACTCTATCAGGGGGATTAGACCAGACATCTCCAGAGATCCCTTCCAACCCCAGGCATTCCGTGATTCTGTAATTCTGGTGGATTTCTGTAATGTAATCACTCTGCAGTCTTGCCTCAATAATGAGGAATGACTCAGCACAGTTTTTCTCCAAGCATATATTGCGTGTGGGCTTCCTCATAAAATAGACTTCAGTTTCTTATCCTTTAGCATGCACCATGGACAAGCACTAAAACCTAGCAAACCCCACTTCAGAATACAAGCTCATACTTGGACACCTGGGTCTTGAATCAGAAAGATATTTAACACTTCTCAACTTTTCTTGATTTCTAAGAAGCTAATGCAAGTTCTTGGAAGTTAGAATGTGTGTCTGCAAGTACTTTCCCAAATCCATTAATATAATCTTATGTTCCCATCATACCTCAATCCCTCTTCGGGTTAGTCATATTAATGAAGGTAATCAGAAATATAAATACTCATTGATCAAACAGCCATGAATAACTAAACACATTTAAAATACAAATTGCATTTGTGAAAATTGTTATGTGCCAGTGGCCATTCTGTTCAGAATTGCTAAAACTCATACAATAATTTACTCACTGTAAGTTATTCACTCATTGTTAATAAACAAGTAGCTTTCACCACAAATCTTGGACTGTTCTTCTAAGGAAAAGAGCTGTTAACTAGAAATTGGAAGGATTCTGGTAAATGGCTACTATTGAGACACTGTTTTCTAGGTCACCCAGATTTTAAGCAGAATATTTTGAAGAGATTTTATTAGATGCTAAAAACCAACAACAAAAGACTAAATTGATGCTAAACCAGGGTTCATTTAGGAAAAAATGGAAGATGTGTCAACCCCACATCAAAGGGAAGAATATATTCAAAAGGCTGCACAGGCAAAGATCTGGAGTGACAGAGGAATTAGAATAGAGAGAAATTTATTATATTATTAAGACTGTAAAAATACTGGTTAATTTAAGCCCTATAAACATCCAAGTATTTGCTTCCTAAAACTGGGTGGTAATGGATCCTTTGTATAACCTGTCTGGGTTCACATATACTATTATTAGAAGGTTCCATTGTGTCTGAGGAATGATGGTCATGGAAAGGACATAAAAAAGAGAGACAAAGACATATTACCTGTAAGAACCAAAATAGGACATGGTAAATGGTACAGAATGGCCTTATTGCAGGTGTGTGGCACTCACACTCGGCCCTTCAGGAGTTACCCAACACAGCTTGATTGCCTTCCGCCCCTGCAGATACTCTGGAGACACTGCATCTCTGGTGATACTGCTCCCTTAGTGGGGGCAAGCCTTAAGAAATCAATTTATACCAGTTGGTGACCTGTGCTGGTGGGATAAATCTTGTCAAAATTAGGACCTTCCTTTGCCTTCTTTCTTCACTCTTTCTCTGAAACATCTAAGCAACCTAAAGAAAATCGAAAGGAAAGCAGATGAAACAAAAGGCAGACAAATCAGTTGCAGCTTTCATAGCATGAAGATGAGCCTAAATGCTAAGTTTTTAGATATACAATACTGTAAGTGTAAAGATGGGGGAGCTGCTATCTATGCAGTGTGAAGATGGGAACAGAACTGAGGCATAGGGCAACACCCTGTGATGGTTATCCTCAAAGAAATCTACTTCTTGGTTTGAAGTTCATTGACTATCCTTGTGTCAAGGTATACAGAAAGTATTTTTTTCAGTTTAAGAATGGAACTAAATAACACCCTACACTACATGAGGCTCTAGTTATAAAAGAGATATCAGAGATATTTCTTTGTAAATATAGTGCCTGAATAGTGAATCCATACTTTACAATTTAGATCAGAAATGCCCTCAATTACTTTGTTCAGGCACTCTTTTGAGTCAGCTGTCCAGGAGCATCACCCCAATGGAAGCTGCCATTTCTGCAATTCTGCTTGCAGAGAGGTTCCCCAATATGCTGTAGGCAAAAACAGCTGGCATAACATAAACCTAAGCCATGTAGTTTACACATACAAACCAACCTGGATGATTCTCCTTGAGGTGGTGTGAAGCACCTTGGGGATGTTAACGTCATCCTCTGGCTTGGCTCAGTGCAGTGCCAGAATCTGTGTGCAGCTGTAAGGCATGGCATCAGCACTGTCACATTGGCTGCAATGACTCGCCTGCACCTGGCCTTCAAGATCCAAACTGGAAAAATGTGAAAGCAGAATTGACGCCTTAAAAATGTTGAAAGCGAACCAAGAAACAAGTCATCTGTAATATGACAGCCGAGAAAGGATAAATAAAATAAAACCTCTGTTGAAATAGGGAAGGCCCTTCTATTATTTAAACTTTGTTTATTCTGACCTTATGGGTCCTTTCATAAACATTTTGAAACCACCCTTTTGGGGACTATACTATGCTTTTCTTCTCACTAGGGCAGCTAGTTACCCCAGGAGATTTGCAGTAAGACCATTTCCCATTCCTCACTCACACAGGCTCCCTTCCTCATAATACTGATAACTGTTCATGAGGAGAAGTTTTGCTCAAGAGATTTCACAGACTGTGTCTACGAGACACTGACAGCATGGCTGAAATTGACAGTGTAACAGGCAGAGCACAGAATCCTGTAGAGGGCATGTGAATATGTCTGCAGGTGGGCTAGTTTGAAGAAGAATTAGTGTGCATCAGGACCCGCTCTCAAACAGCCTGCACAGAGCTGTATTTGCAGGTTTTGGCTATCTCCTGGACTGAAATGGTGATGATTTTGATCCTCACCCCTACCACCTTCAAAATTTGTATTTGATTTCTTGGCGATTTTTAAAGACTAGTTCATGCTCAATTTGAAAAAGAAATGTGGTGATTTTTATGTTTGGTTGGGTTTTTTTGGTTGGGTTTTTTGTGTGTGTGTGTAATTCTCAGAGGTCAGAAATTTAAAATTCTGAAAGACAATAAATGCAGATTTTTTCCCAGCTACAGCCAAAATACCCATTTCAGTGGAAGCCCAGCAGTGTTAGCCATACTTTAATTTAGAGTAATATAACACAAAAGCAAAATACAGCCAGAAAACAAAGGAGTGGAAGATCCAGAAACAACTTACCTACCAATAATCATCCACCCTCTAAAATCTAGTAAATTGTAGCCTCAAACTACCCATTGTCTTTTCTGTCAGTAGCTTTTTTCTAGGAATCCATATTTAGCCAACTCCATGGCCTCAGAACTCAAAAAATCATGGAAAATCATATCTCTCCATTGTCAACAGGAGCCAAATAGGACAAATGTTTTCTGCACATGCATGTAAAGGAAGCTGATGTTTTCCAACAGCTATCTCTGCATTACCTGCTCTATTAATCCAGGTATCCATGTATTCCAGCCTTGAGCCAGTTTCCACATGTATTGAGAGATCCTCTTATTCCCTGACCGAGGACAGATCCACACACTGCTGAATCAGACACCTCTGCCATCCATCTCCTGCAGGTATATACACTCCCAAGGTACCTGGCTTGCCAGCCAACAGGTATCCCACAGTCTGAGGAGGGCTGCTGAGTCCTTGGGCTGGGAACCCGCTGTTCCCACCCCATGGGAAGCTAGAAGCCTGATATATTGCTATCTCTTCAGCTTCAGTACACAACCATCTTTAGACAGTGTGACTCATCAGTGGTCTGCTGTGACTTCTGCACAAATTCTATTTGGTGTCCTTTTATTTAAGAAAATAACTTCTCAACCTTGAAGATTGATTTGATTTCTTGAAAATACAATATTGATTTTTTTTTCCTTTGCCCTTCTGCTAATATTTGCTGTTATAATGGACCGGCAATGTAAAAGTGATAGCTAGAGCAGGTATTGAGCTAAAGGATAGAAAAATACAACTGACTCCATAGCACCTCTAGCCTTCCTTATAATCAAAAATATACATGATTATTGTATCTGTAAATAGCTTGTTGCCCTTTTTTTTTTTCTTTTATCTGGTTGCTTGTGGGGCTCTGGGCCCTCAAATAAGATGGCATAAAAGAATCAGGCACAAAACCTGAATGTGAATCATAAATAAGTCTGATCCTAAGTTACAGTCAGCACTCTAAGCTATGAGGTCTGACATCTTTATTTGCAAATCAAACTGTTATTGCTCCCAGCTGTCTACACTGCTTCTCTGCCAGAAGATGCTACTCCCATGGTAGACTGAGAGACACACATGTGCCTACACCACAGCCCAGCATAATGCTTTTAATCAAAGCGGTGGGAGGCAGAGCATGGTTAATCAAAGGGGTGGGAGGCAGAGCATGGTTACTCTTTAACCTCCTTAACCTACAGCAGAGCTTCTGATTCAAAGTCCCAGCTGCATCTCACAGGTAGTGTGAAATGGCCCTCAAGGTTTCATACAGTTACAGGAGCAGTTCTACTGTGTCTCAGTGCAAAGGAGATTCCTGGTTCATTTAGGAATAACCTCAGTTTTATAGATTCAGAAGAAATTCAGCTATGCAGTGACTGAAACCACTCCAGTTGTGTAGAGAATCCACACCCACCTTGCATGAGGTGGTTGGAAGTATCTGGAGGAAAACCAACAACTGTTTTGAGTATTTCAAAGTTAAAAGACACAACTGAATTGCATGTATTTTCTTTAAAAGGTGTCAAAAAATCTCTAGTGAATTTCTTCCCTTCACTTTTCAAACAAAAACTTAAAATCAATTCTGCACAGATTTGCTGTGCTTTCAAGGTACATTAAAAAAGGTTGCATGGCTTTCCTCAGAGCTTCTTGAAGCTTTTGTATCTACCAGCTTGATGTCAGAAGAAGTTTCAGTCTTTCTACAAAAGTGATTGACTACTTCAAGTGGATAATCAATTGGACAGATGAGACCAGTCCAGTATCCAGTCTGATTGATGATCTTCCCTTTCTTTCCTGGCAAAGTGAACCAGACAAGTGTCTCTTTTGTTGTTCCAAGGCCTAATGTAGCCTTTTAGTTAGGTAATTTCAGCTTTGAGACAGGAAAAATCAGTCTTTGCAGTCAATGTGTGCAGGTACAAATGGAAGACCGAGTTCATAAGGTGGGCAGCTGAATAAAGGCTGGGATATAGATGACTTGAATCAAATCGAATGCTCATTTTGGCAGACAGGCAGGGCACGCACAGGCCTTTCTGTTCCTGCAGCTCAGAATCATAGAATCAACAGAATCATCAAAGTCGGAAGAGAGCTCTGAGATCACCAAATCCAACTGTCAGCCCACCACTACCACTGTAACCCCTAAACCACATCACCCATCACCAGATTTAGATGCCTCTTAAACACCTCCAGGGATAGTGACTCCAGCACCTTTCTGTGCACTTGACATTGGAAAGGACAGCACCATCACCTTTCTTCTGTGACACTTGGGAAATCAGCTACCACCTTTTCTAGGAAGAGGAAAAGCCTAGAAACATTGTAGTCATACCCACAGTTTCCTGCAAACATCTCAGATAGTTTTAGGGATGTTGATCCCAAGCCTAATAGTCCATACAGACATCAGTTCAAAATCTGAGGCCTAAGGGGCAACCAGAGATGGACCTTCAAAGGTCAGGGGTCTTCTGTGCCTGAATAGAGTCAGTGGCTGAGTACAGTGATAGCATGGTATTTGGCACTTACAGAAGAACAAGACACACCTATGACAAGCTGCTGAATTGTGGAAAGACACAGTCACCTTTTAAGGACAGTGCAATCATGTTCTCCTTTATACCACAATCACTTTTTAAAATGTGGCCAAAAGTCACTGGGTCTCTTGGACAACACTAAAAAGTGCATGCAGAAGCAAGCCAGGTTTCTGTGTGGTTAATATTGAGCTGGAGTAGAAGTTCATCACGAATATCACATTCCCTCAGTATGAAGAATATGAAGGTTCTAATTTTTGTGCTTTCTCTTTGCACTGGCCCAAGAGTGTGAAGAGAGTGTAAATGTAATCAGCAACCAGTCTAAAGCTACAATAGGCTATCAGAGTGATGCAAAAGGGTATCTTAGCAGAAAAAATGATTGTCTTGAGAGTTCATTATTGTACTTACAGTAGCAATACAGCCAAAGGATTATAAATCATTCTGAAATGCAATTTTTTTGGCTGAAGGTGATTTAGCGTTCAGAAACAGGCTCGGTGGAAATCCAGGTAGCATAGCTCCAGTCCCACAACCTTATTTCTGTCTTGTGCATTTCCAAGCAGGAAATCCTCACTGAATGGCTCAAGCATGTTCCTAGTTCCATGGTTTCTTAGTTCAGATTGATACAGCAAGAATCTTTCTTTCTGATTGCAATGTCAAAAAGTGGGGCTGAGGTCTACCCACTGAGGTGCAGCTTTGCTATAGAGAGGAACATGAAAGAGAAAGCATGTTCCAATTAAAATTACCCTTTTGGATACTGTTTCAAAATTCTGCCTGATGGCTCTTTACTGTCATTTTGATATGCCCTATGGTGATATCAGGCACACAAGACACTAACAACTCTGTATTTTATATTCATTGCTCTTAAATTATTTGGCCTGTTCAGGAGTCATGTCATGGTGGACATAGTTTTACCTTTCTCAGAGATAAATAGTGAGGAAAAAACCTGTAAAGAGCTTTGAGATCCAAAGTAGGAAAACAAAAACACTGCAAAAATACTTGCTGAGTGTTTTCTTTATAACCATTTGTACATATTTGAATGTTGGATTGCTCCAGCCTTATTCCCCATTATGGCTGATGACAATTCCCCCATTGGATAGATCACCAGAGGCTTTACCTCATATTTCTGATGGGGCAGGATCCAGAAAAGTGTTGAAAAATGGAAACCCTTTGAATCCTTGGGACATCACATCATAAATCTCTTCTGCAACACACAGCTCTCCCTGCTGAGCAGTAGTCATTTGCCTGCTTATAGCTAGGGAACAAGGACACTGCTTTTGTCAAGCAAAACAGAGTGTCAATGGGAGCCTCTTATGACAGGAGATTTTNTATGTGCTCTTTTCCTCTTCCTGTTTTCAGAGAGTAGGAAGAAGTGATTGAAAGTGAAGCCTGGAAACAGCTGGCTTCTCTTTTGGGTCACAGAATTATCCAAACTGTTTGCAAACTCAGGTCTGTAAAGCTAACAAATGGAGAGTCACTAAGTCCACCGTATACTTTAGGTTTCATTTGACGCCCACATGCTGAAACTACCTCACTTGCATCTGCTGATGGAGAGAGATCCTTACTGGAGTGAAGTATCACCCTTGCACTGCTTGTCTGAACATGCTGATTTTCACTTCTCGAAGAATTTCCTTCAGCTTTGGGCACAACGACATCTGTGACTCCCTCTCCCACTTGCTTGAGCATGACTGAAGTCACTTGCAAGTTCCCTTTACATGTTTCTGTAACAAAGATGTTATCTTTGTAAAAGACAGACTTAGCAGAGTAAGGCACGTGGAAAACAAAGCAAACACTATGGCTATGTGTTTCCATAACCTCCAGCACTGCAGCTTGCAGTCAACATAATCTTTGCCTTAGGGGAAAATTAATCCAGGAGGAGTAAAAGTATGCTTCTCTCTAAAAAGAATTGGTGAGGGCTGTATGTGATTGTCTCACTCCTTCAGCTAGTCTATATACCTGTGCATGGTCGAGGACAGTGAATGTTCAAATTAAGTACATTTAAGAGTTATGATGTATGTTAGAGACTTCCACTATAATGCCAGATTGGTTAGGCTGGCTAAATGTTTTCAAACAACTTTTCCAGTGCAATTTCTTCAACATGATTACTTTAGCTGGGTTACTTACACATCTCCAGTATAACAGCTCTCAAAGCCTATCCCAACCTGTGCTGATCTAAGATTACAATGTGTTCAGGAGAATGTTATAGAAATGCATCCCTCAGCTTCATTGACTTTAAGGTGTACCTTAAATTACCTTAAATGTTGCAGTTTGTGAGGGGCAAAACCCTCCAACAAAATCCTGCAACCTGGAAGACAAGGCATAGCAGATGGATCTCAACAGTCACATGATCAGCGAAAAAAGGCAACACAAAGTGAGATGTAGAATGGCCTGGCCCTGTGCAGGGGGGCCTGTCTGTATTTAATCTTTGTGAAAGCTTTGGTAAGAGTTTTTGTAAATGGAAGCATCATCATGAAAAGCTGTCCCTGCTGTACTTTCAGCAGTTAAGGAGTTTCTCAATCAGTACTTCTTAGGTTAAATTTTTTTAAACTAACAGTGTCTATCCATCAACAACTGCCATCTTAAAAAGAAATCCTCATTAGGAGAAAGAAACATGCCTTTCTGGATTGTGTGGCTATCATTTCCAACCACAACCAAATCGGCCAGGACATCTCAAAGGATCCCTCAACTGTCTCTGAAAGAGCTCTTTCTGATGGATCTAACGTTGGAGCAGGGTCACAGAAAAGTTACTACATCTCATACTAAATTAAGGCTAGATACATTAAATGCATGCTTCTTCATTTCAGGGTTTTTTTTCCAAACTTCACATCTAAGTTGGAGAATACTTTTTTATACATCTACTGCTTGTCACGCACTTGGCAGGATTTTGGGGATTTGTATGTATGTTTTTTAGTATATCCACTTAGCTCAAATGCATTGTTTGTAGTTTTGCTCCATCAAAATTATCAAGGCCTAAACACATATATTTCACTGTAAGACTGCCTTTAGGTAGAGACAATCAGGCCGTAACCTGACAAACAGGTCTTCTGACATGTAGTTGTAGAAGATGGCCCTGGTGAGATCATCTTTCCTTTCTTTAGAGAAAAGATACGCATATCTGCTTGATCTATTATTATGCTCTTACATGCAAAGACCTGCACAGGCCTGACCTTGCAGGTGACACTGAGGAGGGGTGTGAGGGACATGGGACACAGCTCCTTCCCTTCTCCATCTTCACTCCTAGTGAGAGATCTCTGACCAACAGGCTTTTGTTCCATACTGATCTCCCCTGCCCCCAACCCACTTACACACCAGCAACCCAGGAAGGACCAAGACATCCAGTTGTGATGAACAGAGAGAAGGTTCTGCAAAACCATTCAGTCAGGTAATAAGGTGCATAGTGTTGAGGAGGTAAGAGACAAAAGCAGTTGTGTCATTATACAGAATTGCCTGAAACCTTCCCAGGCAAAATTAACTTAATACTGAATTGCAACAACAACACCACCAAAAACAACAATAATAACAAAAGGAAATTCCTAGAATGTTTAACCAAATAAAAATTACCTTCTATTACTTTTACCTAACAAAATTTTCAAAAGCCCAAGCAAAATGGTGGAAAATTAGTTGTTACATGTATTTATTGGAATTAAATATTTGGCTTTGTGTTCATCAAATATTTTGACTTCCCACCTATTTTAAATTTTTGGTGAAAATACTTAGCTGTGCTATCACTGAACACTGATTATGCTTGGAACCTTCTAAATTATTTTTATTCCCAAAATTATTTACAGCAGGTGAATCCAGAAATGACTGTTATTAAATGCTGTCAGATTTTCCAGCATATTAAGAGGCACCATTGCAAACAAGCAGTTCAGTTCATCAGGTGTCTAAGAAAAGACAAGAGTTCACAGGAAAGATCTATAAGCTGTAGTCATGGACAACAGGCTGAATGACAATAACAAGATTGGTGTGATTGAAATATGCGAAAACCCACAGTTTTCTTGGTGAGCATTGACAGAACAGCTGATGAACATGTATTTTTTCTTGTTTCACCCAACGGCTTGACCCACTGCAGCTGAGAAGCATCAAATTCACAATTATCAGTATGCACTCCCCACTGTTGCATTTTTGCTCAGTATCGGGTGGGGACAGGGCAGAGGACATGCCTCTGTCATTGAAAATTCTCTGGACAGATTAAACTCTGCACATGTTATTACCCAAGTGAGAACCTGTCCACAGGGAGGGGGAAGCTTATTTCAATGTCATCATTCAGCTGTGCAGATCCATCGTATGCTTAGTATGGGTGCTGACCACGCTGGGCTTTTTGTGCTGCAGAGGCAAATAAATAAGTGATGCTGCCTCTGAAAAACCACCAAACAGAGATGTCACTGTGACCGACACAGGCTTTTGATTTCCATGAGTTTTCAATTAATGATAAAGCTGTACTTGTTATTTTAACTCAGCTCTCCAGGTCCTATCTTGGCCATCTGTTGTATGAACAAATTCAGCAATCATTCAGATCAAGGGAAAATGTGACTGCTAGAGCTGCTTGCTCTTCCAACGGGTCTTATTCAGATAACAAAACTGGTCTGGTTTAAAGGCATAACTGTGACCTTTATGAATGAGTAATTTACATTTAGGAAGTGCAGTCATTACACAAAGAGCCTAGATAACAGGATAACAGTCCCATGGTTTAGCAGGGCAATCCAAGAAAAATTTTGCAATCAGTCTAGAAAGTAATTCCTTAGTCTGTTTAATTGATGTATGGTTTATATGGAGAAGTCAAATGTATCAGAGTAGCTCATATATGAAAAATACAGTGAACTTTGCAGACCATTTTTTCTCTAGCTCATCAGTTTTTCCCAACTGTATGGGTTGTTTCAATTAAGAGACAGTAACTCTCCCCTGACCCAACCATTGACCCACTTCTACCCCTAAATGACCACAGTTACAACACAGTCCATCTGTCCATCTGGTATTTTCTGAGTATTTTGTGACATGATATGCAGCCTCTTTTTGTGATGTAAACTAACATTAATATTATTTTTATCAGCTTACATTTAAAAGTTGTGTTGAAGGAACTGTAAGATCAAAAAGTCAAAAACTAGGAAGTATTTCCACAACCATAACCTGTCTGTTCAACTTCCTAGAGAGCAGCCTTCATGGTACAGTGAGAAATCACACTTTTCCCCTTACAACTTCTTCATCCACACAACTCTTGACTTCTAGGCTTCTTGGGTTGGATCCAATATTCGTCTTTAGAGAAACACATCTCAGGAATTTGCTGATGTTTTCGTTACAAAGAATACCACAGCTTAATTTTAATGCAAGAGTACTAGGATCTCTTCAGAAATCTGGTCCTGATTGAGAGGAATTTAAACCCCACTTACAAGAGACTTGGAGTATCAAAAATTGGCTTAGCTTGTGGACATTGCTTAAAGCACTAGGCAAGTTTTCCATGCCTTGAAGTAAACAAAATATTGATTCTTCAGATAAAGGGTTAAGTAGTATTGAGTTGGAGACCATTTAATGGAAAGTACAGAACTGTGTAAAAGGCAATTGAATGGATTTTGTTCTCTACATTGTGCCCAGAAATTTAAAAATTGGATGTGGCATGCCCTTTCTTTTAACTCCCATCCTATTCTTTCTTTCTTAAAAACATTAATCTAAGTGTGGATGTTAGTCAGTCATATTTCAAAGGCTTCTGAGGCTATGGAGACAGTGTTTTATCCTATGGCACAGAAGGGGTGATTTCACTGGCTATAAATTAATTGACTTTTAAGATATTAAAAATACTTCTGCCATTGACCACCTGCAGAGTACAGTAATTTGGATTACTTTGGTTTAAGCACCAAATATATGTAGAAAGAGGAAGGAGGGGTTTTTTCACCTCTAGGGCTCTGGTTTGTAGGCAGGAAGGCTGTACCAGTTGTGCCTTTGACCAAATGCAATTTCTCCTGCCAATGGTAGGATCCCAGCTAGCATTCAGGTATGGCTTTGCTGGGGCAGGGAATGGAATCCAGGATGGTTCCTACTGGACTTCAAATACAGAGTGAAAGGCACAGGAAAAAAGCCTGATCCCTAGGGCACACACAGCTAAGTAGGAGGCTATTTTCTTAATGTGGGCATTTATGTGCCTTCAAAGAAAGTGATTTCCCACCCTGAACAAGTATCAGCTGAGTAGCACAAAAAGTGAAGGAAAAGAAAGATCCCTCTCTGTAAATTAAAAATAAAGGCTTTAAAGCTGTGTCTAACTAGGTAATCATAAACAGAAATGATCATCAAGTATTTCATCCTTGTTCTGAAAAAGAATATCTTTATGGTTTTCACATCTCTTTTCTGTTTCCCAACCTCAAACAAACAAAAAACCCACTTTGCCAGTTAAATCAAGGTGCCAGTGCCTGAGAGTTCCATAATCCTTCATGAGGTTGTTTCTCAAAAGGATTTTGCTGGGCTTTGCTGATTTTTTTGGCTATGAGAGACAACCAGGCATACTGTTTTGCACCATCAGGGAGAAGAAGCGCATATGAAAAGTAAAATTAACAGATCTGGAACAGAACCTTAGCAGCATTTGCAGTTTTTTCCAAAGAGTCTGCAGTTTGGAATCCTTGGTCATCCCTCCCCTGATTTAAAACAGAAAAAAAACAGAAAGAAGATTTATAAAGAAGGGTGGTAAAGGTGGTTTATGCTAGACTCAAGCAGGATCAGCTTAGTTTCTGCAAAGAGAGACAATCAGGGCCCAGACACATGGCACTAGTTGAAGGAAGTCTATGCAGGAAGAGTCTGAATCATAGAAAAGTAACCTAAATGTTTATTTTTCTCTTCAAAATACACATCTGTCTAGGAAAAAAAATATTGTCCTTTCTAGCTATGCATCAGGCAAATGCTTTCCATTATTCACTTAGTCTGATGCTTTCTGCTCAGGCTTCTTCAAGTGGTGCTACTAAGCACTCTAAAGGCTTCCTCAGCAGAGCTGGCAGACAGCTGTTGAAAGGACATATTTAAAGGGCAACTGAAAAATTAGTGAGGTCTTTTGTAAATCCCCAGGGCCTATGTAAAATTCATCCTCCATGATACCAGGGGAAGACTTTGGTTCTAGACTCTAGACTCAGAAGCCTTCCTCACCCGGCACTTGGTATCCAACATTTTACTGCCTGGTCCCTGCTTTTCAATTTTGACATCCTGCTGGTCCAATCAGGAGAACACTCATGGGGTGCACACACACTGTGAAGCAGCTTGGATGAAGGCAATAGGAAAAGCAGGGAATGTTCTTGGCTCTTCAAAACACAGTTTTAAAAACTGTCTGGCTTGAGTCTCTTGAAAAGTGGTGTCATTCAGGTAACTCCTGTGCCTACTGAGACATTGCTGCAAGGCACAAACTGGTCCCAGCACGTGTCCCGCAGTGTGCTGTACAGGAAGGGTGTGAGCTTGTTTGAGGTGAAAGGAGTTCCACGAGAAAATGCTGGCACTTCCAAGAAATCACTCAGGACATGAGTTACCTAGGAGTGAATGCCAGGGTTGTAGGAATAGTGACCAGCATTGCAAGAACATCTGATGATCAAGCCAAAGTGAAGAAACTCCCTCCCTTTTGGCAGTGGGGACTAAGTCAACCCTGCTGAAATTTGAAATATTTTTGTATGATTTGCATGTATCTATGATGTTTGAACAGTGACCATATACTGCTGTCACTATCCACTAGGAAGACACCTAGAAGAATTGCAAAACAGAAACAATCTGGACATATAATACACTACAATGATAAAGGTAGAAAAGTTGAATATAGTATCTTACAAGTTTCTTCACAGATCATTTCATAAAAGCTGTAATCCACATGATTCAAAAGAACAGTATTAGTGCCATGCAACCTCAGTCTGAGAGCTTTGTTGTTCAGGGAACAAGGGGCTAAAAACACCTTTTCTCCCTGGTTTCCTGTTCTCCAGTACATAAAAAATAATGGTACCTTTCCCACTCAGTAACTATTTTACACATATCGAAGATGAGTACACAGGGTGTGTACCTCATAAATACAATTTTCTGTGCTTTTTGAGGCAGTCTATTATATAAAAAAAGTGGAATATGCTCTTACTGGTACAAATAGACCAGGTCAAAAACCACCCAAGTATTGCAATTTTTTTTATTTTCCTTATTTCTTTTTTTTTTTTTTCTTTTTTCTTCTTTGGGTTTTGTTCTTCTTTGCAATGTTTTCTTTGCTTGTTTGGCCTATGCTTTTTCCTTACAACACCAAGTCAGCAACACCTGCATTCCTCTGGCTTTTCAGAAGCTTGTGGCTGTTATAAGGCATCACATGAAGGTGTTTAAATCATGCCCAAAGCAGACATTCACAAATTTAAGCATGATCAGGTATCTGTGGCCTGCCTGAAGTACCTCTTTTCCTGATGAGTAGTGTTATAGTGAGTAGTCCCACTAACATAAATGAGATGACTCAATCACTCTGTGTTGCAGTTAAGAAGTTGGACACAGGTGGAACACCAAAACGTGTGCGGAAATTCTTCTCTGCTGAGTGTGTGCCATAAGCAGCCAGTGCATGTGTCCACAGGTCCCTCTGTGGAAACACATCCTGCCTGGCTTCACTCTCTGCTGGGAATGAGGAAAAAAGGTTTCAGACTACATTGCAGTGCCTGCCAGCCAATATCTGCATTTTTAAATGGGATTTTGGAACAAGAAGTGGGAGAAATGTCCGCAAAAAGCTGGACAGAGAAACAGGGTCCCTAAGAAATCATGTTCCAGACACTGGGTTTGCTGTGTGGCAGCGATGGGTTACGGCTGGGAGCTTCCTTCTGGGAGGAATTTAGCTTGAAGGCTCGAAGCCTGTTCATCATTAAAACCATACTGATAAAGGGCAGGAGTTCCAGATCCTCCTCTAAGCACAGCTGTTGCTGCCAGCCAGGACGTTTACTCTGTTCTTCTCTAGCTAGAGAACATGGATTAAATGCTCCATCACTGTATTGTCTGTGTCCTCATTTTGTTTTGGGAAAGGAGACAAAGCAAAACAGGTGCCTGGTGATAATTTGTTTTGGCTATGGATAGCAAGCAGAGTGACACTGATAAGGTCTAAAATATGTGCAAGCATATTTAGGCCCATAGGACACCAAAGCCAGTTTAACACAAAGCTTCCTGGTAGGACTTTTGCTCTTTCCATATAACAGATAAATTTGGCATTATACTGCACCTGTGGCAATGGAAGAAATAATCTAACCTATTAGTCTTGGTCATTCCAATACAGAGTAGGATGAATATCTGGAGTCAGCAAATCCCAGGCAAGGGACATTGCTGTCTAAAAAGCATGTTTAGGGTTAAAGAAAGTGCCCTAGGAAAGGGAAGCTGTGCAGCCATGCCAGCACCCCACTGTCAGTCCTAAGTGAGCTTTGTAGTGTGCTGTTTAGGATCCTGCAGCACAGCTGCTTGTAGGGCCATGTCACAGCGGGGACTGCACACTGATAATTGTGAATTTGGTGCTTGTCAGTGGCACTGAGTCAAACTGTTGGGTGAAACAGGAACAAATGTGCCTGCATCCCACTGCCCATCCAGCAGCACCCTGCAAAGGAAAAGGGAAGTTTTGTCAGCTCAGCAAGAGGGAGAGGCAGCACCAGGCTCCTGTTCCACCTCCTGCTCCCCTGCCAGTGCTGGTGTGAGATGCCTGGCTAGACTCTCTGCCAGCATGACTGAGGAGATTGTGCAAACTCTGCATCTCTTCCTCATGGTGGGAGCACAAGCACAGCCTTGCTTCCCCCGCATCTATCAGTCTCTACACCTGCTGGTGTGCTGCACCCATGTGGCCTCCCTGACCACCCACCCACTCTCAGACAAGCGAGGGCAATGGTCAGGGGCAGACACTCAAAGTGTATTAGGGCAGACTTTGAAGTGGTGCAGCTCAGCGCAGCCTTTTGGTTCCAGTCTGACCAGTGACACTGCACTGACTTACACCAGCTTAAAACCTGCTCTCTGCTTTTGCCAGAGTTAATGTATTTTCTAAGGACAGGGATGGAGTGGTCTAATGGTAATTATTGTTAAGGAGGAAGTTGAAGTTAATATCTGTTTTCACATGAGTATAAATGCCAAGGTCTGAATACATATATTTTAGAAGCTAGGAGAAATTACACATCGAAATGATGGCATTTCATTAGCATTTACATTATCTTTGGGCCCAGAGGGCTCAGTGGAAACAGTCTAAGAACTTTACCCAGGCTCTACAAGGACTTTTTAAATTGGGTCTTGGAAACCTCCATGGATTAGAGAAGGCTTAGCCTCCATGAGAATCCTTTTGCCCTGCCTAGTTATCCATGGGGGAAAGAAGCGTGTCTGTATATCCAGCTTGAACCTCTCTAGCGTCAGCTCATGCCCATTGTCACTCCCCTTTCCACCAGCCACTGCTGGGATACCATCATGTGCCCCAAACCCCTTTCTGCTCCAGGGGAAACCAGCCCCTCCTCCAGTCCCACCCAGTCAGACATCTCGAGGAGTCCCTCTGTTTTATCACTGTGTCACCTCTCTGGGGCCCAAAACAGAACTCAGTGCTTGGATGAAATCTGAGGGGCCCTGAGCTAAGGGGACCATCCATCTCTCCTATACATCCATCTGCCTTGTAGGACTTACAAACTGGAAAATAAAATATAAACTTTCTTTTTTTAATTTAAAAAAAATTTTAAAAGAGGCAAGCTGAATCACAGCAAAAACAATTATATGGAGAACATGGCTTGCCTAAACTTAGCTTACTTACTTGAGACCAGAAGATTGTGCACCTCACTATCCTGCCCCTGACACTAGCCAAGAGAAGAGCATAAGCACATAGGAGGCACACAGAGAGGGATTTTTGGGAATGATTTCCCAGATTCCAAGAACTTGATTCGCATGGATGATGAGTTTAGATTTAACAGCTCCTGCATCACTTTTTGTCCCTAAGTTTATCAGATTGGTTTTGAACTCCATGCTAATCTTTACCATTTACAATGTGCTGTGATTATGGGTTTCACAATGTATTTAACTAAATGATGTACGAAGAAGTACTCCTTTTCATATTTCAAACAGAGTTTGTATTTGAAACTGCCACTTTCTGTTTTATTGATGTTCCTTACTTCAGTAATTCCCTAATAATTGTCTCTCTGTTCCAATTATATGGTGTGCTTGGGACTCCACCACATCCACCAGACTGCATGCCTTCAGCCATCTGTCTTGTTCTCTGTACTTTACCCAGAGCGGACACAGGAACAAGAACTGCACATGGCTTGGGGATTTTTAATGTGGCTATAAAACATGTTTGGCGGAGACATTTTCCATTTTCTTCTTCTTTTTCTTCCCAAAATTTCTTATCATAGACTTTGCTGTTTGGGTGGAGCACCAGCCATGCTGTATATAGAGCTATGTGTTTAAAACTCAAATGCATTGAAACTCATGTACCAGAAAAACCATGAAATCCATGCACTGGCAAAGGTCAGAAAGAGTTTTTCATCTGTGGTCTCCCAATCCCTTTACCTTCACTCCAGTGTCCCGCCTTCTAAGCTTATCTTGGCTTCCAGGAATACTCCTTTGGCATATTTCAGTTCTACTCTCATGTCCTTTCAATTGTGCCTAACACACTCCAAATTTTGCCCCTCTTTGTCAACAACACAGTGATAGGTCAATGAGGACTATGCCCCATTTTTTTTTCTATTGAATGGAAAGTTTTATGGCATCTTTGTATTCCTTTCTTTCTGCAACTCTACTGATTCCTTTAGACCTCACATTTACTAAAAAACACCCAAACTTCAGCTTTTGAAGTAACTTACCTCCGCATGTCCATTCCCAAAGAAAGCTGAGAGGCATTGAAGAGCCTGGAGACACAGAGTACATGAAGAACAGAAAGAGGGAGTGAGGTATCCCCTCTGTGCACACAGCCATCTATGACCTTCATTATGGTGGTAACCAAGGGCACTGCTTCACAGAGAGTAAAATGGCTCCAGCATGAGCTGTGAGTCCACACATTGGCATTACTGTTTTGCTGGGAGTCACCTGCTGCCACTGCAGGGCAGAATCTGGCCCTCTGGGCACTACTGGGAGTTTGGTACTGGTGGAGTCAAATCAGTGCTGTCTTGAGTCAATGTCCATGAAAAGGGAAAAAAATTGAATTTTCATCCACCATCACCCCCAAGTCCATCTCCTCAGGGCTGCTCTCAATCACTTCTCCACCCAGCCTGTAGGTGTCTCTGGGATTGTCCTGATCCAGGTGAAGGACCTTGCAACTCACTTTCACTGAACCACTGAGTCACAGAATGGGCCATGTTGGAAAGAACACAGCCTCCTGGTCCAACCTCCCTGCTAAAGCAGAGTCTTCCTGGAGCACATGGCACAGGATCTCATGGAGATAGTTCTTAAATATCTCCAGGGAGGAGATTTCACAGCCTCTCTGGTCAGTCTGCTCCAATCCATGTTCATCCTCACAGTAAAGAAGCTCTTCCTCATGTTCAGGTGGAACCTCCTGTGCATCAGTTTCTGTTTTCCTTGTCCTATTGCTGGGCACCCCTGAGAAGAGCCTGGCATCATACTCTGACACCTTCCCTTTGGACAGTCATAGACATCACTGAGGTCTCTTCTCAGCCATCTCTTCTCAAGACTGAACAGGCCCAGCTCCCTTAGCCTTTCCTCACAAGTGAGGTACTCCTCTTACCCCATCATATTCACTGCTTCCCCCAGACCTGCTCCAGGAGCTCCATGTTTCTCTTGTCCTGAAAAGCCCAGAACTAGACACAGCACTCCAAGTGTGCCTCACCAGGAGGCAGGATCACCTACTTTGACCTGCAGGCAATGCTCTTCCTAATGCACCCCAGGATCCCATTGGCCTGCTTGGCCCCCAGGACACACGGCTGACTCAGGGACAGCTTGTTGTCCGCCAGGACCCCCAGGTCCTTCTCCACAGAGCTGCTATTTCTTGGAGGTGAACATTGTCATTTCCTTACTGATTACCAGAAGACATGTATGGATGTTAGAGTAAATAGTAACTAATTGACCATGTAAAACCACAGATGACTGAAGAAGCTGACTCATATCCCACCTTTTTGTTTAAACTTGCTGTAAATTCTTCACATTTTTTATTGGTAAGAACAAAGATAAACTGCTTTAAATGTAACCACAACCTGTAAACATTACATGCAATGTCTGAAGCATGGGTTGGATTTTCTTTTGGGTGAATGGGTGCAGCTTCAACTGAGTCTGAGAGACTGGATCAGCAGTTTCCAAGCCATGAGCATTTCCTGCCTGAAAAAGAGAAAAACCTGAGGGTTTCTGTAGAATGAAGGAGTGCAAAACAGCTGTCTTCAGGCCAACGGTGTGCACTGATGAACTGGAAGAAATAGACATGCAAGGGGGAATTTTGCTGGAAGAATGCTTAGGTTCTTAAAGAACAGAGGAGAAGTGAGGTAAAAGAAGTTTGTTATTGTGGTCTCCAGTCCAAAATGCAGATAAATAAAGGTTTTGAAAATATTCTCCTGAACACATGAATGAAAGACAATAAACACATGGGAGTGAGAAATCTTCTCCCCTCTTGAGCAAATTTTGCATTTTTACAGAGCTACACTGGAACCACAGAAGATTAAATACTACTCCCCAAACATTACAGACACCAAAAGCTGCTGAATGTTGATACTTCTATCTTTTTTCAGCCTGCTTACTGCATCCACCCCATCCAGATCCTCAGGCAACTTGTGCTGCAGAGTGTGGGGTCATCCTGGATGCTAGGGCACTCTTCTTCTCCAGGGGAAGTCACAGCACAGTTTCTTTCTCTTCATCACATTACAGCCTGCCAAAGCCATTAGCTTACCTGAGAAACTACAGTAAGTTCAGAAAAGTGACTTTTCAAAACTAGGCCAATTGTTCACAGGGAACAGCATTTGCATTTGATTTCTTTGCTGATCCTTAACTATTTCGGTTTTATTATAGCAAATCTTGCTAGTTAGTTATTCCCTACAAACTAGTGCAGCTTATCCTCTTGCTCTCAGCACTTTACTCAGGATAGTTCTCTCATTACTTACTCAGTTTTGCCAGAACACTGGGATCTGTATCAATGTGACTTATTTTCTTAAGGTGTCCCTGACCATCAGACACTTCATCAGATTCTTTAATATCTTTTGCATCCTGTTGCTGTAGACAAGTCATGCACCTGCTGGACCATCTGCTGTTGCAGACTGCAATTCAACCCACGCACACAAGAGATTTCTTTATCCATTACTTTGCACTTTGTTAAATGGTAACTGTCTGTACAGTGAGGCTCTAGTAAGGTTTTACAGAAGGGTTTTGAAAAACACAGGCTAAACTTGATTTTTTTCCTGCCATTTGCTTGAGAGGACTCCAGTTCTGCCTCCAGAAATTGAAAGGAGCCCATGGGGAAGCTGCAAGGCAGTGTGGCGTGCTGAGTGCTGCTCATCCTACAGCCAGGGAAAGGGAGCTCAGTGGCACTAGACAGCCTAGATTTTCAGGACTTTTGCACAGAGTGCAGAAGTGCTTTTATTCCTTCCCTGCCTTTGTCTCATGCTCTGGTTTTTTTGTTTGTATTTCTGGAATGACATGAAAAAGCCATGCTGTAATCACCTGATGTTTGCATTTTAATTTTTGGATTGCAATTTACTTTTTCTCTCCTTCTCTTTGTCCCTCAGAAGTCAGCCTACTGAGAAGTTGTTTTGGAGTCTTCTTAGGCAATTCAAATAAATACCCAGCTTTCCATCAAGCTCCCAAACCCTTGAATGCACAATATTTTCTTTTCCAATTTTCTTGCAGTACAGGCTGAAGCAGAATGCCTCCATTTTGTTTTACTTCTTACCATGATCCTGCAACACTGAGAACTGCACTGCTGAGTTTAGTGCTTGCAAGTCAGTTGTCTTTAATTTCTTCACCTGTGTAAGAATAGAACTTATTCCCTAAGAGAGAGAATTGCAGGTATTGTTTTGGTAATCCTTGTTGTACTATATTGGAAGTGTGCATTCCCCAGGGATAATTTTCTTGGATAACTTACTTGCTTAGTCTCTCAAGGTCCTTTGGAGTTGGTTGTTTTGGTCAGTGTCCTTGGGCAACTGATCCCTTGTGAAGAAACTTGACAGAAATGTCCTCTCTTAGTTTTCTTTGTTGCTATCACTAGTGCTCTCCTACAACCACTTGATGGGAACACACCGGTTACTGGCACAACCCAGAAGTAGCTTTCACTGAGAGATTCTTACCAAATCATCAGGATGTGGTCAATTGTATTCTCTTTGCTTTTGCTATATAGTCTTTTTCTCCAGAGATGCCACACAATTAAAGTGGCAAACTTAATGAATGATAATAGGAGGCTGACCACCATTTACCTGCAGAATGAAATAGAAGACAGAATATTTAATACCCCTTGAAAGAGAATAGAAGTCAGTATGGAGTGGAAACTGTGGCTGTTGTCTGCCTTCTGATTAGGTTCGGTTATAAATGTTACTTTCCCATCCCCAGATATAAACTTTGAGAATTTGGTTACTAGTCCCATAGCTGAGGTATGACTCTATATTACCAAATTTTCTGTGGAAGCTGTGGTGAATAGTTCAGGAGCAAACTACAGGATTAAATGGGTTTGCATAATGAGCCCACATAGAGCTACACATAGCAATCAAATTAACAAATACCACCTTCATATGGTCCCCTATTACCAACATATTTGCAGTCTTTCTGTGGGTTAATCATGAACAGGCAAAGGTCTGAGCTTGTGGAATAGCACATTCATTGTCAATTGTAACCCATGAGTAAACTTGCAGGAGGGATTGCCATTAAAATACTTCCTTTCCCTGCTCAGTGAGGTGCTCCCACAACTTTCAGGGCTTTACTAGCAAGCTGTATAGAACCAGTACATTTAGGGTAATAGGATTCCTGTCTTGGCTCAGTTTTGAATGTTTTATGAGTCAATTAAAACCACTTGAAAGAATTTAGTGACAGAGGCACCACACATTTTATTCCCTGACAACTATGTTCTGCATTGTTTTCATAGGGGTAGGATTAATGAAGGTTTTTTAAAAACTTTGCCCCAAAAGGAAGTACCCAGATTCCAGTTATTTGTGTTTTTAAGCACTGAAACTTGGCAGTAGAGCATGTAGGAACATTTCAGTGATCCAGAGGAACCCTAAATATACATGTATTTAGGTCTTCAAGCATGCTGAAGTATTGTGTTTACTGGGATATGTGTGGCCCCACAGCACCTTCTGGGTAGTATTTTGTGTGTGTGTGTGTGTGTGACCTGAGAACCTGGAAAGAGTTCTGTCTACAGAATATTTCATGAAAGTTTTATCCGCAGAGGAAATCACACCAGTCTGATTACATCACAACACTTAACACTGCTGAGGCTCTCCCACCTGGCTCCATATTCAGACTTCCTTTAGAAAGGGAGGAATTAGTCAGCAAACAGAAAACCATTGGTTATCTATAACTAGGGTTCAATGGGAAGTATCCATGTGTTAGGGACAAATTTTTAGGCATAAAAATCACTATTTCCATGGACTTAAAAGGAGTCTTACTAATTTTCAATCCCCAGTGGTCTAACCTCTGGATTTTTCTTCAACTTTCACATTATATTCACCAACTTCCTTACCACATCTTTTGCCAAACAAAGTTATATTTTGCCTTTTGTCTGGTACTTTATGCTGAATTCAATTTTCCCACCACCATTATCTAACCCATATTACCATCATTTGTGATTTTGCAAAGCCATTTAGAAACAAACAAAACCAAACAACACCAAAAACCAAAACAAAAAACCAAACAAAAACCAACCAAACAAATAACAACAACCAAATAAACAAACAAACAAAACAACTACAAAAGACTCAGAATACTAATTTTTTTTAATGTAGCTTTAACTCATTCTTGACAAACTTTTATTTGATGAACACCTTTGTAATTTCTGATGCCACAAAATTAGAAACTATGAGACAGTGACAGTGAGGATTCCATCACCATAACAGTGAGAGAAGGCTAAAGCAACAGGATTTGACATCATGTCTCTGCATTTGTGGAATAACTGGAAAGTAATTAGTGTGGGAAGAAGTAACAAGTTCCTATGAACTCTAAACCAGCACTCACAGATCCCTAAAGTCACTACTTGCTTTTGGAAGTGTATTGAAGGCTCATAGTGACCTGAAACCTTAGGCACTTGTTTAATTGAATGCAAAGTTAAAGAATACCAAACTGGTCATATTGAGTCAAACTAAAGTCCCATGCAGCTTAATATCCATTTTCTAATACTGGCCAGGAGCAGCTCCTAAAGGAGATTACAAAAACTAGGCATGTAGAGAGCAATTTTCTGGATTTGTGCCCCCAGCTCCTGTATTTCAGCCAGGTACCATGTTTATAGGATAACTTCTGAGTCCTCAGATGTATTTGGGGTACATTCCTCCCTCCACCCACCCCTCTCCCCTTCATCTTCCCTGCCTGCTATGGTTGGCAGGGTTCAAAACAGACAAATACACAGTTTCACAGTGGCCTGTCTGCACCTCCACCCCACCCACCAGTGCACTGTGTTAAACACAATTTCAAAACATTATTTTTTGAAGCTTGAAATAACTGGATTTCCCTGGGCTTTAATTTACCGCTTGACTAGTTTCCTATTTAACCTTTCACTTCAATCCTTATTTCACAGTATGAAATGATACCCCTGCACACCATATTTCTCTTTTTGAGGCAAGCCTACCAAAATTATCTTTTGCTTGGATGCGATGGGAAATGCATGCAACTTTCTGAAACAACTCAGTGAAAACAACATATTGCTCACAGAAAATTCTCAGTAAAGGTTGCAGCTGAGAAACTTTGATAGGAGGGATGGCATATCAGACACACTTTACCCAAAGTTCTACTTATTTAGAAAGGAAAAGGCATGAAAACTTTCTGAAAGAACGATTTTTCCCAAACCCCATTTGTGAAAGGTACCTAAGTGTGTGTCTGGCTTTAAGCAAAAGAGTTGTTACAGAAATACACTTGTGCCTGATATAATGCCTGCTAAACCATGGATGTACCAGGGACGCTGCAATTAATCACACAAATTTTTGAAGCCTGAGCTAAAGAGTCAAGATTTGCTAGCTATGGATATAAATTTCTTATATAGATAAGACATAGCAGGGAATCTTACCACTGTTTCAGGCTTTGATTGGACACATCTTCATTTTCTTGCTGGATGAAAAACCTTAAAACAAAACTGCAGTGAGTGTACATCCTCCCTAACACTCTATTTATCCATTTTTGCTTGGGATTTAAATAAGAAGAGTTATGGGGAAAACAAAGCCCACACAGAGAGCCCTGTCCCCACAAGCAATATATTTTGTTTACAAATGGTCATCTAACTGACTTTCTTGAGGACCAAAAGCTCCAGTTGAATCAGGGCAGTTCTGGAGTAGCTGTGAACACGTGTGTGTAAGTAGGTATGTACATAGGGGAAGTCTCATCCTTCATTTTGTATATTAATGACAGATGATCCAAACAATTTCTGCATTTAACTGCAGGACTTTTAGTCGAGCTCTCAGTGAAATCCATACAAAAAATGTATATCTGCATGTGTGGTCTATGGTGCTAGACTTGTTGGTATGTTTAAACAAAAGAATATCCTTAGTCAGTCTAGTCTAAGTTGTCCCACCATGTACCAGGACAGAGACAAAGAAAGAAAGCATGGTACTGGTCAGAGAGCTTATGTGAAAGAAAGGGTGGTTTCAGTGCCAGTTATTGCTCTCAAAAGCATTTCACCTGTCCAAAATTTCTGGCAAAGCTGCCTAAGATCCCATCTGTCTCCTGAGAGATGAGAGATATGCACTTGCATCTCTTTAGGCACATGAAGAGGTTGAACTCAGGTTTCTCTTTCCTGGGGAGAGGATATTTGCTGCCACTGAACCATAAGCACATGCAGAAGAGAGGCAGTCCTTTGTTACAATCCTTTTCAAAGAGTGTCTTATCTTTCTCTGGTGTTTTTGTTCCACTTGGAGCTGTGAAGGCACCTCCTTGCAGCATGGAGTTTAAAGCCTCCAAAGATTCAGTGAAAAATCCTGTTTTGTTGTTAATGCTTTGTTAGTTTCTTGCTTAGAAGACATGGCAGTTGTGATTCCCACCATCAGACACTGTACAGTTCTCAGGTGGTGAACATCAAGCCTGTGTGCCTGGCTCAAGATACTGTGTTGATTATGATGAGTTTGGAGCTCCAAAGCTGAGAGTTTTTTCTTGGTCTAAATACCCTCTAAGTCCTGTTCCCCTTCTGTAAAGAAAGAAGCTAGCACTCCCACAGGGATGTTTAGAAGATTATATATCTTGGAGATTGCATACCACTGAGATAATCTCATAGAGAAGGCTGTAAACACCTTGGATGATGGTGTGGGTAGAACACGCTCCAGAGTGCTTGTGTTGCACTGATTGGTTTCAAAAGGAAGTTGTTTTTTTCACAGAGCCTGTGGAGGAAAGACAGCACAAAGTGGAGCCTTGGAGACCCCTCAGTCAGCTGATTTCATCAGGGAGACTGAGATAATAACACACCTCTGTAAATTGTACCCTGAGCATAAATTTTGCTCCTGCAATATGTCAGGGATGAATCTGGTGCTAGTGCTCTCTCCATCAGCTTACTGCAGGACAGGCTAGCTTGTGGCTGCAGCAGCGGGGGCTTGCAGGGGATCAGAGGAGCTAGAACTCTATTGTCCTCGTGGTGTTAAGACCACACAAGGCATACCTGTGTGACATGGTGACCCAGAGACAGAAACAGCATTACCAAACCCACTGGGCAGAGTACGCTTCGAGAATGCTGACATGAGAGCGCAGACTTGGAAGGGGCTGGGACCAACATTCATTCTGAGATGTGTCACCACAGAGATAACGGTGCTGATCTTATGGGGTACAAATTAGCCACAGATTTATGCACAGAGTGTGCAAGTCTAATAAGGAAGAACTTTTGGTCCCTCACAAGTGCACCAGGACAATGGATTATCATGACTGGCCACTAAACTCTTGGCAACAGAGATTAAATCAGTCTGGGTCCAAAACAGCTATGTATTTAATGTGAATTTGTTAAACCACTTTATAGCTCTGTTTCAGCATTTTTAATCAAAGGTGCTTTTAATGTGATTAGACTTCTTTACCTTACCAAGTGAATTGATCTGAACATAATTTCGTATATTTTTTAGTCTTGAATTAGAATAGCCACCCACACATTGAATGAAGTTTTGATATAAATTTTTAAAATTAATTTGGATTAACTTCCATGAGAGCAAAATGTCTGGACTGAACATGAGTCAGTGGAGTCACAACAATGAAGTGAGAGAGCTGTCAATCTTCAGAACCGTCCTCACTGCCAGTGCTGGAATAGCTTGGATTCAAGCAGGGAAAGCCAAATTATTCCTATTAATAGGTTTTCACCTTCAATGCCTTTTTGCTTAGTTATTTTCAGAGGCCATATCCTGGGTTATAACTAATGATGTATTTCAGGAGTGTAGTAGTCTGTAGAGACATTCAGCCTACACCAAAGAGCATAATGTCTTGCACATTAATGGGGCTTCCACTGTGTGTGTATATATATATATTTTTATAGTTGGGACTGAATGATGTAAAAAGTCCTAAAACATTAGATTTTAAAGTACCCATTTATCTTGCTGTGAAATTTTCCTGAAGTTGCACAATTTGAGTCTGTAAAAATTGTTAGCAAATTGGAGAATATTGCATCTTGTTTTATAGCAACATATATACAGATACATGTACAAACAACTCCAAAATATGCCATTTCCTGAAAGAGACGTTAATGGGACGTCATCACCTGTCACAATTACTGCTGTTGCCAAAGATGTTGCCTTGACCTTTAAACCACTGTTAGGATACTTCTGTGTAATCACGATTTGCATCTTCAAAATGTCAGTAGAACAAAAGGTACTGTTGTCCTGACTCAGCTGAGTTGATGTCAAAGACCTGGTGCTTAGCAGCTGACAAAATTTCAAATCAAACTTAAGATTGTGTTTCATTCACAGTTATGTTTATAATACATCATTCCCGTTTCATTCTGTTTAGAATGATGGTTCTTAGTCTTTTCTTGCTTCCAGTGGAGGGCAACAGGCAATTTTGAAGTTATGCTGATGTTTTCCACTTGTCTTTTCCACTTGTCTTCCACTTGTCTTTCCACTTGCACAAAATGGAAAAAAAAAGAAATTGTAGTCCCCAGTTCAGGGAAGAATGAGAACAGGATTAAACCATGAACTTAATTATTAATTCAGGAACTGACTTTGTTAAATAAGTACATTTTCTGTATGGGAAAAAAAAAGTCTTAAACATTTTTTTTTCTTTCTTGGTAAGGCATTGGAATTTCAAAGTATTTGTAATTAGGCCTCTTTTGTATGGTCAGTGTATTTGCAAAAATGAACTTAGAAACAAAAGAAAATCAGATTGTTGAAACTGTATTTTGATCAGATTGTTGAAACTATATAACAACTGTTTGTTACTCCGGAGCATGCTTTGTTTATTTTTGTTTACTTATCTTTCTCTTCTAGCTTGCATTGCATTTTGCAGAGATGTATATGTGAGTGAAATATCAGACTTAGCAGCATTCTACATTCACTTCACACAATGTAAGCAAGTTCACGTAGTGCAGAGGTCCAGAAGAGCCAGGCTACCAACAATGAGATGAGCCTGGGCATAAACAGAGCTTAGCTTTTGTACTGAAGAAGTTAATGTAGAAATAGCAAAGAGGTGTAAAAGTTCCACACACAGTCTCTACCTGTGTAGTGGTGACAAGTAAGCAGCACTCTTTTTTACCTGTCCTATGATGAACTGATTTACATGAACATTTGACTGCTGCTCTGCAAGTAACTGCGCAATTTTTGTGAGATTGTGCAATATGTGTGAGCTAAGGTTCCCATTCCACTGAAATTATGTAGATGGTCCCACCTCTCTAGTTCAAGAAGTCCAAAGTGGCCCTTGGCTGCAGGAACAGCTAAAGTATTTCAAGATCTGGAACTACTATAGTAGATTGGACTGTGCTGTACTAGCTCAGAAGATTGATGTATACTGGGCATCTTCTGACCGATGTCTGACAAGCAGCACTTTACCACAGTTCTGCAGCTGAGGGGGTAAAATGGCTGGGTTAACGTGGTGTCAAACCAGCTGCTACCCAATCTGCTGAAGTATCTCACTGATGGCAACAGCAGAGAAGGAGAGGCAGACTTATGTTCTGTAAGCTATACCACCTTCTTTGGCATTGTTGTACACAGGAGTAAATCACACCCTTCAGCTGTGGATCTATGACACATTGTATAAAATTAATTACAAGATTTCTTCTCGGAATAATAGGCTTATTTCTGGAACAGATTTCTGGTATGTTTTTCTGATAAATTTCCCACTTCTAAAAGAAAAGGTGCAGGAATTCATCTGGAATTTCATTTTTTAGGCTGTCATTTTGAATGCATTCTTGGGCTGCTGGGGTCCTTCTACAGCATCCCACCCTCAAAAACAGGGTATTTGGTGGGGGTGAACCCTGTGTGTTGCTCATGGTGCCTCAGTGGTGAAAATTCCCTGGAATGATGGCTTAATACTGATGAACACAGTCCGAAGATAATGTTTGGGTCTTTATATTTTGCAGAGTACAGAAAACAAGGTTATATCGAGATTATTTAAAAGTACACTTTGCTAGCCAACAGAGTCCCTTACATTTCGCTGAAGTAGGCTCCCTCCTTGCTAAGTAGTGACCCCTTAAGGAAGAATCGAGCTATTGCTGCTAGTATTATCTCCCCATCTTCAGCTGTTCTTCCGCGAGGCTTGCTTTTCCTCCCCGCCCTGCCTGGGGCTTATCCCCTCAACTTCATTGCAGCGCACTTGAGAAAGTCACTGTCTGTCAAGAAACCTAAAATACGCATCTGTAACTCGTTGTGTCAAGAATTGTATCCATGTCTTTCCCCCTCACTCCCCATCTTGATTTGCTTTTTCATAAAGTTGTATAACCAAAAATACTGAAAAACTGTTTTAAAGCATCTTTTGTGCATGATGGTCATTGTTGGGTGTCTAAGGGACATACAGAAGTCTCTACAAGAGGAGAAATCAGTAAGAATTGTGAAGTAGCAAACCTAGTTTTAGATTCTGACTCAATCTGTTTTTCCACATTGCGTGACTTTTTCAGAAAGACCTTCCATTGTGAGTCTTCGAGTATATATCTTTACTACAACTTCTGGGTATTGTGCTTTCCACCCAATAATGTGTAAGTGCAAGTCCTACAGTAATAGTTATCTCTACCAGCAGGGACTATCGGTCAGGTTAGCTAAGCAATTATATACAGATTCCTGAAGT
Organism: Turdus rufiventris; assembly: GCA_013186435.1. Classification (NCBI taxonomy): domain Eukaryota; kingdom Metazoa; phylum Chordata; class Aves; order Passeriformes; family Turdidae; genus Turdus; species Turdus rufiventris. The sequence goes on from PYHW01010435.1 coordinate 1,604,941, forward strand.
TTTCCAGCTGATGGTGGAGTTCATTTACACTGCTATTGGTTACTTCACAGCTGTCTTGGCTGTATTGGTTGCAGTTTTGTCTGTGGACTGCAGCAGGGCTTTACCTGCCCAGTCGCTGGTTGTGAGAACTGGTGGTTCCGGGGCCAGCCCCATGAGAAGGTGCCAAACGGACCCACGCTGAGAATAGTGAGACCTCCTCAGGACAGGACCTCCTTGCAAATCACCAGGAGCGGGAGCGCACGCTAGTCTTGCAGACCCTCCGTCCTCCGAGCATCCCCCGCCGCCGGGGCGGAGGCGGCACGGCCGGTAACCTCGCAGGTTAAGCGGAAACCTCAGTTTAAGCAGGTGCCTAAGTGGCAGCACGTCGGTACCCTGNCCGCCTCTCGCTTTCTCCGACCCTGCGCCGGGGCCACGCCGACCGCCGGGGAGCCCCGGGCTCGCCCCCTCGACGCGCCCCGGGCAGCGCCGGCCGGCGGGGCGGCCCCAGACTGCAACACCGCCCCGTCCTGCCCTCCCTGCCCGGCCCCTGCCCGCCCCGCCCCGCCGGGGCCGCCGTGCCTGCGCCCTCCCCGGGGCCGGGGCCGGGGCAGGGGCCGGGGCCGCCCCGCACCCTGGGGGCCGTGCAGGCTCCTCCCGAGAGCAAGCCAGGGTGCCCGGGGCGGGCGTTAGCGAGGCGTG
>PYHW01010435.1:1609010-1641939 GCA_013186435.1 Turdus rufiventris
GGGACGGAGCCACGCCTGCTCCCGTGGCAGCGGCGGGCAGGGACGGAGCCTGCCTGCTCCTACCGCGGCCGGCGGGGGCAGGAGTCCCCCGCTTACCGCACGGGCCGAGGGGATGGCAGCACGGGGCCCCCTCGTCTCTCCGTCGGGCTGTGGCAGAGGAGGGAAGGAGGAACCTCCCCCGCCCCCCGTGCTGCCTGCAGGGAGCCAGCTCCACCCGTGGCACAACAGAGTAACAATTTGTAACAATCGCGAAATGCCGGCTTTTACTGGCAGGTTGCTGGACTCGGCACCTCGATTTCCACTTCAGGGGTTGGAAATATCAGAAAATTATTCACATATTAGCCATCTCTGAATGTAAGCCGCATTTCCGGTGTGGGAGCAAAATTTTAGTTAAAATGGTGCGGCTTATATTCGTGAAACTACTGTATTTTGGGAATTATCTTATCCGTTGTGTTCTTGTCTATGAGGAGTTTTCATCCACTTATGGTCCACCTTACGAAGAGTAGTGGCTTGCAGACAGTCCTCAGTTTTAAGATCTGGTGCTAGCACAGAAATCTTTAGGAGGTGTTCAGCTTTTTGCTTAGTGCAGTTTTTTTCTGATCATAGCTTGTTACAGCTTAGTTTGCTTTTGGCTGTCAAAGTGTATCATATGCACTTCAATCCTGTGTCTGGAACCATTGGTGACTTCTCAACAGGTTGAGAATCAGTGTTGTTTATTGGGAAGAAAGGGTATGAGAAAATATTTCATATTGCGTTATAACTTACCCAGAAACTCCAGAACTGCTGCTGGAGAAGAAAGTTCGTTATTGGGGAAAAAAAAATGAAGGAGGTTTGGCATTCTCTGCTCACCTGCACAGGAGTAACACAGAAAAAAAATCGTCACATTTTCCATTGCCTAGGTGAAGTCTGGGGTCTGTCAAAAAGTTCGGGGAGGTCCATGTTGCTATGATTTCTTTGTCACTAAAATTATTTAGAATATTTACTCCACCTTGCTACAAAGGGTCTTGAATAAACTGATACTGTCTGGCTTGTGTCAGGACTGGAGTGACTGTATCTTTCTTTAGCAGGGCACTCTGGACCATGATAAATATAAGGCATGGAAAATTGAAGAGTATTATAAATGGACAGAAGCTTACAGCTTTTGTCCAAGTTATGTCACTGAACTGCCATGCCAACTGAGTGTGCAGACAGGCTCAACAAATCTGCCATCAGGGCTTCCTAGGGGATTGCCAGCACACTGAAAATACATCCAGCCTAGGCAGAGAAAACCTATGCAGGAAAGCTGAGGTTGAGCATCTAGGTCTCCAGACTTACCCCTCGCACAGGCACTGCTACTGATTTAAGGTGCTGTTAGAGCCAGAGCACAGGGGTTGGGAATAGACCCTTGGCCTTGTGTCAGCCCAACCTTCCGCCTACCCAGCTTTAGTGTTGGGCTGCATAACATGGGGGTAGTGCACTGAGAGCAAGAAGTCAGCCCTGAAAAAATCCCTCTGTGGAAGCCATGTTTTTGTCAGTAAGTTTGGGTACCAGCACATCAGCCCAGCCCCTTTGTAATTTACAGACATCTTGGGAAATGTGAGTTTTCGGATGGTTCTGCTTAGCAGAGAAGACTAGGGTGAGGTTGCTGGGCTTGAAAGGACAAAGCGTGAGAAGATGTGAGGCCTTTCTGAGGAAAACACCTTGATGTGTGTGAAGATTTGATAGTGCTGTGAACTTTGGCCTTGGGTTTTCTCAGCCACTCTCTAGTGGTAGGAAGGGCACGGCTTCACAAGCATCTGGTGCCAGCACACAGAGAAGTAAGAGGGAAGAGAATCAAATGGGTCTCAATCATCATTTCAGTGAACTGATCTCAGCAGCATTGTTCTGAGTACATCTGCACTAATAGAGGCCAAAGTAGAGAGGCTGTGGTCATTGACACTGAAAATAAGTATCTCCCAGTGGGTTTAATTTAGAATTACATAAAATGCCAGAGCTTAGAGACCACATGACAGAATAAGCAGCACAAAGTTCAGATGAGGTAAGTGTGATGACCAAAACCTTTGACTGTATCCTGGTAGCAGTCTTGGTTGCCAGAGGAAGAAATGGTTTTGATCATATCAAAGACCAAGTTGCAGGTAAGAGCTTGGTTGGGAGGATTAGAACTCAGTCTGAGCGTTGCTAAGTTTAAATTGATATTCAATATTCATAAAGAGCTATCAGAAAACTGATCACTGTTTCATCATGAATTGACGACAAGAGTCTGGGAAATGGGGTGAAAGTTGTGATTTCTGACAAAATCAGTCCTCTTCGGGAGGTAAACTATTACTTAGAAGGAGTGACAACTTCTTTTGGTGTTTCCAGTCTAAAATATTTATGTGCTGCTGGTATGCTTCTACATTTTTCTGTGAGGAAAGCCTCTCTACCTGTGTGCAATGCCTGCATTCTCCAAACATTCCACACAATCTTCAGAGCAATTTTGAGAGTGAATCCTTTAAAAAGCATGTGAGTGCATTCATGGTTTTTTGAATAAACGAGATTAGTCACCATTCAAACTTTTTTGAATTAACACTACAAGTACTACTTGACTGCAGCCATGGGAATGCAAACAGAATGGTGAGAACATATCAGTGCAGTTGTCCAGTAAATACTGCATGTGTATAGAAAGACATTCCCCTGTGAAATAAATCCAGCAACTGTTCTGAACTTTGTGCAAATATTGATGGCTGGGGCAGGCTGAACACAGTTTTTATCTTTTGTGTAGAAATGACAAAGCCCACTAAGCTATGCATAGATTTTAAAATTTTAACCTCTGGCAAAGCTTGTGAGCTAACTTTCAAATCTGAATTTGTCTATTTGTAATTGCGGGGTTCTCAGATTTCTGGAAAAAGTAACTGAAAAGGGAGGGGGAAAAAGGTTGAATGAGTCAGTTTGAAACAGCACTCATAAGTAAAAAATAAAAAAGATCCTATACAGCTGATATTTCAGAATACTTCAGCACTCGTTATTTGGGGCATCTCGTTTTTCATATCTTCTACTGAATCAGTCACTTAGTTTTCACAAAAACCTTTTGGATGCTTGGTTTGTGAATGTCTAGCCATGGAAGATGTTTGACAACACATTCGACTTTAGGCACCTAAGTGGCAATTTGTTATTCTTAAAGTAATGTGAGTTAAATGCAGAGCTGTGGAAAACTTAATTCCAAGCATCTCCCTTCCCCTACCTCCCCCCTTTCAATCTATCTACAAGCATCTGATAGCCCTCTGAGGCAGGTGGTTATAACCAAAAACAAAACAGTGGAGAACAATTGTGTCTCAGGGTGTCAGGATCTGGAAATGCTATGAATTCTTACCAAATCAGTGTTTTGCTAACATTCCAAAAGTAACAAGAGTGAATGTGCCTTTAACAGTACTGATAGTTTATCGTGTTCCGTTATGATACAAGAAAACAAACCAAGTGTCAGTATTTTGTATGAGTCATTCTAGTTGTGCGAAGAGCTGCTCGAACGTGCTTGAGGTGGTTAACCCTCAGTTGCTACCTCCAGTACACGGAGCCCTGGGTTCGGCGGGGAAGGGGGTCATGTTGCACTTCTGGAAAGTCCTCAGTGCAGTGGCTTTGGCGGGGAGATCCATCACCTGGTGCCGGGGATGCGGCGGTAGTGGAGAGAAGAGGGATTGCGGTGCTTGCGTGCGGACGCGTCTATGAAAGCGCTGCTTTGGAAATAAAGCAAACAATCGAACTAGCAGCGAGAGGGGGAGAAGGGGAGCGGGCTGGAGGAGGGCGCGGTGCCGCTGCCCGCGGCGGCCGCGAGGGGGTGCGGCGGNCTGTGCCCACAGAGCTGTGCCTGGATCACTGTGCCCGCAGAGCTGTGCCTGGATCACTGTGCCTGGATCACTGTGCCCACAGAGCTGTGCCCACAGAGCTGTGCCCACAGAGCTGTGCTTGGATCACTGTGCCCACAGAGCTGTGCTTGGATCACTGTGCCCACAGAGCTGTGCCCACAGAGCTGTGCTTGGATCACTGTGCCCACAGAGCTGTGCCTGGAGTTCTGTGCCCAGAGCGCTGTCCTGTAGAGCTGTGCCCATAGCATCCTGGCAGCGCCACAGACCCACGGGCCCAGGCACCTCATCAGTGCCAGGGTAAGCTGGGGGTTCTTAAACCTGTTGTGTTGTGTGGAAGGTCAGTGGATGTGTGGTAAACAGGTAGATAAGCTGTCAGGGAGAGTTTAGTCCTGGAAAACAATCTGCTCTCATCTCGTGCAATATGAGAAATTGTCTATTGTGAGGTCACAGGGATGCTTTTATTTTCATTCATTCTCTTGCTTCTTCCTTTCCTACCACACTTCCTCTATCCCTCTTCTTCCCTTCCTTTGTCCTTTTCTGCTTTCACTTCTTTCTTCCCTTCTCCTTTCCATCCATCTGTCCTGCTGAACTTTTATGCGTTTTTGTCCTTCTTCCATACGTTTCTTTCTCCTTTCTTTGCTCCATTTTTCTTTCTTGTCTGTTATCCCTTCATCCTTTTCCTTCTTTTTTTCCCCTTCTTCCTGTCCATCCCATCTGCTCTATTTTTGTTAATAAAACAAAACAAAACAAAACAAAAATAAACAATAAAAGGAAAGTAAAACAAGATATTTCATAAGGGACTGATAGAGATCTTTAACATAACCTCTTGTCTGCTAGTTTTTCATTTATGCACAGAATATAACTTGTGTCTGGTTTTGTGTTTCTGGTTGTGTAATTTTCTGTGGGAGCATTAGATTTGGGAAGAAATTGACCGTGTTATGTAGTTTGTTCACTATGGGCCATTTGAATCCTAGCTCTGGCAACCAAGTCCACAGGTTTTACAGGTCAGGGAGGAAGAGGGAGATGTTAATCCACTTGTGACAGTTCACTTGGGAGCCTTTACTCTTTCTCTCTATGCATCTCTTTCTCAGGTTTTATGAGCTGATGGTCCTTCCACCTCTGTAAGCAGGGGGAATCCAGGTCAGGGGGTTTGGGCTTGGCATTCAGACAACATGGGCTCAGGCTGAGTCTTGCTCATTGCCTTTCTCCGCCTTAACAGCTTTCATTTCACCCTAGAGTCAACCACATGCCATGTCCAATGGCTAATGGTTAATCCCTTTGAAGACAGTTACCAAAGCATGAATGCATACTTAACGTGACTAAACAGAGTCCCTAATAACATCCAGTTGTGCAGGTGATAGATAGGGGTTGTTGTCACTACCATTACTGCCAAAAGAGTTAAATTCTAAATCCACTATTGGGAGAATGTGTTTATTTGTGTGTGTGTGTCTATGAGTGTGAGCACATGCAGGTGTGATGTTTTAGTGGGATTGTTGTCTTCTGCAGTTATAGTCTATTCAGTTTTTCTTTGGGGGAGTCCACTGGACTTTGAAAAGAGAAAAAAGGGGCAGTTCTATTAATGCACCGGTATACAAAAAAACCACTGAAAACTGCTCTGAGTTATTGTACTATGTTTGGAATGGGTGGCCCTGTTATTCTGTGAATATATTTTCACATGTTCTCTTGATTTGCACCAAATAAACTGGTGATGTCTGTGTCATCGGAGTCATCGAACTCTAGCTAAAATCTCAAACCACCTTCTGTGGAGCAAACTCACATTGCCTAGGATCATGCAGTGTTTGCATGTTCAAGGTCACAACAGATCAGTCTGATCACATAAACCAGACTCTTCAGACTCTCAGTTTAATCTCTTCCTTCAAGCCACTCTGGTTTCTAACACATACCCATAACATACAGGTATCACAAACCTGTCACTTTCACTTTTTTTTTTCTCATGTCAAAAAGATTCCTTTCCCTTTGTGAAAATAAGTTTCCTGAAGAGCACTGTGTATTGTTAATCTGTCTGCTTCAGGGGAGATAGAAGGAGGAGAGGGTCTTTTTAGGTAGCATGCACATTGCTGTCCCACTGGAACTATGCAACCAGCCCTATGGCAGGAGCTGTTTCCACAGGGTGAATATGGGGATGGTGGGCATCAGAGATGTCAACTATGCCATTGTGCCAGACCTGCAGATTCAGGGAAAGTCACTGGCAGGATCTGAGAAACCCTCAGAGAAAAGATTTTATTAGAAAAGTTTTCCAGCAGGCTGCTTTCAAGGATAGTATGTACCTTTGCAAGAATGAAAGAGAAACTTCCCATGCAGAGCTTCCCCATTCCAGTGGGAACAATATGGCCTGTAAAAACTGGTGTCCCAGGGCAGCCAGTGCCTCCTTCTTGTTTCTGCCCTCTGCTGTACTTCTGCAATGATCCATGCCAATTTTAGAGCACTGTCCTGATCATTTCAAGTGAAGTTACTTTAAGACAAGTTAGCTAAGTCTTTGAAAAACAAACCTGAAAGCACAGTAGCTGCTAGATGGCCCTGTTCTTGGAAAGAGTGGACTGGAAATGCAGAAGTAGAAACTGCATGATAAAGAGTATGCTCTCTGTCAAGTTCTAGAGGACTAATGCAGCTGCTAGTGCACTTGTGGGGTTAGTCAAAAGGCAGTGCTTTTAAAAGTTAAGGCAGTTGTGCAGTGGAAGAACTTGCCTGGACATGTGAGGGATTTCTGTCCCTCATAGCATGTGAGATGAAGATTGGCATAATTTTTGAATGATGGGCTATAGTTCAACCAAAAATTATGGGATGAATGCAAAAATTACTGGGTGAGGTGCTTGTTGGTTTGTTTTTTTTTTCTGTTACAAGCTTCTAATCTGGCAGACATTCTGAGCAGTCCTACCCTATCTTTTTTATCTTGGTACATTCTGATTTAAATGCAACTTAAGCGTGTTGCTCATGGCTTGTGAGAAGGAACTGCAAATGTACAAAAGGCTAAGTGTAATTGCTGAATGATAAGATGAACTGTGGAAAAGGAGAAGCTGATTATCAATCAGACTGAAACTGATGTTAAGCACAGGTTTTCCTGGCTTTATGAAGTGACAGCAAGGTCAGAAATTAGAAAACTATTTCAGAGCTATAACAACAAACTGAAGCAAGAGCAGGAAGACTTTTGAAACAAGGTCAGAGAGAGGGATTTAAAATAGATAACTATCCTGTTATCTCAGGTCCATTCCTAGGTTGTTTGGTATTGATATGACTTGGTTATTTTTCCCATCTGTGAGTGAAGATGTCTCTCATCCCACTCTGTCTTCGCACTTAGAGTGAAAACCACCACGTCACCTGGGTGAGGAGCCTCTTTGTAGGGATCATCCTACATCATCCCTCATTCTAGGTGCAAGGTCCCTCATGAGACTCATGTCAATTCTATAAATGCCAGAACCCACTGGTCTCAGCAGTCAGTGTTTTTTCTTCCACCTCTAAATCTGCTGTCTTCTCTCATCCCTTCTCTAGCTCACACCTGACTCATTGAAACTGACAGCAATAATCAGGCCTGTTTCCAGGCCTGGAACAACCCAGTTTTTTGGTGGATTGCATGAGGGGAACCAATTCTTTGGCTGCAGTGTGACTTGTACCTAACAGCAGGATGAAGGCAGAGCTTATTGTTAAGAGAATGTTACTTCAGTCCACAAAAAAAGACCAAGGGAAGGGATATAATTTCTAAGAGACATTGAGAGAGAAGTAGCTTTATCTAGGCATTTTGTTTTGAAGACATGGAATTAATTGCACAGCTGCTGCCAGTGACATTGCTTCCTCTTGAGGGAAGATGCAAAGACAGATTCCCAGGACACCAAAGATGGCTGAGGATTGCTTAGTCCCAGGGTGGATTTTTAAATACTTCTCATGATTCACTCTAGGGTTCCATGATTTTTCCTCAAGTTGACTTTGAATGCAAGTGCCATTAAAGCTGAAGTAAGCTGCTAGGTCTATATAGCGCTTCTTCTGTTCAGGATCTTTAGTTTGAGTTCTTAGTGTCTGTTTCCTTTTTGATTTCCAAAAGGTCAGACTTGTCCCAGTGACAAGTTGTGCGGAGCAATTGCTGCCACAGTGAGTTTCCCTGAAGGTACCTGCATGGCACTGACAAGGGGAAAGCAACATGAAAATGAGATTAAATGGCCAGAGGACCTGAAATGGGTAGGAGAGACAGTGTCCTCTGCTCTGCCTGATCTTCCCTCTCAACTGCACAGATGATGTTGCTACAGATGGTATCCAGTCACTGATTTGTTCATGGGGTTTTTTCCCCTTAAGTCTGTGATGGAAGGTTTTCTTCCTCTGGGCATCTGGATCAAAATCACCAGAAGCAAGTTTTATCTGATCCCTCTTAGCCATTACAGGCAGTTTGGAGGGCACCATGTCTGTGTATCACTCTGTTGTGTCCACACCTAAACCCTGAAAGGAAAATTATCTTCTACCTTACTTACACACAAGTTGACCTTTAAGGAATGCATTGAAACTTACTGAACATCACTAGGAGTATTTGCAGACTTAAGCTTAAGCATTTTCTTAAGCACTCTGGCAAATGGAACTACCTGGGGCTGTTTGCCTAGGTCTAGATTTTCCCTTCTCTCACCCTATACAGATAACCATATATCTTAAACTCTAAGCAGGCCAACCTTTGGTGCCCTTTGGAAAGTCCCAAAAGGGCGACGTAAAAATACAGTTAAAGACACTGCAAATTATTTGAACTGAGAATAACAAAAGGACTTCTGTCCTACAAAAACTGTTTATGGAAGAAATTGATATAATGCACTGTTTCATGTCTGCTGGCCAAGAGATAGCAGGCAGAAAAAGATAATCAAATTGAATGTCTAATGTTTTCTGTTGAGGTTTGTGGTTAACTCATCTGATGTGTGAAATCGGGTACCTATACATTTGGAATTGTTTTGGCATCTTTTTCATCTTACCCTCAAGGTCATAGCTTTCCCTCATTCTGTACTAAACTACATAGCTTTCACAAAGAGAAGGCAAACTCTAATTTTTTTTTCCCAGAGTAATGTTAGAGCAATATTACTGTAAACATATATGCGCACTTGTGCACACACATGCACTCCAGTCCATCACAACTGCAGCAAGATAGGAGTTGATTTGAGTTTCGGGACATCCTAGAGCTATATTAAAACACAGAATTTATCCACTGGGGAAGTGTCAAGAAAATAAAATATTTCTTTTCTAAGACATTTTTAATTCACAGTTTCACAAAAATGATGGAGCTCTTGGAAAGACTTCCTTGGGGAGTGGTCCTGTGAAATATGCCAACAGCTGGATGGCACAGATTTGGAAAACACTGCTGTCCCTAAAGAATAGAACTGAAAGCCTCTGTGAGAAAGCAGTGTATTTTCCCAAATAACCCTGTTAATTCCGTATTAATGTTATAGAGAAGAACAAGTACAACTTCTTTCGATAATGTGGAGAAACAAACTTTTCATGGAAAAGAGAAATCTCACCATGGCTCATCAGGGAAGTGTAGACATGTCCAAAATAGTGAATTCACTTTGATGTTATTTTTTAAAGCTACAGTTGGTTAACAACTCCTCAACAGATTAAAGAAATACCAAAGGCCTCAGAATTGCCTTGTTTCATGGCACTTTTCATGATGTTTCTCACTATCAGTTTCATGGCAAAGCTCAGTTCATTTCAGATCAATGCCAAAGACTCCAGGTACAAATAAGAGCTATAAATCACTTTGGAGTTGAGGGATAGGAAACAACTTGAGGTATTTAAAAGTGAAATTAGTTTGTGAGGCTATTTCTGTTCAGAAAACCATGGTGACTGCTGGCTCTAAATTGGGGAGTAGACAAGACAAAAAGCATGACAGGATTACCTTCACAGTGTTTCCACATCTTTTCCTGACCATCAACAGGGCACATGTCTGTCCAGTGAGACTGCTCGAGGGTTGTTATCACTGTTCCAGCAGAAAGCCCCACCTCACCAGACCCAGGTCCTGCCTAGGAGCCTGTCGAGGTTTGCATCCACCTCCAAGCCCCACCAGAGGAATAACAGTAGATTTTGAATCTACATCACACCACAAAGGCTCTCAAGCATCTCGCCTGCCTCCACTGCAGCTTGCTGACCTCTAGGAATTTACTATGTCCAAGGGCGTCACAACCAATGACTGCTGGTTACCTTTTTTTTTTTTCCCTGTCACCCATAATCAGCTATAGCTGAAGATGAGATACTAGGCTAGTCTAGATTTTTGTCTGATCAGGATGGTCATTTTTATATGTGACAAAATATGCCTGAGGGTGAAGAACCAGCAAGTGGGCCTGCTCAACAAGGAAAATTATTGAGTGTGGAGGGTTTTACCAACAAGAGGAGAGGGCATACACTTGACCAGGAATGACTCCACAGCATCTCAGGGCACCTTCTTTTAGCAGTTGTCTATTCTCATGATCTGAGTGCTCTGCTTCTGTCCTGTGTCTGCTATATCTCTTTCCCCAGAAACCACCATCCACATTTCTAACTCAGTTCTTGCCTGGAGCATACTGTATATAATGTTTCTAGGTAGGAATGTGGGGGTGGAAAGACCACATGAGGTCATAAAATTTTTGTGGAGTTGCAATTTGATCCAAAAAGTGAATTACCAGGTGCTTCTTCAGAGAGGGATTGGGGGATTATATTTAAACACGTCATTTAGTAAGGCCTTCTATTCCAGAAGATAATCAATTCCATTTATTCTGTGAATGTGCATTTGTTTTACCATAGCATAATTCTAGGATGTTGTTTAAATTGATCAGTAGATGGAACTTAACAAATTAGGAAATAAAAAAATAATAAGACGATGCTGCATATCATCTTTTTTTTTGCCAGACTACTGAGTAATAAAACCTTAAAAAGGCAATACATTTCTGATGTTTATATTCATAATTTACCTCTACATTGCAGAGAAAGGGGAGAAGAGGGGCACTGCTCTAGTAATCATATGTGAGCTCTCTGGGCCAGGGTGGATATGGCATCAGTCAGGCTTTAATCAAGATGGGGTGGCAGAGGACCTCTGTAGCACTTTGCAAATGTATGTACTGTTGCTGAAATCGTTGTTAGCTCTCAGGGAGGCTTCTTGTAACAGAAGGTTCCTTTGAAAAGGCATTACTCTTCTGTTAGCTGTAAACAGGGGTGCAATTGGTCATGGCTTGGCTGGGAGGGTGCTGGGTCTGCTCTGCAGCAGACAGAGTTTCTGAAGCACAGGTTGTATTTTATTTCTGCTGTGTTTCTGAACAGAACCACTAAGCGCTGCTCCCCCACCCACTTGTTCAGGCATTCAGCAGGGAGAATCAAATGCATGCAAAAACAGCTTGGTAGGCAAGAGTCTGTGACCAGTGGTCTGTTTATGCAGGGACACCTGGAAAGCTCATCCAAATGAGCTTTTAAAGTGCATACATTAAGTCATATTGGATCACCACTTGTGTTTTCTCATTACTTTTAGCTATAAACCAGAGAGAATTAAGATCTATTAAAACTAATTAATTAAGATTTCTGAAGGTGTGTCCTTACCAGAGTGTAATGGAAGAGCTTTAAGTTCACACTTTGCATTAGTTCAGCAAAAGTTTTGCAGTCCCTCCTTGCACCAACAGCCCTGAAATGCCTTCCCCTTGCTGATGAGCCCAGGATAAGTTTGTAGCCCTAGCCAGGGGAAGCCAGATACCCAGCCTGCGGTACTGCTGTGCTGTTACACAGGAGATGTTTCCCAGGGAGAAGTCAGGTTGGGTCTATCTTCAAAGGGACAGAAAAATTGTTGTAAAAACAGGGACAGGACTGGGATTTATGGGGCTGGACATTGAGCAGTGGAGAAATGAATAGCGAGGTCCTCAATGGAGATCTGAAAAAGAAGGGAGTGAGGTGAGAGTGGAGAACTTGGGGAGCAAGATGTGTCATGGGGATAAGGCAGGAAGAGTAGGGGAGAGGCACACAGTCCTTTTTTTGCTCAGTGGGAGACTGGAAGCTGGGAAAGGAGGGAAACTGAGACATGACCGGCCCACAACAAGGGTGGAATGAGTGGAACAGAGAAGGAAGATGGCCTTGCAGGGTAAGAAAAAAGTCTGTCAATACAGACGGTGTTGGGCAGCCCTACTTCCCCTGGGGTTGACAAGCCAAGACTTCACTGACCACCCTCATCATCTTTTCCTTGCCTGCTTAGCCACACTGTTGCCATGCAGTGACCATGGCAACCCAAGTTTCTGACTGGCTGTTCTAGGATGGTAGCTGTAATGATGGCAGTGGTGAGTATTGACAGAGGGGAGGGGAAGGGAAGGCAAGCAGCTGTGGAGCAGGGGAAGTTGCCTGCGTACAGTAATCGTCTTTGGCAGGTCAAGGGTGAACTGTGGCCTGCGGGACTTGTACAATGCCCAAGGCTAGCAAAGTGGTGTTATAATAAACCCCAGATGTTTCCGCTATTTACAATGTATATGTTATGTTTAAACCTGAAAATGCATCCTAGGATCTGGTGGGTAGGGAAACAGTTATTAGCTGCTTGGAAATTACTTGCTGGTAATGTATCTGTTCCCCCTTGATATTAGCTGTTGCCTGTTTAAAATATAAATCTTCTAAGCAGAGACCCTCGCGAGCAGCTTCTTTGCCAAACCAGTGGTTCCATTCGGCTTCATGAGAAACAGCACGGTTTTCCCTGCCAGGTTTCTGGGAGGCTGCATCCCAGGCACGGCAGCCCTGGGAGCCACGCTCGCAGGCAGTGCGTTGGTGTGGGAGAGGCACTGCTGTCAGGCAGGGGAGCACAGCCAGCCACAGGTGTGCACAGAGCTCTGCTTAATTTCCCCAGACTAATTATTTCAGAGCTGGGAGCCAGAACCCTTGTGGTATGTCTTAGACCACAGCAGAACTTTGAATAAGCATTTTGGAGAGGGATAGAATTTAGTTGATCAGGCTTTTATGCCAAAACAATTGCTTGTCTGTAAGAGTAAATTAGTCGGCTAAACTGTGAATTTGTGGCCAAATGGTTGCTTTGCACAGGCCCTCCAGGTGATCAGTTCTACAGATGGTCCAGGCAAGGCACTCAAAATATTAACATTTAAAGTAAATGAGTTCAGCTGTGGGAAGGCCTGGAGTGGGGGCTCCTTTTCAGAGATTAATCGTTCTGTGTGAATTATACCAAAGCCACACAAATTTGGAAGATACATTATCGCTTCAATGTGTTATTTGATTTAACTAATCCAAGAAAAATGCACACCTTCAGTAAATCCTCAATAATTCCTCACACACGTCCCCTGCCTGCCCGTGTTTCTCTGTCCACAAGTCTGCCCTGTGCCACATTCACGCGTCCTGTGGGCACTTTGGGCTACAAACGGACTTGTCTGGACCCCTCACCACAGCGTGTGCTGAGACTAGCCCTTTGTGTCAGGAGTGGAAGAGGAGTGCTTTAAGATAGGTTGTGCAAAAGCATTGCTGAAGATCAGGTGACAGTTTGCAAGGAAAATGGCTGTAAATTGACTCCTCACCCAGATGCACCAGTGCTGTGCTGCAAACCCTTTTGCCCAGGATACCTGGGATACGTGGGAGAGTGGAGTAGTCACATTACACAGCATTTGTCATGCCTTGATATGGGCTTTGGGTCTGCATTGAAATGAATCTTGGGGCTTAGGGAGAAAACTATGCTGATTTTGAGGTTTTGTTGCATTTTTCTCCCTTATTTTCTGTTCCTAGTCCAAACAGACCCTGTGCAGCTATTCCATCACAGGTCTATTGTGACTTCTATTAAGGGTGATGTTTTCTCTTCCTGAGCTTTATTGTCCGCCCACATCCCACGTGCCTGCCTTAGAGTCATTTTCTTGAATGTTGGCCCTGATGGACAACTCCCTGCCTAGACATCCAGTTTTACAGTATTTCACGTCACACCTCATAAAAAGGGATCCAGTGCGAGCATTCTGCTAGGCAGAGTGCCTGCATGATGGTGTGAAGGACTCTCCGTACCTTCCTCTGATTCACTTGGACTCAGTATTGGGGATGAAGGACCATTCATGTCAGTGGTTTCTAACATGACACTCCAGTTCAAAATGCATTTAAGCCATGTCACTCAATATGAATTCAATCCCTGAGGTGGCTGAGTGAAATGACCAGAGTTCTGTGAATTCACATCCCATCCTACTAACTAGCTTCCCCACATGGAAAATCAAATGTGTAGAAATATTATTTGCCTGAGATCTTTTTCAAATGTTAGACTTGCCCGTTTTGCTGATTGCAAAAAGGTTTTTTTAGTGTTTTTCCTTTAGTTCAATGTGATGATCAAGTCACAGTGAAATTGCTGAACAAGAGTTAAAACAGCAAAGGAAGTATTTTTCTCTCTAAATCTATGCCTAAAACTTAGGTGACTCCCTTTTCTTGTGATGTGATGACCATTTACTCAAATGTGACTCATAAACTCACTCCTGGTACTTACTTGTTTAGTGATCCTGTTGAGCCTGAATTTCAAACAAGTTTTAATAAAATTTCTGCTTTTCTTCTCTCTCAGGGGTCTGGTAGATTCAGCTAAAGCCAAGTCCTTGTCTTTTTCTATATTTTTGATCTTTATCTGTTCCTCTGCAGAATAATCAATAAGATAACTAATGCATGAGATAACATATTATTTTCTAGCCTAAAATCGAAAATGTAAGAATTTATATGGTCCTTAGAGAGATAGAATGTCCTCTGAACTTGGAAAACTGATTTATCAAATTGAAATTAAGGACTATGCTTAATTACAACTAAGGGTGTCATAGGACTTAGAAGTCAGTGACAATCTTTCTCCATTTTTTTTCCTTTCTGAAGAGAGAATGGGCTATAAGATAAGAAAAGGATGTTTAAAGCTTGTTTAAATTCAGTGCTTCCTTTGATTACTTAAATAATGTTTTGATTGGGGAAACAAGCCATGGGGATAAACATCTAAGTACTATCAAAAACAATGCCATCTCCTGAGCACTGATAAATATTGAGGAATTAAAAGCTTCTTTTTTTTTATTTTTTTTTTTTAATCTACTTAGAAATATTAGGATGACCTGGCCCTGGAGCTATTTGCCTTTCTTGGTGTGGAAATCTTGGCTTCCTTGATTTTATATTTGGTGTTTGGTGTGTATTCAGTCAGCCCTGGATAGGTCTGCAGAGGCTGCAGATGAAGATGCCATGCACTGCCAGCAGAGATGATCATGTTTTTGGTGGTTTGCTGGATTTAGATCCTCCCATTCTCTCTCAGCTCATGTTAGAGTTGCTGCTGACAACCCCTGAACTCACTGTGTGATCACTTCCCCTTCCTCCATTGCAAATAGCTTGGTCATTCCATAGGCTTTAGGAAAATACTAATTTGATGCTGCTTTTCCTCAATCCTTGATCTGTTCATTCACTATTGGAAATTCATTAAGCTTATGGAATAAGCAGATGTAAAATGTAAAAAGATCAGACCTGGAAATAACATCTTTCAAAGTCCAAAGTATGCCTTAAATTCTTTCCAGAAACAGTGATTAAAATGAAAAAAACATGGTAGACATAGTGTAATTATACAGATGGGCTTTTTTATTATGTCTTTCAGCCTTTGGGTTTTATGACATCTTTCAGTAGCCAGATACAGATTCAGAATCAATTAATACTCGGAAAACAGAATGCTTATAATCTACAAAGTATTTTGCTCTATTAATTGTTTCCATTTCTCCTAGCAATAATGGTGTCCAGCTTGATTACTTCCTACACAGAATTCCCTTTGCAACCAGAAGGGGGACTCAGGATATTAAATTTCAGCAGATGCAGTGAACTCATCCTTTATGTTCTTTTTTTCTGAACATTGTTTTCTGATACTATGGTGATTCTTCCTTGGCTTCTTCCATCAATCTTTTATGGCTTTCATTGTCATAGCTTTCATTGTTATGTACATAGCAGTGTGGGACATATTTTGCAGAAGGAAATACTGAAATGGACATTTGGATGTGTCTGGAACCAGGTTCCAGTCCATCAGGAAGTGGTTTGGTGTATCACTTCTTTGTCTCTTTATCACAGGAGCTTTCAGCCCATGTGTTGCTGCATCTCCCCAAGGGTATATCTTCCCTCCAGTGTGTTAGTAGGAGCCCAGATGGTAATTAATAAGGGAATATTCTGGCTGTTGAAATACCCAAACATAAGAGTGTGTGAGACCTACGAGAGAGTCCTTGTCTGCTCAGTGGACTTCAGACCATAGTCCAGCTCATTACAAAAGAAAATAAATCAGCATTTCTAAGCAGAGATGTGCATGTTGCATCATGGGCAGTAGAACAATCTGTGACAGCATAGCCAGAAGTTTAAAAAAAAACCAAACAAACAAACAAACAAAAAAAAACCAACCAACCAACAAAAAAACCAACCAAATGCAAAACAAAAAACTCCACAACAACAAAACAAAACAAAAACCACCTGTAGGAAAGAGAAAGTGTGTTCATACATTATTTTAAACAGCAGACTCAGGTCTTGCTCAGCACCAGGGAGTGAATCCTACCTGCCACTGGGTTTCTTGTGAGACAGCCCTGTTACCTGTTGTCATGTCACCTTGCAGGACTGAGCCTTACAGGAAACTTAATACACCTGGTGCTGGGATTGTGTAAGTTTCCCTTGTAAACCCCTGTTTTTTGAAACCCTTTTAGGATGGTGCTTTTGTCTTTGGTTTATTTGTGTAATACGAGTTTCCTTCTCATGTCTTCTGCAAAATGTGGACAAAAGAGATGACTGGCAACCCCCTAGAGCTCAGCACAGTTGGAGCGAAAGTTATGCATTCTGCTTGTTCTGTGCTATTTCCAGTGAAAATCCAGATTGTAGTTTGACATGATACCATCTTTTTAGGATAATGTGGTTTTGTCTGGTTTATGAAAGACTGGTCTGTGGGGGATTTTTTGTTTTGTTGTTGAGGGTTTGTTGGTTGGTTGGTTGGGGAGTTACATTTTTTCTTTTTTCATATTTTTTCTTTTTTTCCCCTCTTTTGTCTTTTTTCTCTTTTTTTTTTTTTCTTTCTTTTTTTCTTTTTCCTTTTTCTCTTTCTCAGGTTTTTTCTTTTTCTCTTTTTCCTCTTCCCATTTTCCTTTTTTCTCTTTTTTTTCTCTTTTTTTCTCTTTTTTTTCTTTTGTATATTTAAAGACTAGTTAAGAAGGAAAACACTGGCACTGTGTAAGAATTAGTTCAAACACTATGCAGATAGTCCCTAAAGGAGATTTGAACCTGTTTTCATCCTTGATCTCATCTAGCTTGGGGAAGCATCCTTTCTGTGCCTGATAAGGAGCAGCCCCTCCTCTAGCAGATTTTGAAGTCATTTAATTCAGATAGCTTCAGAAAGGCACAGTGGCCACATGTGATGAGGTTGGAGAATTTATTTTATTTCTGGTTCTTCAAGTAATAGACAAGTAATCAGTCAGGCTACTGCAGCATGACACCAACACCACAGGGTGGGAACCTTCTTGCTTTTCCTAACCTGGATTTTTTCCTGAGGAGCTGTCTCAGAGTACTCCTATGTGAGACTTTCTATTACGTTATTATAGTAAGGATTATGTAGATGGCTGCCTTCCTTGCAGCTCACCTGTCCAAACGTGTATAGAACTGGTTTGAAGTCTGTTGTGACTCTGAAAGCAGCTTTGCTGCAGATTTGTTTGCAGTTGTTTTGTTAGTGCTCTTCAGTAATTTCTCAGCAGCAAAAAACCCCACATTTTATGCTGCAGGCTGTGTGTATGCAGTCCACACCATTCATAACTGAAGTTGGTGCCTTCGATAGGAAGTAAAAGTAAAGGGAAAGTTTCCTGTTGCACAAATTACAGCAAATTGAAACTTCGAACAGAAATTATGTAATACAGATAAAGTACAGAAGATAATATATAGAAATCTCCAGCTCAGTAGCAGAAAAATTATTGCATTGTACTCAAGGCTGTTTTCCATGAGAATGAAACAAAATGAAGGGTAAGAAAGGGATGGGACATTGATCTATTAGTCCTTTTGTGCAGAAGTTTATGATCACATTGATGTCTTTCTAACCTGAATACTGAATGCATGCGTGAGTGTTAGCATACAAAGTCATTGTCATTAAAGTCAGATTTCTTAATGTTATTGAAGCAGAGAGAGTGTTGCCTCTAGAAAGACCTGTAAGGACTAATTTAATCCAGAAGTTTATTGATTCAACTTAATTTATTAAGGAATTTATTTTAATCTAAGTTTAACAATAAATCAGCTTTAAATCAGTTTAAATGTGTTCACAGCAAGACTTTGCATTGTTTTAAATAAAATTGATTTATGTTTTAATTAAATCCCTGCAAATTTGGATATAGATAAGGTCTCTATTTTTTCCCTTTAGTAAAACCATAGCATATTTCTCCATCCTCTGGGGTGAAAGTCTAGCTGTAACGAATCAATGACAGACCATTTTATTTTCACAGGGCCTGAATTTTACCTTAGTTCTGTGCAGGGCCTTCAGCTCTTATCATATAGTAAATAAAGCCCTGGATACTGGAAAATTGATATAATCAATTTTCAGGGTGTGATTTTATCCAAAACTGTGACACACAAAAAACCACTTGTAAATTAAAAAAAAATAGTGGGGGAAGGGAGTTATACTTGATTTACCATGTCATAATTCTTTTTGCTGGCAATCTGTTCAGAATTTATGTGGAATTTATTTCCCAACTCCTTTTTAGCTAAAATTTACCATATAAATGCTGTTCTGCTAATGGAGACTCTAGACTGAGGAATAAGGGTTGGTATATTATACATGTTGCTTACTACTCTTCCAATATTCGATCTGGTGACTTCTACGTAAGGAGAATAAAAGTTTTAATTCCTCCTTGACAGTAGCTACTGGTGGCCACAATCACAAGGGTTAGACTGTTAAAAAATTGCTAACAGTTTGATGCATGTTTCAGACTTTTTTAAGTACTCATAGATTTTAAAGCCATTGAGAGATCTTGACAAAAGATTGATCTGGCAGTGTGGGCTACACTGTTATAGACCAGAAGCTCTAGGCTGGACTTGAAGGCTGGGAGATCCGTGTCACGGTTCTTTCTGTATTTGTGTGAAAGTTCCACTCCTGTATGGATCACTACTTACCATTCACACATTTTCCAGTATGCAATTCCAGCACTTACTGTTGATCTGGAATATACTTTAAAAAGCCATGTAATTTTCCCTACATAATTTTTTAACTTTTGCCAAGAGTCCAAAACCATTTCAGAGGTGAAGGGAAGAGTGATTGCTACACTATGGCGCATGTCTGCATGCTTTACTTATCGTGTGGTTATGGATTTTTTTGGAGGCCAGCCTTTGAAAAGATGTCTAATCTTGTAAAATAATTTAGCCAAGGTAGAGGTTTCCAATTACAGTAATTTCACGATTACAAGCCACATTGATTATAAGCTGCATCTCCATGTGTTGGCAACATTTCTTTCTTTGTTCATACACAAGCCACACCTGATTATAAGCCGCTCTGTCGTTCGCAGTGAGGACCTGCATGCAACAAATTTGCGAATGAATAACAAAATCACAGGATCGGTGTGTTTACTGGCTGGGCTCTGGCCGTGCAGGCTCAGCCCGCTCGGGCTTGCCAATGGGGCCGGGTGGCCCAGCTCAGCGCTGCTGCTCGGCAGGGCTGCTCGGGACTGGGTGCTGCTGCCGCCAGGCTCACTCACCCCTGCCTGGCGCTGCCCCGCGGTGGCAGGAGGGCACAGAGCCCGCTGGCACCCGCGGCGGTGGCAGCAGGCAGGGATGGAGCCCCCCCACTCCCGCAGCGGTGGCAGGCAGGGAAGGAGCCTGCTTGCTCCTGCGGCGGCAGGCGGAGGCAGGAGCCCCCTGCCTCCCCCTGGGCTGTGGGCCCAGCAGGAGGGAGCCCCTGCCTTCCCCCCGAGCCACGGGGATGGCAGCACGGAGCCCCCCATCTCCCCCCTGGGCTGCACTGCCTGAAGGAGGGAGAGCCCCCGCCTCCCCCCCCCACCCCGTGCAGCCATCACAAAGCCCGCCTCCACCTGCCGCCCAACAGAGTTACCTATTTGTAACAATCGGGCAATCCCAGGTTTTACTGGCAGGTGCTCGGCTCGGCACCCTGGCTGGCAATTCTGGGGTTGGAAATTTCTGAACTTTTTTCACATATTAGCCGCTCCTGAGTGTAAGCCACATTTCCGGGGTGGGAGCAAAATTCTAGTCAAAATGGTGTGGCTTATAATCGTGAAATTACTGTATATGTTTTTGCCAGCTGTTCCAAATTACAAGTATTTGCAGTATTTATGAGAATTTTGTTTAACTTCTCATTTGTCTGAAGATAGCACATACAACAACAGTTGTGAAATAAATTCTTCCTTTTCACTGCATTTTCGATTTCTGATTTGCCATTGCTGCACAGTATAAAAGGGGAATTCAAGTATGTTGGAAGTAAATTACATTGAAGGGTACATGATGAGATCTCTTTGCCTACTGTACAAGTCTGTAATGTTAAATACCATGTTTAAATTTTTGGTGAGCTGGGTTTGAGCTCATTATTTTTTTGCAATGTCCAGGTGTATACAGTTCCCTGGTTCAAAAAAAAGCAAAAATTTTTTCCAACACTCATGCTTTTGCTTTGGGAGTTTGAATGCGTCACTTCTGGAATTGTCAAACCGTGTGATTTTTCCTTTTTCCTTTAGCATGCAGGCACAAAAACAGTCGTATTTCAAATTGAGTTAGGAATGGAGGCACCAGTAATAGCTCAATTCCTTTTCTACCTGGTGGAGTTTAAGGCAGGTAGAGGCAGGGGACATTAAATTTTCAGTTTTTGTATAGCTGGGATGGGGCTGGCACATCTTCTGCTCTGACTGTGATTAACACCAGAAGAAAATTATTAGAAAACCTTTGACGCTGCAGTGCAAGAACTACTGTTGCTTTCCAGTCTGTGCAGTATTTTAGTACACAGATGTTTTTGTAGGCCTGCGTCTTTCTACAGCCTGTGCTGAACACCCACACAAATCCTAGAAAGGGAGTATTGCTAGGAGAGCTGACTACAAAGAATTTAAATGAGAGGAGGGGAAAGAAAGTGGCAAATGAGGAATTATGCCTACAGTGTTAAGTTTGACTTGTGCATAAGCAAATCAATGTCTTCAAAGTTGCAAAATTCTTCACACTGCTGTAAATATTTTATGTAGCCAGTAATACAACAGCAACTTCTTCATTTTGATGCTCCAATTAATTTTGGTTTTTCCCAAATTCATTTCTATGACTTGATTTTCTTTCTATTCATGTCAAGCAAGCCAGCAGACAGATTTCTGCTTAGATTTTCCACCTTCCCACCCCAAAATTTCAACATGGAGGAGTGGTTCTTTGCAGGGAGGGACAATAGCAGACAAATGAACCTCCTAAACTTCCAGTTGTGCCTCGGGATATCTGGCATTTTCTCATCTAATTTGTGAAAAGTCTTGGCCTCTGTGTGAACTTTGTGAGAGGGATATTGTTTATATCTTTGGGGAGTCAGTTGTTTTGGGGAATTCCATCTTGGTTCTTCCTGTGTGCTAATTATTCATTCCAGTGGTTATATCCCTAAGCTCAGATTACTCATGTGTCCTTATTGGTAGTGGCAGTGAGTAGCTCTATGAACCCATGCAGGGGAAGGTGATTAGTGGTAACCTGGTAAGATAACCTTCATTCCACCTTCTGGGAATTGCCTTCTGACCACCCTTTCCATTGTATTTCACCTGGCACTCCCTACTCCCTGTCTTTTGTCATTTTTTAATAAGACATACTTATGGACAGCAGGTCCTTCTGATTTTCTTGTTCAACATGGAAAATTATTTTAGTACTGGGAAAGCTTATGTGAATACTGTGACTGTAACAGTGTCTGACATTATTTAAATTCTGCTCAATGCAGGGTGTTTCTGCTGTACTTGCATGACTGAGAACTCACTGGTGGAGTAGGGACAGTGTGTCATACTCAATGAGGAATATCTCTGACCAGGGATGTACAAGTGTGCTGGCAGTGTTGCTAGATGTGTATTGTTATTCCTTCTTTTAAGACTTCCACAGCCTCAGGAGGAGGAGGAGCATTTTTAGACATGTAGAAGCCTGCCATGGATAGATCTGCACTGGGCAATTTATTGGCTGAGTCATGGTACACTTTGTCTGTGAAGTGGAACTGTTGCAGAATCAGAAAATCCTACAAAGCCAAGAAAACAGTGTAAGCCAGAAGCAAAAATGGGCTTTTGTGACTAGGATCAGAAAAAAACAATGATTCATGTCCTTTGCATCTGAGGATCCCAATTTTGCTGGAACAGTGTGAAGAGAAAGAGCATAGTGCAGAAATGCTGAAAGAATGGAGAAACAACTGGAGGCCAGAGATAAAAACAGGACTTACAAAATAGAATATAGTTCATAAGATTTGAAAAACTTACAGGGTTTGACACAGAAATCTCTGTGTTTTCTGATATGATGTCAAAACAGAGAATATGAAATGTGAGAGGGAAAGAAGGAGATGGCTGCAGCACTTTTGAGACCCTAGATTGAAAGGCTAAAGCTCTAAGGAATCTATTTTTAAAAATAAATTCTACCAAAGAAAGAAAAAAAGGAAGTGGCCAAAGAGCTGGATTTTCATCATCAATGCAGAGAAATAACCTCTGAATTTATACCATTTGTTTGGGTTTTTCATTCCCACCATGACCTTAGGACACACCAATGTGGTTACACAAATACCATAGCTGAGACCCAAAGTTTAAGTTTTCCCTGCTTCTCAGTCCAGTGCTCTGTTGAACCTTACAGCTCTGGCCTTAAAGCAAAGGCCGAGACGTAGAGAAGTTTACAGTGTTGTTGCAGCCTCTGCTTTTGCATGATTCTGTCAGGTTCAGTGCCGTCTGTTTGATGACTTACTAAATGGCTTTTTTTCAAGAAAAAGTAGAAACTAGTGCTTAACATTCTTATATTGGAGAACAAACAAGAGAATGAGGTATATGTATGATGTGGCAAACTGCACTTCCTTCTTTCATCTGACTTCAAGGCACACAATCTGAGTCTAACTTCTTTGAACCTGCAAACCTGAAATTCAGCTGCTGAATCAAAAGTGGCTTCATGTGAAAAAAAAAATTTGAAAGTTACTGAG
Source organism: Turdus rufiventris (assembly GCA_013186435.1). NCBI lineage: Eukaryota > Metazoa > Chordata > Aves > Passeriformes > Turdidae > Turdus > Turdus rufiventris. Next base: position 1,631,901 of record PYHW01010435.1, read on the forward strand.
TACCTGCAAGTCCACTTGAAGTCCATGGAGCTTACCCTGCACAGCATTTCTGTGCTTTGGGTTACTTTAATTTTAGTGTTCAAGTAAAGATTCCGGAGTCCCCTTTTATGCACTTAGGTACATAAAATATGGACCTGCAGAGTCACTTTACAAGCTGTTTTCCCTGAATCACCTTTTGGATATCAACTGTATTTGTTTTACACCATCTCACATTTTTGGTCTGTATGATCAGGTTTTTGTATTGACAGTGTCTAACAGGATCATCAAAGCTTACCAGGGATGCAGCCAGTTGGAGTCAGCTGAAGCACTGAGAACCAGAGGAGAGAGTACTTAATGTAATCAGCAGTGTGCTCCCACAGACACAATCATCAGTAAATAAATTAAGTGTTGACCTTTATATCATAATCTCTAGGTTAGGCACTTGCTCACACTCAGCTTCTCTTGAAAAACCTGCATTTTGCTTTGAACACAGTTCCCTGTCTCTGAGGAGGCGTAAGTTCAGAAACTGATACCTTGAGTGTCTGCAGGAGAATGGACAGTCTGTCATTATCATGTTACACTGAATAAATGGGTGTTCTCCAGCTTTCCTCCTGGACACAATACTTCTTGGCATACTGTTTTGTAACTACCACCCTTTTTCACTCTGCTGGAGATGCTTTTTTCTTGTTGAGTGGAAGTGGGGGGACAGGAGTGAGACCTACTCCAAGTGCATAGTACTTCTTCCATATGCCCATTTTCATTGTCCTGTTGAAAATCCTGCCTTCCCAAGGTGATATTATGAATTGCCCCATGGTACTCCAGTTGCAGGGTTTACTGGACTGGTGACAGAGAGATCACAGACAAGATTAATGCAAGCTCACAGAGCAGTTTCATGGGTAGGGGTAAATATTCCTGAACACTGGCATGGACTTGAGAGGATCTCATGCCAAATAAACAAATATTTTAGGTAGAGATCTATGGGTTTGTTGGTACAGCATTACATTGACAGGACCAAGTGAGATTTCAGTACCATCATTCCTAAACCTGGTTATTGGATTAGCAGCTGGCTTTGTGGCTGACTTTTGGGAGTAGTCACTCTGATTTATGGAGGCATTTGCTGCTTCCATGCTGTTCCAGTTTTTAAAGACCATGGCTGTAGTGCTGTATCTCTCTATTTCTTGGCTCTTGACCATGTTTCTAGCCATTCCTTTGGTAGTCCCCTTTCTTTTGGTCTTTGCAATACCTGAAAGATCTGTAAAATATCTTTTTAGCATCACTAGAATGAATGGTTTTATGTGTAGCTCAAGACAAATGTCAGGTTTGCAATTTTTATTTTGCTTTTTTGTGCAGACACAAATATCAAGACCTAAAGCTGAAATGTATCTGGCAGTATTTTCAAAAGAATTCAGAAATTGCCATTAAGCAACTAAATTATTTGTTTCCTTTTTTCAGTCCTTCAGCTTATGTTCAGTTACTCTGGTAATTTGGAGAGCTGGGTGTTTGAGATTATCTCCTATTGTTACCTGCAGTGTTTTACCATGTAGCTAATCTTCACAGAGACTCAGCATGCTTGCAGGAAATAGTCAGATTTTGAAAAGTGTTCATAATTCAAATGTTGCCTGAGAGAATAATAGGAAGATTAAAACCAAGAGAAACAATGCAAATTTTTGTGGGTTTTAATTGTTTCTTTGTTTGTTTGTGTATTTTTGTTGCTGTTTGGCTTGGGGGTTTTGTTTATTTGTTTGGTTAGGATTTTTGGGGCTTTGCAGGGAGGCTTTTTGTCTAAGCAGGAGCAGTATATTGTTTAAATGGCAGCTTATATGTTTAGAAAACTGGTCTGCTGATGATAAGCCTGACCTTGATTACAATCTCATATGCAAGGGGAGAAGCCTTTTGGAAATAATATAATTTGTCCTGCATTACTTCCCTGTCTTGAGCATTATGCAGAAGAAAAAAAAAAAAAAAAAGAAAAAAAAAAAAAGAAAAAAAAAGGAAAAAAAAAAAGACAGAAAAAAGACAGTAAGTCCGAGGCCAAGGCAATGGATGTTGTTCCTATGGCTCCTATTACCCCTCACCAAGCTGTTGCTCACAATTTTGTGCAGCAAACTCTGCACATGTGCCTACTGGCAAGCATGCCTAATACATTCCTGTGCTCAGGCTCTCAAAAGGCTTTGTGCCTTCCTAGGGAAAGAAAAGACAGGGAAATAAAAACAACCACTCATGGAATTTCAGCTGAGTGTGGTTGTGTGATAATATTTTGCAGGCTTCCTGTTTAATTTGTTCAATGTGTTGAGCTTCCATGCAGATTAACTGCATACAATCATGCACTGAAAGTGAGGAGATTGATGTTCTTTGCCAAACTCACAAGTCCAGGGAGAAGAAGTTATCTGTGCTCTTACATTATCAGTGAGTCTTTTGCAGAGAGAATATGGAAATTCATGTTCCTTATCTGCAATGATATTATGCAGGCCAGCCGACATAAGTTTCTGAGAAAAATTGCTAACAAAATGACAGCTATTCAAGCGGTCTTAATAAGGAAAGATCTAACACCTTGCTTGCTTTTGCCTGTTAAACCCTTCAAACTGTGTGGGGCTTTTGCTGACACAACTGCTCCAGTGCTTTGTGTTTCCTTGCTGTTATCACCCTTGTTGCTTTCTTAGAAAGTCTGTCAAAGCAGGGGAGGTCCGTGGGTCACACGGAGAGAGACATCCTGACTGGGTAGTGTGAGAAGCCTGGGTGCCTTTGTGTGTCTAATTGACTCTTAAATGTGAGGCCCTACCGCATTTTGGCACGGGGAACACAGATAAAGTAGATGCCCCACCACATCTTTCATTCAAGCAGTTTCTCTTTCAGGATACTTCCACACTTAGTTTATGCTGTTTCTCTTCAGGATTTGTCTGTTTTCTTTGCTCCCCGGCCCTTGTCATTCTGTGATGGATGGCGTGTTTAAGGGCTCTGCTGCTGCCATACCAGAGCTGCTCACAAAAGCACTGCCCTATTAAGTAGTGACCTGTAGGAAATGCTGTGAGGCTCCCTTCCATTTGCATTTTTACTGAATCCTTGTGTCCCTGATGGCACTTCAACCTCCATCTACATGTAGGAGATGCAGAAAGTGTTTTCATTGCCCTTCCTGCCTGCCATGGGCAGTCTCACACAGTGGGCAGAACTCTCGCCGGCGGCAGGAGCCGTCCTGCGTGACAGGCACAGCAAGGAGAGGTGGAGAGGAGCCAGGCTGGCAGGACATGCTGAGGGGACAAAGGGGAAGGGGTGAAGAGGCAAGAAGAGGGCAGTATCAGGAGGAGCCCTGTCTAGTTATCATTATAAGCATTTTTGTCTCTTATAAAAGCATTTTTACCCTGCAGACAAGGTCCTGTCTTACCAGCACTGTAGAATTGGCACAGACTGTGATGAAAGTCAGCCTCCTCTTGCAACAGTGGAAGCTGTAGCAGATCTTGATCCAAGTGTACAATGCTGTAGTTTTATCAGCACAAGCTTTCTCATATGCCTGGCAGGTCTGATTAACTTTTGCAAAACTTCAACTGAAAGGGAACAAACATAGTGTAAATGAAAAGAATGAAAAAAACCCCAAGAAACAATCTCTTTTCTGTCATGTCTGTGAACAGCTTTTAGTGTTTTCCCTGGAGAGCCTGCATGCTTGGACAGTGAGTTACTGTGAATTAGTGAGGGTCACTGCCATTGATTAAATCCTCTTTTATGTTTCCCGGTAACTCCTGAATTATGGCAAGAGTTGAGCATATTAATTTAACACTTTTCTTTTTTTCACTGACAGCTCTGATGGAGGAAAAAATCTGCAAGTCATTTTGCACAGATAATACTGAATTAAAATAAAAATCAGAAACAAAATGGCATCTCTCTTTTATTCGCAGTTTCACATTGCTATGTTGAAAGAATGGTCAATAACTAGTTGAAATCCTTAGCACAAAAAATTTTCATCCTTCAATTGTGGTGATGCTTTTAATTTATGCAAGACACAGAGTGGGACTATAACAAGTGAAATATTTGTATTTCAAACCTCTACAGCTCCTTTTCTTACATAGTGACCAAAAGGCTATAACTTTAACTCTTTAATGACAGAATGAAACTATTAGCACAAACCTCAATAGTAAGGCTGTTACTTAATGTTAATTATTTTTGTTGGAAGTTTTAAATATTATTATTTTAAAAAACCTAAAATTTTATATTCAGACAATATTTACATGTGTTCTTATATAAATATGTGTATATATACAAACAGACACTTATAAAAGTGTATGTATTTAAACATATTGGTTTCAGGATGGTGTGTGGGCACTTGTTTTTCTGAAATCAAAAGTTGTTTTCATAGCACTTTGAGAACACATTGAAATTTCCAAAATTATCTGGGGCAGTGGGAGAAAATGGAAACCAACATATGAGAAGATTTTCTTGTAATGAAATACTGGGACTTTACCCAATCCATACCAGTGTCACTCCGACAGATGTGCCTACCGTGTGTGTACAGTATCCATGGATGCCATTCCCAGGGAAGTCTCCTTGTCAGACATTTGGCTGATGTCTAGAATACTTCCTGCCAGAAACTTGTTGTCCACACCAGCAGAGCTGCATGGAAAAAGTTGTGACTTTCCTGTTAATCAGAAGTTTTTAATTATGGAAGGCTACTTTGTCCATTTTCTGTCCTCTGCTGGTGTCACAGCAAGCATCACCTAATTTGATCACTCACTGCAGATTTTCCCAAATGCCACTGTTTATACTGCTCTGGGCTCAGTTTTCAGGAAATTAAAGGTTTTCCTGTGCTTTCCTGGGGTGAGAAAGGCTGCTTTACGTGTGGGACAGGCCATGCTGCTACTTTCAACAGTCACCAACTAATTGGACATGTGCATATCAGTTCTTTATTTAGGCTTCTTATAATTATGGTTATGATGGTGCTGCTTGTTTTACTTGTATTATTGGAACAGTAATTAAGGGCAACTGATCTCAGCAAGTCTCCACAAACAAACAAGGTGCCGATTCCAAAATATAATCAAGAGTGTCCAGTTTGTTAGGATGTTTTCTTGCACAGTACTCTGTTGGAGACCATTTGGTGTCTCTTTGAGTGCTCCTGGTCTGCATGTTATGGGGAATCATTTGACCACGGTGGCCATTTGTGTCCTTGGACAATGTTACAGCTGCTGAAGAAACAAAATGCCTTGCAGCTGGAGGGACTGCACAGCCATAGTGACTCCCCGGAGGCTCAGGCAGGGTGCAGCTGAGCGAGGGTGGCCTTACAGGCTATCACCCATCAGACCAGCTGCAGTACCCCATATTAGCTCTCCCCAGTTGTGTTGTAAAGGTGTCATCTCAAGCCTCAGGGGAAGCAAGGTCAAAGTATAGGTGTTTTGCCTGTACATTGGCGCACAGTAGTGGCTGGTTTATAGCTAAAGCACGGGGTCAAATGAAGGGTAGCATCTCACAGGGGAACTGCATCTTCTTGTAAAGCCTGTGCTCAAAGACCAGTACTTGCATGTAATATTAGAGGTCTGTAACTTAGAAAGCCTGAAATGTTTGGAAATACAAGAAACATTATTGCTACGACGCGGTAAAAATTGAGATGCATCAGCTGGAACCCTACAGTGTGTTGGCTGAGCCTTTTCAATGCAGTGTCCCCTTCTGGGTCCAAAATACCCTTAATTGATATTGATTCTGTTGATGGGCTTCCAAGCCTGTTGTCTTTTGCCTCAGGGAAAGGATATGGCCAAGCTGAGGTTTGAGGTAGGTGTATAGTGTGGGTTATAATGTCTGGCTGCAGCAAAAGCCTTTCCCTGAGATGAGGGAGGCTGTAGAGCTTGTATTTATGCTTTTAACTCCCTGTCAGATTAGTTGCACCTGGAGCTGTTGGGTAACCCATGACTCATAGCAATTGAAATTAGTAAAGCAGTTACCCTCCCTTTGCCTTTCTGTGTTACCAATCAGAGGTGCCTGCTACAGTGTGCTGTCTTATGCCTTGGTGCACACAATCAAATAAAGTTGTTAGTGCTCTGTGCTGTATTCAGAACCAACACTGATTCTCACTCTGGCTTGCAAGTTGTAAAACTGCCATAGGAAAGCTCCAAAGCATCAAAGTAGGCTGCCATTAAACATGCCCTTGTGCTTTAAGGACAGTACAGATGCTTTTTTTTCCAGAGGTTTTTGCAGAAGCATTGCTAGTCTGGTTGGGGTTTTGCTCTCCATGGCTTGCCTAGCTCAACTTGAGTAAGCGATGTTTTCCCTTTTGAGGATGGCCTAATCACCAGCATATTCTTTTATTTCTTTAGCGGTGCCCCTCAAATTGAAGGAAATGAAAAACCAAGAGGCTGCTGTGGGCCAGAAGCTAGTGCTAAGGTGTGAAACCACTTCAGAGTATCCTGCACTCAGATTCAAATGGTTAAAGAATGGGAAGGAAATAACCAAAAAAAACAGACCGGAAAATATCAAGATCCCAAAAAAACAAAAGTAAGTACAAAGTAATATCTTTCAAGTGGGGCTGGGCGGGCTGGGTAGTGATGTGCACCAGAACACAAGCACTGAGGTTGTTAAATGCAGTAACACAAAGCTGAAAGCTATGAATTACAGAGGAAGAAAATCTGAGAAAATAGAAACCAATACTATTGTTCCTGAAAGTATGAATGAAGTATGAGGGCACTATAAATATTTCATAATTAATTTTCGGGTTTCAATTTCTATTTGTTTTCTCATAGCCAAAGGCTATGATTTTAACCAGTAAACCTCGGAGACAGGCCATTTAAAAACTGCTAACAAGAATATAGAGGCACCTTTTGTTTATTGTATGAAATCAAAAAACACTTAAAATCATCAAAGGATTGCAGATTTTGAAATATTCTAGGGATTTTCTTTTCCAGTAGTTTAGTCCTTAAGAAGGGCTGAATGCTGTCCTCATTAGCTCTGAATGTCTTACACAAGCATGCAGTAGTCCTTTACCAGAGGCATTCCTGCACTTGCAGAACAAAGCGCTGGTGTAGCAGATGTCAGATGAATAGCAAATCCTATCCTTCTGTCTGGTGGTAAGTGCCCCCTGCATGTGACTGATGTCCAGTGCCAGAAGATAGACTGGTGCCTTGTTTCTGCAGGGGAAAACTCCACTACTTTTACTGCATTGAGACAGGAGGAGGCTTTTGCTGGTTTTTCTTATTGTTTAGATTAAAAAGTTTTATTTGTCACCAGCTATGAAAATCTATTTGACCACAGTCTTTCAACTCTCACTTTTACTCTCAGTAGGCAGGGCAGCTCTCTGGTGCACCATGCCACCATGCCATGCCTTCACTTCGTTCAAGACGCGAAAGGTTTGTGAGAGGCTTTTCTTTCCAAGGTGTTTAGTGTGTCAGGGCTCACCTCACTAGATGAAAGAAGCCATAAACAAATAAACATTTAGAATTATTCAGGTTAAAATTCAGAAATCCTGCCCTCATTGGCAGTTTCTTGTACCCCAGCCTGGGGCACAAGGTGAAACATGAAGAAGGACAGAGCAGCATCACCATAGCCCCCATGCCACAGTCGCACAGATGTCAAGAAGGAACCTGTGATGTCTCCTTCCAGCATTTGTGAAATGGAGCTGTTCCAGGTGGCAGATAGCCTGGCAAATTGTCTGGACTCATTTGCAGAGCCATATGTCTCCATCAGAGTTGTATTTTCAGTCTATTCTATAAAGAAAATGTTCAGATTAGAGCCTAGCCCTCAGCCTTCCTGGCAACACAGTGGTGCCTGTTAGGGGCAATCAGTATTTTCTCAATTTGAATTTTGGCTGATGCTGATTGACCAAACTCACTGGGGCTAGGATTTCATCTTCTGGGGCTGAACATCACCAGTTCAGCATTCAATCAAGGAAGTGCCTTTTGCCAGCTCACTTCTTTATGGTTTTTTTGCCCTCAAAAACCTTTGAGGAGCTGTCAGAAGGGAAACTGATAACTATTGATTTGATATTGATGCATGTGCAATGTGTGAGACTGTTTTTCAGCTTGATGTGCCAAACTTCCCCAAAAGAAACATAATGAAAAAGGTTAAAATTGTGCCATTTTCTGGAAAATAGAAATACAAAGTCTAATTCATTCACCATAAGTGGACAGGGTTCAGGCTTTGACCTGTATTTCACACATTTGTGCTTCCCCAGTCACAATGATACCATGCACTGTTGAAATTTCTCTCTTGTGTTTTAGAAATGTCAGTGTGGATTGGAGAAGCACTTCCAGTTAGAGACATGAAAATCACTAGATGTAGAATATAAAAAAAAGGAAAAGACAAGGGATGTCTGCTGACATCTGAAGGATGTTCTCTGCCTTCCTACTTTGACATTTTAGTTTGGGGATGTGTCATTTCTTTGCCATTTCTTCTTTTGCTACTCATCTGTGCATCAGGGACTGAGTAGAAATGAACAGCTTAAGAGAAAATAGATTTTATTTTGATAAAAAGTGGGACAGACATATATTGTAAAGCTAAAGAAAGGGGGGGGGATGAATGTGTAAAAAGACATGCACATTTCGGTAAGCAAAGCCACATTAAAAAGATCTCATTGCAAATTAGAGGGGTGTCAGAGATCAAGGAGGTTTTTTCTCCACTTTTTTTCTGTTTTTTTACGATAGCACATTGATAAGTGTTTGTCATGTTCATATGCTTCTGTATTGTTACACAAACATTTTAGTTTGAATTTTTTCTATTACCAAGTATGACAAACATCAGCTATGGAGGTTAGAGTAGTTGATAAGCTGTCTGAGATTAATGTTTGTTTTAAAGTTCAAATGGCTACATAAAAAGTAGGCTGTGTTTCTGAAGAACCATTAGTATGCAGAATACCACAGCCTTACTGACATCTTCAATCCAAACACTTGAAAATAACACTTTCTAACATATTTACAAAAAGCTTACAAGGTTTTTTTGTAGTACCCAACGGCCACTGATATTTATCAATGTAGTACTTTGCAAGAGTTCACCCTTCTTTTTGTGTGATGGCAGAATAAAATGTGCTTGTTGTTGGAATAAAAATAAAGGTTTCTTTTGTTTGGCTACATAGCCAGAGCTAAAGCTAAATAGCTTTAGGTATTTTAACAAACTGCAAAATATCTGGCAGTATGATGAAGTATCTATCTTAGAAATTGAAAATGAAGACCTTTACACCTGAACTAAGCAAGGAAAAGATAATACATCAGCTTAGTGGTTTTGGGCACATTGGCCAATGTGAATAGTACTGGATCAAAGGATTTGCCAAAGTGGAGCACATGCTGCATTTTTTTAGTATTTTAAGAGTTTAGAAAACCCTGTGGCAATGCAGACTTCCTCAAAGCTTAGCCTTCCAAAGACTGCTTTGAGTGTCAAATGGCTTCACTCCTCTAAGTTCCCTTGGATAGTTTCAGGGTGGGTGATTCACAGAGCGCAGAGCCCCAGCATGTTATAGCCCCACCTGGACTACTGTGTCCAGTTCTAGGGAGGCCAGCACAAGAAAGATACGGACCTGTTGGAGTGAGTCCAGACAGAAGCAGTTGATCACAGGGTTGGAGCATCTCTCCTATGAGAACAGGTTGAGAGAGTGAGCACTCTTCACACTGGAGAAGAGGCTTTGGGAAGACCTCATAGTCTTCCTTTCAGCTCCTAAAGGTGGTTGCAAGAAGGCTGGAGAAGGACTTTTTATGGGGATGTGGAGTGACATGACAACGGAGAGTCTGCTTGAACTGAAGGAGAGTAGTTTTAGATTAGATATTAGGAAGACATTTTTTAGTCTGAGTATGGGAAGGCACTGACACATTGCACAGAAAGGCTGTGGACTCCCAATCCTTGGAAGTACAGTAGTTTCACGAATATAAGCCGCACCATTTTAACTAAAATTTTGCTCCCACACCGGAAATGCGGCTTACATTCAGGGGCGGCTAATATGTGAATAATTTTCTGATATTTCCAACCCTTGAAGTGGAAACCGAGGTGCCGAGTCCAGCAACCTGCCTGTAAAAGCCCGCATTTCGCGATTGTTACAAATTGTTACTCTGTTGTGCCACGGGTGGAGCTGGCTCCCTGCAGGCAGCACGGGGGGCGGGGGAGGTTC
>PYHW01010435.1:1641989-1659537 GCA_013186435.1 Turdus rufiventris
GAGCTGGCTCCCTGCAGGCAGCACGGGGGGCGGGGGAGGTTCCTCCTTCCCTCCTCTGCCACAGCCCGAGGGAGAGACGAGAGGGCCCTGTGCTGCCATCCCCTCGGCCCGTGGGGTAAGCGGGGGACTCCAGCCCCCCGCCTGCCGCGGCAGGAGCAGGCAGGCTGCGTCCCCGCCTGCCGCTGCCACGGGAGCAGGGGTGGCTCCATCCCCCCCCGCCTGCCGCGGCAGGAGCAGGTAGGCTGTGTCCCCGCCCGCCGCCGCCTCCATGGGAGCAGGGGTGGCTACGTCCCCGCCCGCCGCCACCATGGGAGCAGGGGTGGCTCTGTCCCAGCCCGCCGCCATGGGAGCGGGGGGGGGACTCCGTCCTGGCCCCGTCGGCAGCCCTGAGCGGGCCGAGCCTGCACAGCCTTAGCTGAGCCAGTAAACCCCCCGCCATGCCGCGATTCTGTTACTATTTGGCAACTTTGTTGCACATGGGTCCTTGCTATGAACGACAGAGCGGCTTATATTCGGGCGCGGCTTATTTAAGGACAAAAAAACGCAATGTTTGCCAATACCCAGAGATGCGGCTTATAGTCCGTGCGGCTTATAGTCGTGAAATTACTGTAATCAAGGCCAGATAGGATGGGGCTTTATGAGTAACCTGGTCCAGTGAAAATGTCCCTGTCCATGGAGAGGGGTTTGGAGCTATACAATCTTTAAGGACCCTTTCAACCCAAACTACTCTGATTTATATTTCTATGACAGTACAGCAGGTGAATCACACTAAATGGCTATATTCCTTCTCATTACACTGGAGAATCAAGGGAAACTGAATGACTTTAAATTTTAATGAAATGCATTTAAAGCACTCACTTTTACCTCAAATTTGTCAGAGTAAGAGCATGCAGTCAGTGCATTTCTGCTGATGATTGCTGATGATTGATGAGGCCATGATTGGTTGATTTTTGTGTCCAGGCTCTAAGCTATCTCTTTGTGACAGCAGACATTCAGAAAAAAATCAGACCCCAGACAAGAGCTTTTCACCCACTAGCTAACTTTCCCATGGCTTCTACTATGGTAGCATTTTGTTTTCCTTTTCTGATTTTGAATGCAGTTGAGACTTGTGCATTGTTGGTTTGGGCAGTGTCCTGTACAGGTCAGGCACTCTTCATTACACACAGAGATACTCCCTTATCAGGACTTTTTTTTGTGGCAGAGACAAGGTGTTTGCCACTTCTAGATGATGGCTTTGGGTACAGTAGTGCACAAGGAAACTTTGTATGTAAGTGCCTATACCTTGAGCTTCATCCAAGCTTAGCCTGGATATTTGCCTGCAGACAGGCAATTCTGGATGACAGATGGAGGCTAGAAGCAAAATGAATTCAAGCAATCAGATAAGGTGGGCTGGGACTGCGTTCTGCAGATGTGTTTCTTTCCCCTTCATGTATGAATACAGTCTCAGCAGTGTCATAGTGGCAATGAGCTAAAGATTCAGCAGAAGCAAATCTTACAGGGAGAGGCATTTTTTTGGAGTAGCATGGTATAGTTTGAGAAAAGGACAAGCCTTTCAAAACAAAATCCCTTATTGGGGGCTTTAAGTCAGTACTGTTGGAGTACTGCATTGCTAGGAAACTGCTTCATTTACAGCCATTAATGAGTCATCTTCTGCTCTGACTGTTTTGAATTCTGTCCCAATACCTCTCAATGATATTTTTAAGGCTATAAATATTCATATTATTTCTCCTGCTCTCAGAGACAAATGACAGGTTTTTTTTCTAAAACCAAAAGTAAATTTGGCTTGTTAGAAATGGATTTGTAGAAAATATTGATGCCTCACCTATTTTAATATAAAAATAAAATCATAAAAGGAAGACACAATTCCTTGTCTTTTCTCATATATATAAAGTAAAACAAAAACAATAGAAATAAATGTACAAGGCAAAGAGTCTCTTCACATAGTCAAGCAGGCCACAAAAGTGGTTTGCATCAATACAACTTAATGTACGAAGAGGACTGCTGCAAGTATGCAATGGGTTTCCATATTAAAGTGTCACTGTTTTTATTATTATTCCTTCCTTTTCACTGGGTTACAATGAATTCTTAAAAACACTAAGCCTCTTTGCCTTTTGAAGCTTCCTAAGACTACAACTTGCTCTCCACCTAGACAAGTATCTGCAAGTATGGCTGAGAGATAACCTGTTGCAATGTAGGAAATATCACATGTCCACACAAGCTGTTAGGCGGTGTAGAATACCACACAACATTCTGGTCAAGCCCTCAGCAGGCTGTTGTGAAGAGGAATGGCTGGCAGGCAAATTAAAAAGCAGGCCACTTTTACTGTTGTATAAGCATAACTGTTAGGTGCAAAATTTTCACACAAAGATACAAAAGCATTCAACTTTTGGACATTTCTGTCAGTGCCTTTTACGACTTTTTCTCATATTTTCATGGTTGCCATGAGCTCGAATCTGTTCTTGTATGCCATCTGAAGTGCAGCCCAGCTAATTAATTCAACACTGGGAACTGGGCTCCTAACATTTCCTGAGAAGGAAGCCTAAATTCTCAGCTATTCATTTCTTTACCATTTGAGAAAACCTGAGTAAATTGCCAATCCTAGCTTGGCTGCTTCTGCCTCTTGCAAGCCCAGTGGCCTTGAGAAAGCCTTGACATGGAGGAAGCTCTTGTGATGTAGGTTTATGGCAGAGAGGGGTCCAGCTAGCACACTGCTTTCATTCCATGAGGGCTGACTCCTCAGCACTAGGAGTTTCACATAGAGGTAGGGAAGGCTGAGCTGCCAGTAGGCAGATGTTTGGATAGCAGATAGCAGATGGGATAGTGCCCTGTGATGGAAGCAGGGGTGGCTCACAAGGATGTGTTGAAAAATGACATTGAACATTTCGGTTACTTCAGAAGCCCATACTGCTGCAATAGACCTGTTTGTGGTCTGAACCAAGCCCTGCTCGGTGACTGGCAGAAGGGATAACCACTTGTGATTTCTGCACAGAGAGCTGGGAGACATGGCATTGCTGAAGCAAAGCAAGTCCCCAGACATTGTTTAGCTCAGCAGTCATGGTGGTCAATGAGCTTTTGGAGTGAGCAACTGGTGCCTCCCAGGGATCAGCCCCTCTGGTCAGGGTGGGCCTGCTTAGGGAGGCCACCGTTCATGCACTCTGAGTGACTGTTCTGCAGATCAGGTTTTGTGTCAAGCAGGAACTTCCCCAGAGCACTTCTTTTAAACAGTAACTGGGAACAGCAGTAATGTGTGCATTTTCCCCAAGCTAGTCATTCTCTGCAGTCTAGATTTTTTTGCCATCCTGTGAGCTGGGGACCCCGTGAATGACACCAGAACATGTTCCTACAAAATTAATGGGTAGGCAGGAGTTCTGCATTTGAAAATCTAATCTTAAAACCTTGGAGACTGATTAAATTACATCCCTGAGCCAGGAACAAAATGTAGCTTCATGCAAATTGTGCTCCTGCCCATGTTATTTTTGGTTAGCACTGGAGAATGATTTACTATTGGGGCTTCAGAGGCTGTTAAAGAGTGTGGTGTTTTCTAATCTCATGATTATTTAGTCAGATGTTAGGAACTACAGTACTTACTCAGAACTCTACTACTACTAATACAAACCTGTAGGGAAGGGTAATATATTTTAATATTACACCCATCTCTGTGGCATCTGGACAGCCAACAGATTGGCTGAGAGAGGATGGCTGTTGGATGGTTGTTTTCCAGATTTCCTTTAAGAGCAAAGACTTCTCTCATATAGAAAAGCATAAGCAAGTATCTTCATGTTGGTTCATGAATATTTGCCTGTTTTCCAGCAGCCTGTAAGAGATTTTTTTTTTATTCTCCTCCCTTCTTTCAAGCCTGGATAGTGTTGATCTGTCAGTAAGAATGGAAGACAAAACTCTCTGTTGAAAGGGGTAGAGGAAAAAATGCTTTAGTTGATGCAGTGACTGTTATTCCAGTACAGGATGTTTATATATTTCTTTTCTGATTTCACAGGAAATACTCTGAGCTTCACATTTACAGAGCCACGTTGGCCGATGCTGGGGAATACATATGCAGAGTGAGCAGCAAGCTGGGAAATGACAGTACTAAAGCCAGTGTTATCATCACAGACACCAATGGTAAGGCTTGACTCATTATTTTACTGTCACATTCAGAAAGACCATATATTAAAGCTGCCAGCAGGACAGGGGGCTTAGGAGCAGGACAAACCTTGGCAAGTGAAGTGGAAGTGAAAGCACTGAAATCTATTAGGTATGCTAAGAAAAGTAGCTGGTCCTGACTTGTGTAGTTGAGATGTTCAGTTTGCCTTACAGACAAATGGGATATCTCCTACAGATCTCATGACAGATCAGCATTTTCTGTGTAACACAAAGTCTGAGACACAGTCTAAATAGTCAGGATCAGAAAAAGATGAAGGAAATATTATTTTCATTCCTATTATACACAGTGGGGAAAGCTGCATTTAACCTGAAACATGTCGTATCTGAACTGCTAAACCTGCACTTCTCACTTTGAGTAATATTTGTATTGCTCTGAATACCACAATTTTTATTTTCACATATGTTTTCTTTTGATTTCTAAAACAATAAACACAAAGACATAAATGTATCTGAAGGCAAATTATCCAAAGTCTTGAGTGTGATTCAGATACTTTGATTTAGGTATTGTGATTTAAGAGTGTTTCCTGAGGTGTAGAGCTTCTCATTAAATAGATAGCATTCAGACTTACTCAAAAGATTTACAGTTATTGTAGATTGCTGTTTTTGCAGGACTCATTTCATTGATGAGGTTTTGTGTTTCCACTGCACATAAATGTATTGCAGCACTGCTTCTCCTTTGGAAAGGCAGTGGAGGCATCCATCAACAACTCAAACACTCCCCCCATAACAGCCCCCACCACAAAAACCAAGCCCATTCCAAGACCATATGCAACAAACCCTTAGTCAGCCCAAGCCTCTGGGTAAGGGTCTGCTGCCAATGACACTCAATAGACAAACACTACCAACATTCCCCCAAGATAAATAATAAACAGCACTAAAGACACAAAGGAGACCCCTAAACTTACCAATCATCCACACCAGCAATTGACACCATAACCAGTCCCACTACCATGTAATAAGGTGAGGGATTTGATACAACGGCTGGTTCCCCCAAAACACAGTCCTAAAAATAAAACAAATTCTATCATAAGTTCCCATTCAGCTTCTCTCCAAGATCTGTGGCCTGAAAAGCCACCTACAGAACTTTAACTACCTCCCCCTTCCCCCCCAGCATGTTTCCTTCATGCTTTCTAGAGTACGTATAGTTCTGCATTTAACCATTTGCCCCATTAGACACTACAATGCAAGATATTCCATGGCATATGTTAATGCTGTGCCAAATTAACTCAAATATTTACTTCCATGAGATAATATGCTGTTCCAGTTTGAGACATCTTTGTTTCAGGTAGCATACAACCCAAATGATCCTACCCCCAGCCAAACTACAAGCGTCACTTGGGATCAAAACTCCTTCACTATACTTACAAACTCACTCCCAGAAAGGAGGAATGTCCAAGTATTCCTTTGAGTTCAGCTGAAATCTTATTGTTCAAGTGTGGCTTTGACTAATTCAACTCCCATAATTCAAACTCCAGCATCCAGCCAGTTGTGAAGTACGAAACAAATATCCTCACTAGCAAACAAAGCTGAAGTTCTCTGCATATCATAGATGAATTAAAGATGTTATAGCAATGTGAATTTACCCAGCATGCTTTTCTGTTCCACATTTCTGTGCTCTTAAGTGGGAGATAGGCATTTATGTAAACTGAAAACCTAATGTAAACCTTTTCCAGTGGGATTTGTCTTTGTCTATCTGCTGCTTTTTAGTCACACAGTAATTATTTGATTGTATTCACTTTGTGTATTTGCTATTCTATTTCATCAACTAAAGAATCTCAAGTGCTAGAATTTCGTTCTAGCTGTATGGTATTATAAGCATAAGCAGATGTCAGGAAACTGATCTAAAAGATCAAGTGTTATTTACTGGAATGTTACTAAGAGGAAAAATGGGTAGGTGTTTCAGTGTAGTTTTGTAGATTCTCTTGGTTTCCATGAATACAAATTTTGGTTGCTCATTAGCTGCTTACATGGAAAACTACCATTTCTGTAACTCAGCTGTAGGCACTGTGCCTAGGCAGTGATACAGATAAATGGAAAAAAAAAAAAGAAAAAAAAGGCTTGACCATTTTCTATTACTTTCTCAGACAAGGAACAGTGTCATGGAAGTACATACAGGACCTTATTCCTGTGCTACATGACATGGATTTTTCAACTTCCTTTTGGGCTATACTGAATGACTGCAAAACATTCCTGCTACAAAGAGACGGGAGTTTGGTCTCAGTAGAAAGTATTTGCAGCAAACCCTGTTATGTGCATCCATAAAATACACATTAAAATCTATCTAATTATGTTATGAAATGTAAGTTGTTTAAAACACAGCATGCATGCAAACACAGGACAAACTGGAATCCAGTCTAAACCTGCCAGCTGGCTCTTGTCCGTAAAGATCTGGACTGGAAACTCAATGATATCTGAACTGGAACATCTTAGTGATATTTGATCATCTAGACTCAGGCGTGGAAGAATTAATTGGTTGAATAAATCAATCATGCATATTTGGTTGCTGCACACACATCTGAGCACACACTCTGCTTGCTGTTTCTTTTAAATTACCAATAAAATTGTTCATAATTTTCCTGCTAATGGTGGAATTTTCCACCTGGATTTGAGAAACAGCATGGGCAACATCTGGTGACTTAAGAGCAATAGATCCTTACGGCCTCAAAGGGCAACATCTGCCTTGCAAACAGTGAGAGACCCCCTGCATGGGTGACCTCCTCACCCCTCCTTCCCCCCCATTCCCTGACCTCTTCCCCTTGCTAGCTTAATGACAGATTTGGGATCCAAATTCGGTAATGAGCCCTGAAGGGCAGTCATTACTTGGGTCCTGTATAGCTGGGAGGTCCTGCAATATTCCTAAGAAAGAAAGAGTTCAAAATTGAAAGAAAAAGCCAAAACAACAAACAAAGATCAAGCATATTTACTTGTTATTACCTGTTAGTGGGCCTTTGGGGAAGCCCTTGGGTTCCAGTGTTGCACAGGAGTAGAAAACTAAGTATGGGTATCTGAGAAGGCTGAATCTCTCAAAGTAAAGAGAGAGATTGCTTTCTTCCACCTCCAGCAGATAGGGTAATGGTGAGGTAAAGAAAGATATACCAGAGGGCCTGATTTTCTTATGGTGATGGTCTACTCTGCCATGTGAAGCATATCTTAAATTATGACCTTTGATTTAGTGACCTCACCTGGTCATATTTATTATGTATTCCCTGCTATCTGCAAACCAGATCTTCCTTTCCCTTTGTGCTGGTTACTTTTAAGAGTGAGGGTAGATGAGGTAACAGCCTTTCTGTGAATGGGGTTATTTTTATTTCCACTGTAAGATTAGTACTTTTCAGCATCCAAAAAAAAAAAAAAAAACCTAGGTTTAAATTCCCTAGAATTTTGTCAAACTAGGACTACTTTTGTTGAACATTTCTTTACTGGTGTATGCCACAGAAGAGACCCCCAAGGCTAGACCAAAGGTCTGTTTATCATGGTGCCTTCTCTCTAACATCAACTACCAATGGACATTAGGAAAAAATATATGAAAAACAAGGCAAATGTGTTGGGGCTTCCCCTACAAGGATACAAAAAGCCATACATTTACCACCAAGGTTGCTGCTTCCAATTCCCTGCTCCAAGCATAAAAAATCTAGTACTTCTCAATAAAAAAGTTGTAAAATGTTTTTGCTGTTTTCAGTGAGCAAAGACCTTAATTTTTCCTCATCTTATTCCCTAAAGTGGTAAATTTTTTTGTCTGAAACATAGACAAACATAATAGTAACTCCTGTCCTTCTTACTATCATTATAGACATTGTTATTACTTAAAACTGCCAAATTTGCTCTTGTGAAAGTTTTTTTTCTATGCGTAAAAATGGACACATTCCCCACACAAACTGCATTAATCTACACAGGCTTTTAAATTTTCCCAGTTTTACTGAAAGAAATATAAACCTTTGTCTATAAAGCCAAGTGTGTGGATTAAAAATGTAACAAATATAAAAATACCTAGACAATCACCATTTTTACCAGTCTTAATAGCAAGTGGTAGGAGCTATTCTGCTCCCTTTTAATTTATAATGAGTGTAGCTTGCCCACAGGATATGAGCTGCCTTCTTATTTTCATTCACTTGTACTCATGTATCCTCCCCTAAGAAAGATTGTAATTAAGGTCAAAATAGAGGCATGAAATTCTCCTGGTGGTGTATAAATAGTGCACAAGTTTGCTAGTGCAATGGTAACTGCTTTTTTTGTGCATCCTAATTTCTTGCTTTACCCAAGCACAATTCTTGTGGTGAATTTTTCAGGAACTTTTTCTATCAGCATAGGACCTTACTATACCTAGTAAATAATACTGACAGAGTACTTCACACCACAGCTAAAGCTTTCAACTTGTTCACAAAACCCTATATTTAGACAACTAACTAAGTGATATCTTTTTGATAAAGAGTCAGGCATGCTCCATCTATGCATGTGGTGTCAGTCTTTTCCATTAAAACCTGTTGGCCTGATTCTTTTCCCTCTCTGTGGATGTTTTCTGTGCCCAGCATGTTTCAGGGTGCAAAAGGGTGGATTCATGCAGAGATATTTCAAAAGCCAGAAGTCTTCAGTGCTTGTTCTGCTGAGTTGTCTGCCAGATTTGGGGTGAGCATTGTTCTTTGATGTCTGTGGAAAGTGAGTTGATGTAGTTTGACTCATGAATGTGGATGGCTGGAACAATTTTGCCTGCATTGATGGGTACAAGAAGTACTCAGGTGATCTGTTAATGTATCTCAGTTGTAGGCAGAGGTGAGCCTTGGTAAATTCATTTGCTACACAGTGGCCTGTGCAGTCTTCTGCTTTTGCATCCATAGGACTTGCAGTAGTACTAACATCTCCAAGTTGTACAGTAATCAATAAGGATCTTATACTCACAATTAATTCAATTTTAATTTGCTCTTTCTCTTCTGAAGACAGACAGTAGCTTAGCTTCAAGAAGATGACTGAGAAATAAGTAAATAAAAGCATCTATGTATGTAGTACAGTGGGTAGTAGCCATAGAGCATGTGACAGACTATGAAATACTTCAAGTGTAAAAGAAGTCTCTTCTTCTGTCCAAGACTTGATTAAAATAGATCAGGGTACCTCTTCTCTCTAGCATAATTGCAGGCAACCTGGGGCATGGTTTGTTTTGAACTGGCTGGCATAATGGGTCAGATTCTCACCTGGAGCAAATCAGCATGCTTAGACCAATGTCACTGATTTGGTCGTAGAAACAAATGTGACTATCACTCAATTTGGTATTGCAACTCCCCTAAGAGTACTCTTGATTCTTTCCTTGCAATTTGACTCACTTGGATTGAGGGCAATGTTCTTTTAATCTGACTCAGGTCACTAGTTTCTTGGAGGAAAGTGGGGGAAAGTTTCATAGTTTCAAGAAACAAATAGTTTAGCTACTGATCTCCCTGTGTCTTTGATTATATATGCCTGCATGCCTCTGAGGCCCCAGATTACTGCCTTACCAACCTTCTACAAAGCTACTCTCTGCTCTTCCATCTATAGACCGAGAAAGTTCTCCCCTTTCCTCAAGGTGTATGTTTGTTTGTGTCATTGTTTGTAAGATTCAGATGATACCACCCTACAGCACAAACAATTCAAAAGGCTTAAAACTTATGTGACTGCCATAAAGTATACTTCAGGATGACAAAAAGCTTGTTTACAGCTCTAACTACCTAAGGTGTCATGGTGTCTGAATCCTCCTCAGAGCCCAGGTTGTTGTCCCTGTCAGGGCTCTCAGAGCAACCACCTGCAAAGCCTGAACTAAAACCTGTGAGACCAACCAAATCCCTTTTGCTTGCTCAAGCAGGGTTTTTTCATTAGTCCTCTTACAAACTAACTGGGGGAAGAAAACCTGTGAGGGCATACACAGAGCTGTTCACAACAGCAGCTGTAAGGCTCTGAAATATTAGGTTATCCTGGCGAAAATGTTTTGGCTGAGGAGGAGAATGACCTCCTGCCTCAGAGCTATACAGCAGAGCTTGTTGCCCACGCAACAGGGAGTGGTCTCCCGTCAGCAGTCCAAACAAAATTCCCTATCTGGAAGGATGAATCAACACATGAAGGTGACAGGGTTGCTGGGAGTCCTGTGTGAGTCGAAGAAGCTCTTCCCGGTTGTGTCAGACTAAACAGCAGAAGATACTCCTGGCCCAAGTACTAAGGAAGTAGGACTGAGAAGCTGCAGAGACCTGCACTTTGAAATACCCAAACAAGGATCTCTCATGGATCCTTCAGCATTTTTACATAGGTAAACCCCTGCACAAGCATACCCAGGTTCAGGAAACAGCAGTTCACCAAGACTTAGTATTCCGAGGAGTGCCAGGAGATGGAACTGGTTGTAGCCTCTGAGGTGACTGCTCCTCATGGGTACTTAAAGGTGATGATGAAGACAGGGCTGCAGGCTGCCATCTCCATACCCCAGCAGACCACAGCACCACAAGTATTATGATTGAAAAATGGTTCGAGTTCTTTCACCTCAGGCAAGTACTGATGGCCTTCTATGAGAAGCCTCTTTTTTGTTTGTTTCTTGTTTTCGGATAGCTTGCCACGTGGACCTGTGCTAGCCTTCCCAGGCACCGTAAAATGCCTTTCTTAGGATTGCAGTGAGCAATACACACAAATGTTGCATCTTCCAAGCCTTAGCATCCACTGTTAGTGTTGCTAACACTAATGTTACTAGTGGCACTTGGTAAGTGTGACTTTGCCACATATTTTCCAAATGTATTTCTCAGGACGTTTCAGGTGTAGAAGGCTCTGGCTGTGTTTTCCACTGGCAGGGAAGCTTCCCGTTGGTGTTTGGACTCACACAACTGGGCTGGGGAGGTGCCAGTAAGAGATGCTCCATCAAGCTCAGCACAGGCACTAAATGGAACATGGTTTCTTTAACGGTGAAAGAAAAGTTTGCTCCAGTTGTGCTAGATGCTGAGCTATGCAACTGTCAGACCTGTTCCATCTCCTGACATGACTAAGAAAGGTTAATTGCTCAGACAACCCAGCTGCAAAATAGAGAAACTGTTGTTATACCCCAAAAAGGATCCTGAAAGCCGCCTGACTACAGGCAACTGTGTTCCAATACCTAATGGAAAGGTTTTGACCTTAAAAATTTTACTTATGATACACACTTTCATGCCATGCATCACTGGCTGCCAAGGAAATGCTGCATAACATGCTCTCTTCCATTAGTGAGATGAAACTGGGATGTACTAACTGGACAAATAGTATATTTGCCAAAGAAAGCTGGACAAAAATGTAAAAAAAAAAAAATAAAAAAGAAGAGCAAGCAAGTAAGAAGGTAAAATACAGAGTCAATATTAAAATTTAACAAGAGGGATATTGAAGCAAAGGCAGTTGGACTAGTTTTGTCTCTGGTCAAGTTTCTGTGAACTCTGAAGACAATGAGCAGAGAACCACTGAATCCAGATTCACAAATCAGAATAAAAACATTCCAGAGTTTCCTTTTCCTAAATCTCTTAAGGGTTATTTTCTAAATTATGTTTGTTTGACCTACTACTAGGAGATTCTTAGTGTGCCTTGAGGTTTCAGGACAAGAATTTTTTCTTGGCATTCAAGGGCCTTTCTCCAGCTATAGGGTTGAAACTTTTGCAGCTGCATTGAACTGCACCACTTAATGTCTGAAATGTGTTTTTGGAACCTGGAGAAGTCCAATTCTGTTGATGAATACAACTGAAGAGTGATTTGTTCACACCTAAGAAATTGCATGCAGTTGTGGCTTGCAGGGACAGCAGAGCACTCACAAATCAATGCTGTCATTGGACCAAGGTCTCTATGCAAGTCTGTGAAGCCTGAACAAAGGCTTTCTATACTCTACTTTCTCCCATCTGTGCGTTTTGCATTAACAAGGATCTAAATATGGCAACATCATCCCTCTTACACATCAGCTGGTTCAACAAGTGAGTGCAAGCCGTCTGTGCCAGTATGTAACTAGCAATAGTGTATGGAGATATACCTAGGACCAGTATGGAAGCACGACTTTTCCCATCTCTTCAGCAAAGCAACTGTTTGATTTCTATCACCGAGCTCCCAGCAGTCCATGAGGGACAGGGTTTCCATGTGTGGCTCAGAAGATTTCCCTGAAGTGGCAAGTAACACTATTGGATGTTCTTACCAGCAATTCAAGTGATATGAATAGGAACACATCTTTGCAAAAATTAACTGCCTAGAAGCATAAGGAGTGAGTACTCACGCTGACGTCTTCCAAAAACAGAGCCATCTGCATGATTTCTCCTGTTGCCACTGATCAGTTATTCCCAGAGGAAAAGGAGCAATTGAACAACTGGCTTCTTTCAGAAAGAGCAGGCTTTTTTCTTCAGTTTTGCTAGTAGGCACCATAATTTTTTGTTTTTTTCCTGAAAAGAAACTTCTGCAAATTGATATCTGATTGAAGCCTCTGCCCACTGAAGCGAAATTTAAGCTTGCTTCTTTGAACACCTTTTTCTTCTTTACCTTGTCCATTCTGGAGCTGAATGGTGTTAGAGGATCATCTCACACCATATTATAACTTCTTGTTGCCTCTTATGTTTTCCAGAGAGTGCCAGCAAGATACCAGTATCAACAGAAGTGACAAAAACTTCTTCACGTAAGTTGAATTAACAGAGTCTTTCTGTCTCTTTGTTTTCATTTCTTCTTGAAATTGCTTCTAAAGCTCTGAAATAGCTCCTTCTTAACAGAGAACAATTCATCTACATCCAGCAGCTCCGTTTCTGCATATCACCTTGCATACCTGAGCTACTTCAGGAACCAGAAAATGAATGAAGAAGGGTTAAGCATACTTTTTACTATCCTGGGCTGTATTGAGGAAGCTAATTTGGCCTGCAATTGTCAGGTTGCAGCAGCCCAAGTGAAGAAGTATTTGTGTTGTTAGGAACTATGTTTTGGAAAAGCTCTTGCCTCCTTCTCCTATAAATCCTAGCTGCTTATGAGTTTACTGAGTGTATATTTGTATTGATGTGTCCTCAGAAAAATCTGTTACCTAGACTGCTCTGTTCCTCAGGGCTCCACATACAATTCCTGACAACTCTGCATGGTCCATGAGTATAGACAGGTAACTCACTGTCAGTAATTTAATCACTTTTGAAGCTGCCTTGGCATACCAGAAACCTTCTCCAGGCGGTTTCTTTTGAGGCTGATGGAATTTACTTTCAGCATCCTTCCTTACAGTTGCAGATTGAATACTTCCAGAGCTACTCCTGGAACTGACCCCAGTGAGAAGCTGCTCTCATTATTTAACTGTTAAGAGTTAGTTTATATATGGCCACAATACAAGCACTTGTATCTACTGAAGACTTTGGCTGAGACAATTGTAGATAAACCTGTATAAGCCGAGCAACCCAAGGATTTACAAGATGTAGATACCCTCCTTGGCAAAGAGACTGGGGTCCTGCTAGCTTTTTTGGGAAAGCTATGTCTGGCAGGGATGGGTTTTAGTGTGAAATGACAGTGTTTGTAGGCTAGATCAAGGAAAACAGTGTGATTGCCAGATTTTGCATTTAGCATGCCTGCAGCCTTTCCTTTGATGCATCTGTGTGTGTGGCGACCTACTTCTGAAATCTTGGCATTGCTGCCTGACAGAAGAGACATTGGATGTGCCCATATTCTTTCATGTTCTCAGTGGGGCATGTCACTGGTGCTTTACTGGGAATATATGAGACCACATAGCTAATAGCAAGTGTCCTGTAACCATTGGAACCATTTTTGTTCAAAGAAGGTGACACGCTGGTCACTGACTCCACTGGGCTTGCCTTGCCTTCTCCCTTGTGTGACAAGAATGTAGTCCCTGCACTTTGCTGCCTTCTTTCCCATGAATTAAAGTTCTTTTTCTTGAGTGGTCTCTTTCCCTGCTTATGTCCCTTCAAGTGCCTGCTGTTACAGTACTGTCCTGCTCTTTACTGCTATTGTGCCGCCAGAGAGGAGGAAGCTGGGATGTTCAAAAAGCTGGCTGCATTCCTGATGAATTTCTGCAGTGGCAGATTTCATGCCAAGCAACACATCACAGTATTGTGCTCAGATTGGCAAAAAGTGATATATTACTGAGGTCTCCACGTGGAGCTCTGAGGAGGTCTTTGATATGTGGCTGGAGCAGAGACCAGTCCCAAACCCCTCCAGGTGCTATTTTTCTTACTGTTCTACCCCCACTCTGGGTCCAGACAGTGTCTTTCTCTAATTTCTTGTGAGTTTCCCGGTAACCAGTAGTGCCTGGGGGTTCTGGCACTGCTAATTTTTTTCCAGGACTTTCAAATGAAATTATTAATTAATGTATTGTTTCTTTACTTGAAAGTAGACTATTGTGAAATACTGGTGTTCAAATCACCAGCATCTAGGTCTCTTGAAGTACTGCTACAGTTACTTCTTGATAATAGAAGGACTTACACAGTGGTGTTAGTTTTTAAGAGTCGGGTTTTTTTCTGCCTAAAACCAGGCTTTGTTAGGCAACAGATTAATCTTTTCTATGTGACATGACATGTTAATATTTCATGACAGAATATGCAGTATGCATGACCTGTTCCCTAGAATTCACAGATTGGCTGTTAACCACCTGTACTTCACACTGGCACGTTATATTGCCATCTTAGGCAAAGTATTCTCTCTTCAAATGATTTCTTTCTGCTGATAAGGCTTCTCAAGCCTTTCTTGAATTGTTTATTCATGCATGACACAATATATGATTTGCTAGATAGGGAAACCCATGAAGCCACCCAAACACATGATTCTTAATTGCTGTGTGGTTCAGGTTCCTATAGTTCAGGAGGTTCTGACCTAGCTTCAGCCTACCTGCTTCTTCTATAAACTTTGCTGAGTGCTTCCTTTGTGTGATTTGTGTTGAGTTCTATTTCCCTCCACTGTCCTACAAGATTATTTACTATTCTTTTTCCTTCCTCTGCAAACACTTTGGGGCTGGTCCTATGTCCCATTTTGGTCTTGAATGTGTTCTATTTTCCCTTCCATCTACAACTCTTTGCAGAGGTGGTGACACTCAGTGACCCTCCTCTCTTTCAAGCCACAGAAGTCCTTAACTATAGTTGTGATAGACTGAAATTCCTCACTGTTCAACTGGAGTTATGTGAGAAGAAGATAAGAAGCTAGTGCTTCCTGGGTCAGCATGTGGATCTCCATGACCTATTGCTTTCCACTTTCCTCTGATGCTGTCAGAAACAGCTGAAAATTTTACTCTGCCTTTGCCAGTTTTCTCATGGCCTTTCCTCACAGGACTATGGAGCATTTTTGCTATAATTGATTATTCACACTGCGCCTAGGACATGCTGAACCAACTTTGAAGTTCTTTGCTTTCTCAAGCTATCTCATTTTTTTCTCTGCTCTGCTGGGTTTCTGACTACTGAAGAAAAAAAATACAAATAAAAGAAATCTCTACTGGGGGAAGATATTCAGACTTCTCCAGTATAGTTCTGTAGCTGTGGCTGTATTCTTACAACTTTGTTGTTACTTCTGTGTGTTGCAGAACCCATGCTTAGGATACAAGCTTCAACAGAAGGAACAAACACTTCCTCCTGTAAGTATCTACAAGTTGTTTAAATTATTGCTGGCAAAACCCTCAAGTATATTATTCCCTTCCTAGCTCAGAAAAAAATGTGTATAAAGAGATCAGGAGTGACTGGGTGGGATTTGTGAGCTGCAGGTGCAATTGTCATTTGTTATATATTATTAGAACTCTCAGAGACATGCTTTTCATGTATTGAGGCTCAAATGCCTTCCTTCAGAAAGGTCAAATGTAGGTTTGCACAGGGCAAAGGAGGAGGAAACTACACCAGTGTTTCCTACTTGGAATTCCCTTCCCTGCCCTTCCCAGCCAATGTATTGCTTCGAACACTGTCTCTTCTGCCTCCACAGCCCCTGCCTCTGAGGTAGCTGGTGCACCCTCAGGTCCAGCCATCCCCACCTGGGTGCATTTCCTTTCAACTGCCTCCCAGCTGGTGCTTGTTAGAACCCCTTGTACTATTTCTTCACATTGTTTTGTGTGCCTTCCCTCAGCTGGGTCAGAGAGCCAGAAATGGTCCTTTCCTAGGAAAGAGAGATTGTCTCTCTGCTTATCTCAGGAGCACGCTGGAACCTACCCTTCCTCAGTGTGATGGTTCCCAGGAAAGCAGGCATCACAGCCATAATCCTATACAATGTTGCCCTTGAGAACCATTAGGAAGAGCCTTCTAGTTCTTTACAAAAACTGAATCTACCATCTACGATCCTGGTTTTGAGCAGTCTTCACACAGTCCAAGTCATTGGGGTTGTGGGAGGTAGGGTATTAATCTTGCCCTAAAGCAGTAAATGTTGCCAGCTGGTAAGAATAGGATGGCAGGTGAGGTAGACCAATGGTCAGATTGCTATGAAAAGCACCTTATAGCAAACCGTGCATGAATGCCCTTAAATCACATCTAATAAATACTGTAGCAGCACCAGGGGGAAAGGTCAAAGCCATATCTTTGGATTTTTCTAGATTATCTTCTCAGCTACTAGTCTGATAATTTTTAAGTGCATGTTGAAATTTGATTGGTTATTTTGAAAGCTTACTGACAGCAAGGTAAGAAGAATTGGATTTTGGCCTCCTTTTCCCCTTGATGCCCAGCAGCAGAGTAGGCAGGAATAATTTCTGGAGCAGTTTGAAACAGTAAATCCTCTCTGTTCTGTTCTCAGAAGCATTAATGTATACTGGAGCTAGTACCATTCAAGTCACTAAAATAAGTAATGGAGGAGAGAGGGCAAGCTGGGTAGGAAAAGCAGGAGGGAGCCAATGTTTATTGCTAACAGATGTGAATGTCTACTCACACTACAGAGTGATGAGGGAGTTGACCATGTACTTATTTTAAAGTTCCTTAGGGATTTTCTTTTCTGAATTTCCATGGGACATGGAAATTCACACACTTGCCACTGTCAATCTTGTAGCAGCCACAGGAGATAAAATAAACTGTGTCCTTCCACTTCTCAGACAATAGCAGATGTTTAGACAACATACCAGCACTGTCACTGTTGGCTGGACACTGGGAAAGACCTGAAAACAGCAGAGTGATTCAGTAGGTTCTCCCCACTAGGGCTTTCACAATAGAATAGACGTGTGTCATGCTTTGCTTCTTTTGGAGTTTCAGTAACAGATATTCAGATAGGAAGAAATTTAGAAAAGAATTCCACCTCTGAAAGACCCTCCACAAGTCACATTCCAAACCTTAAGATCCCTTTTATGTGCACATATTGCTACACTCCTCAAAATCAAGTCCTCTTTGAGAGTGTGGACATCCATTCTTAAATAAAGGAGAAAGAACAGCCATTAGGATTCTGAGTTTCACATAAAGAACTGGTGATCAGATTGAGGGGTCAGTAATTCAAGAGGGAAGGAAGGAAGGAAGGAAGG
>PYHW01010435.1:1659836-1716121 GCA_013186435.1 Turdus rufiventris
AAGGAAGGAAGGAAGGAAGGAAGGAAGGAAGGAAATAAATTTATGTTTTTGTGTCCTGTTTCATAGTGTGTGACTTTTTGACACTGATTGTTAATGCTGCCCCTAACAGGTAGAAATACTTCACACCTCTCTTCCACCCCTGCCCAAGAACTGGTTCATTTATTTTGTACTGTGTAATCGCAGAATCATAGAATTTGGTGTTGGAAAGGACCTTGAAGATGGTCTGATTCCAGTCCTTTGCCACGGAGAGGGACACGTACCACCCGACCAGGCTGCTCCAAGCCCCATCTAGCCTGGCCTGGAACCCTGTCAGGGACAGAGTATCTACAACCTCTCTAGGCAACCTGTGTCATTGTGTCACCACTCTCACAGTAAAGATTTTCTTCCTAATATCTAATCTAAACCTACTCTTTTCCTGTTTATTGCTATATTGCAACTTTCCTCGCTAGGTTGCAACTTTCATTTTCCTTCACAATGAAGCTCTCTTTGATAGGGTTTTACCTGCTGGAAGAAGTGAACAAACCAACAGCAATTGGAGCCCTGTGTGCTCTCATTACAAAGGACTGCAGAGGCCATTCTTAATCACATTAGAAAATTTGGGGATGGAAGACATTTCTCTACCCTTTGTTTCCCGGGACTGGCATACCCTGAAACAAGTGCCCTTATGACCCTATGACTTTCTTCTTTTCAGAAGATGGAGTGGAAAAACTAAATCTGACACTCCGCCATAATACCTTGTTATTACGGGTTCAGTCAACTCTGTACTCAAGACTAAAGAATGAAAATATCGTGGTCTTTTTGCTCTCCTGGGACTTGTGAAAGGAATCTTGGCTTCTCACCCCAGTAGCATACGCATGGCAGTTTTCCTTTTCCTTAGAAAATCGGTCCCAAAACTTACATTCTTTTTTGTAAGTTACAACATACATGGAAAGAAATTCAAAAGCAATCAGGTTTCCTGGACTAAAATCACCAGCACTGCACACAGGCTTCTTGTGGAGGTATTATGCAGGGACATTTGTATGGTGCAAAAGGGGAAAAGGAATTGATAGGATGCAGGCTGTTTACAATTCGCATATTGCCTGTTGTGTTGTGTGGGAACCACAAACAGCACAGTATGGGTGTACAGACCAGTACACTTCAGCTTACTGTTTCTATGGACAACATCAGTCTGGAAGTCCATGCTCTGAGAGCTATACTGGATGAAAAGCTGAGCGTTTATAGCAGCAGGAAATTAGAAAGTTACACAGAGGCAGAATCTGTGGGAATACATGTCAAATAGAAGTATTTGCTTAGTTGCATCTTGCAGTAGTACCCTCATACTTGTTTGTGCTGCCTACTAAGAGCTTCTCCCTAAAATGTCTGTGGCGGCACTTCCCCCAGCAAAGAGCCAGGACATGCCATGTAGTCTGCATGTTTCAGATGTGATTGTCTTACACAGAGATTCTCGGTTCAGATTTGTCTGTTTGGGCAAGATGGTGAGCTGGGCATCATCCTTCCATCACTTGGAACATATTCTCTGCAGCATACTTCCTCCAGTCCTCTATCTAGCAGGTTGATGTGATGCCCAGATGGAGGCAAGAATATGGATAAAAAAACAAGTAGGACACTGATCCCACCTTGCCTGTGGCTTCTTTTTCAGAAGAATACAAAAAGCTTTTTCCTGGAGAGAAAGCCCCATTGCTGGTCATCTGCCCCACAGATGACTTTAAACTTGTTTTCCTACAGACTTTCTCATTGGCCTCTAAAACCCGCACCAGAAATTTTAATATGAAATGTTAATTGGGTAAGAAATGTGCCAGCTTGAATTGCTCATCTTTCCTCTCTGGAATTATTAACTTACAAGCTCCAGACCTGGCACAGGAAGGCACTTTCCTAACACTTCATCTTCTTGTCATGCAGTAAGAGATTCCAACATGTATATTAAATTGTGACCAGATATAGCACATAGAAAGGAAGTTTGCAAAGACATTTTGCCTGACACCATTTTTGACTACAATACTGAACTGCTTCAATAAAAATGGTCAGTGCTGAGCAATTAAACCTTCTACGGTATGTTGTTAGGGTCATTGGTTTACAGAGTATTTTTAACAGGAATACTTTTGCATATACAAAGCAAGCAGCCTGGCCAATAAATTATCTGTGTTCTAAAATTTTAAAAAACAAGTTATTTGCTAAATTCTACTTTCCTTCATCTCCTAAAGTGAATCCAATTCTTCTTCCTGACAGAAGTCAACTTTCATAAAGCATGAATTTTCTAAAACTCATTAATCAGGGCTTCTGGAAGACAAAGGGCTTGGGCCCCAAATGATATCTTTTTTAGGTACTATTTCTTCTGCCTTAAGAGTACCCAAACCTGAAAAGACCTTCTGATTTTTTTGGTATCTCAAGCAATTTTTTTAAGAGTAATCTTGATTTGTATCAAGTCCTCAGACCATTTAAGTTGTCTTGCTATCTGATTTTTGGAGTTTGTTTAGATCTCTTTATTTTATTTTTGAAACAGTGCTCATGCACCTACCAACAAAAGTGCACTTGTCTTTGATGTGTGGCAAAAACTTGTGGAATCAAGAAAAGACAGATTGAAAGTCTTGCCTACTTACTGAGGTTCATATGAATTGCAGTTCCTTTAAGATACAGCATGACTTGATGACTAGGTATCTTGCAGTATAGTGAAATATAGTAATTTTTTTTTTCTGTATTAATTTAGTTTATTTTGTTTGGTTTCATTTTATTCTGAGTTTGACAGATGTTAATTTCTGTGTTCCCTCTACAACGGAGGGACAAAGAAGGTTGTATGATTGACAGTGCTGCCACACAGTGCAAGGATCAGAAAAAATTAGGGAATAATGCATAACCATTGAACACATGTTAAACTTCTTTTATCTTTAAAAACCTTTGCCGCTCTGTCATAAAATTTGAATACAGTGGTACCACCAGAGAAATTCCTTGAAATGCAGCTATTTTGGGGTGAAAAAACAGATTCTTTTAATGAGATACTAAGTAACTGTGTACAGTCACTTGAGGAAAATACTGTAACCAATTGATAAAGTTGAAGGAATTCAGATGTGGAAGGCAATTACTTAGTTTCCAGTTATGGTATGACAGCAGGACTCCCAACTCCCGCTCTTGTAAAAAATTAGTCTGACATCTTCAGCTATCAGAATTTAATTCATCTGTGCCATACATTGAAAGGGTACTTCTCCAAGGAAGCTATACACTTCATGCCCTGGTGGGACAGTGGGTCAAAGGAAAAGACAGTATCATCTCATGCATTTTGCTTTATCATTTCAGTGCATCTATTTCTCTTAATAATGGTCTCTGGAGAGAATATTTTGCTTTGTTCTAAGAGAAGGGTCAGATAACTAGTTCTTGTTTAATGTAAAATGAGTTTCCTATTTAGTGAAATCCTAATGAAGGAGCAGTGGTGAAGAAGTGACAATCCTTTGTTATTACCTACCAGAGTGTGCAGTATGTTACAGTTCCATTCTTCATGGTGGGCACCAACAACAGTGGACAGTGCAGTTGTAACTTCAGTACTTTTATGATTTCAACTGTCATGACAAACCCTGTTTTCCACAGTTATTTCACAGATAAAGCAAACTCATGGAAATAGGTAACACCTCCAGAGACATGGCTTTCAATCTCCTGTATGACTCCCAGTCTAAAGATGGTGTGACAATAAATGCCTTCTCCTAAACCACTTATTCTTGCAGGGTTTTCTGTACTTGCATTCTTGGTCCTGCAGTCTTGCTCTTGAAGGATAGCTTGTGTCACTGAGAGCCCCAGCTGGGTTGGGCCACTCCACTGGGAAATTCATACCTGTCAAACTTCAGAGACAGCATCACTAACATAAAGTCAGTTCTCTTCTGTGCTGGGGTTTCTTTTCTTTGTTTCCTTCAAGGAGGTCAGAGAGGTAAAAGGCAATGATGAGTGTAAGCAGTGCTAAAATTGGAAGAAGCTGACATAACAGTCACAAAGGAA
Organism: Turdus rufiventris; assembly: GCA_013186435.1. Classification (NCBI taxonomy): domain Eukaryota; kingdom Metazoa; phylum Chordata; class Aves; order Passeriformes; family Turdidae; genus Turdus; species Turdus rufiventris. The sequence goes on from PYHW01010435.1 coordinate 1,663,815, forward strand.
TAAGCATAACAGTTTGTATGGCTTAAACACAGGTGCCAGAGTGGAAGAGTTTTAAGGACACTGGCTTTAGGTTGCTGTGTATTTGTGTATGTAAGAATAAATCTGTAAGGCTGGCACTTGGCCTCAGCATTTGTATGTAATGAGGCAGTTGTGGTTTATTTATAAATATAGTTACATAGATAAGTTTATAACGTATATGCACTTAAGTGTGAAGGCAATGGTTTGTGTCTGTTTATTTAAAGATGAGCTTTCCCAAGGTCATGTACTACACTATAAAAAGGGTTATCAAATATGTGGCAGCCTACTCTGGTGGAATACAAGTCACAAAATCCACTTCACAGATTTTTGTTGTTTGTAGTATTTCTCAAGGAATTTCTCAAGCCCACATCCCATTGCCTTCAACACATTGAAGATCCTTTCTTCTCCAAGATCCTAACTCCAGAAACACCTCCTATCTTTCAGCAAAAGGATTTTTAAAGACTGTGTGTCCTTAGTGGTGGAGTGGGGGAGCCCCCTCACACTGAGCTAGCTGTCCAAAAATCACATTGTCAGTGCATGCCTCACCTGGAAAAGTGTGGGCTCCATCCCTAGCTTTCCTCAGGAACCCTCAGTCTGTCTGGACTCTTTTTTCTGAGACCTGAAAATCATATGGGAATTTGTCTTTTGCAGTCTGTTAGTAAGGCCTGGTTTCTCTCAGGTTCTTCCCACAAGGTCAAATCTTGGCAAATTCTTTCCTAAAAAAGCATTAGTTTGTGTCTTTCTGACTTTTTCTTCATACTTCACTGAAATGACACATGCCATTTGCCCACCTGAGAGCAAAATAAGCATCTTTCTGATCTGCCAGCAAAGCCTATGCTATGCTGGAGGACACAAGCTTGTAGCACAGGGATGTATTGGTGTTTTGATTGTTGTTGTTTGGTCACTGTGTCTTCTGAGGAAGTCCCTGGTACTGTCACTGTGACAAAAACAGGTCCTCAAGGACTCCTGTTCCTCTGGGCTATACTCTTTCTGGGTAGAACTGTGACCTTGTGGTACTGGGTCAGCCTTCTCAAAATACTCCCTCTTCTGAGGCATCAGGGCAGTTCTTACAGAGTAAAGATCCACAACAGGCAGTCATACCAGTAGGCCAGCAGTCTGTGAACAAAAATGAAATATGTAACCTTGACAGAAACATGCATCTATTTCATGACATTATCCATACTGAAATCAAGACTGTCAGTGTTTTCTAGGAAGGCATGAGGGAGACAGAGAGCTCAGAACAAGTATGAACGATGGATACTATCAACCAACAAAAATTATGAGTGTGTACATGGGTACAAAATAATATGTGTATTTTAATACAATAATGAGTTCCCAGCTTACCCCTATAGTCCAGATACGCTATTCATCTCATTATCTTCCATCTATTGCCCCCAAAGATTTTACCCTGAGGCACTCCTGTGTTAACTGCAGGAGAGACTAGCAATGCAAGTTCCTTTGTGCTCTTCAGGATTCTGTCCTCAGAAAGACACAAAGACAGCTCACTTTCTTGTTTTTAGAGGTGGAGTTTCTCATTTCAGGTTCAGAGAGAAAAGTCCAACAGAGATAAAAAATCCCAAAGGGAATTGAAGTTACCAAATTTGAGTTATTCTACTAAGCCTGAAGGCTTGATGGGGTCCCTTTGACAGGGAGGCACGCAGATCAGGCTTTCTTAGATGGTATGTTCTGGGCTTTCTAATCCGCTTTCTTCCCAGAGGAATCATAGGCTGTTTCAGCTGTAAACAGGCACCGCATCCATGGACTAGGGCCCTCGTCCATGAAGGGCTGTTTCAAGTTCGTGGACTGGCAGCAGAGGTCTGTCATGAAGCAGAAGCACAAATTTAGTTAAATACAAAGAAGTCGAGAGCCTGGATCCATTGCTTTGCTTTAGAGATGAGCTTCAAATTTGGGCAGTTCTGGTCAATCACAGAGGCAGAAGGTGATGTCTAGGGAGAGGGAACAAAGACTAACACAGTGGTAGATAAAAGATGAACAGAAAAGTAAGCTACTTTTAGTTTTCAGAATAACTTGTAAAGTGTATGGCTTCGAATGTTTCCACTTACTTAAGAAAAACCCCTTGATAAATCACTATTTGCTTCTTAAAAAGTGTAAGCTGCATCACAGAAATAGTTATTTGAAAGCTGTAGTCAGAGTACTGAACACATAAATGTGAACTTTCCATAGATGCATGGCTTTGAAAAGCCATCACCGTGTCCCCTCATTAGCTTCTCCACAAACACAGTGGCACTCTATGACTTAAACTCCATTTAGACTACAGCAGTTTCTATCAGGTAAATTAAAAGCAATACTCTTCTTTCATATTCCTATCTAGCAGTATTGTAATAGTGCAGTGGGAGCCAAGCTACACCCTCAGGAAGAAATTATTATCCTATCCTTCATGTCCACATCTCTTCTAAATTGCCTTTTGGTAACCTCTTCTAATTGGATGCAAAATGGGAAAGTTATATCTCTTGTGACTTTCATTATCAAAATGTTCCCGGAGGTTCTTAATGGTTTCTGCTGTTCTTGACATTCTCTCCCTCTACAGCAAGGAGAAGGAATCACTGTAGTCATTGCAGCAATTAAAGAGCAGCCTTTTACAGTGTGCTCTTCCTTCTAGGTTTGTATCTTCCTAAATATTTCACAGTACCCAGCTAGTCAATAACTTCACGTTGCGTCCACCATAGCTGACAAGTATCACAAATCATCTACTCCACGTTTTTTGAAAAGAAAGCTGTGCCCTAGAGCAATTGTACTTTGAATCTTGACTGATGGATATCAGTATTTTCTCTCAGTTACTATGTATGTATATAAATGCTCTTGCATTTCCTTGTAAGATTTTCTTTTCATGGCTGCCCACTCTTCATTCTAGTCATTTCGGCTTCATTATGGATATACAGAGCTCATAGCTTTACTTGTAGTTTGTATTGATCACAGTATCCAGCTGTCTGAGATCCTTTGGTAAAGTAATTCCAAGTTTTTCCTTCTACAGGGATCTGCTTTTTAGAAAAGAGAAAACTTTCTCAGCCACCCAATTTCCAAACTTTATCAATTCTGTTGCAAGCTAAAATAGCATGGGTGATTTCTAATATATGATGATCATAAAGGTTAAACCTAGGGTGCTGTGTGGAGTGAGGCTGAACAGTGAGATGGAGTGCTGAAGCAGTGCTTGCCCACTGTCATCATTACTATGCTTTCTTGTGTCATTTTGGGCCATGCCAGCAACTTTTTGATTTTCAAGACAGCTGAGCAAAATATGAAGTATTAAGTGCACTGAGATCTTTACCAGGAGGCAGTCTGGGTACCACCCTGACAGCCTAGCTCCCTTGACTCTGAGCAGCTCTCCCATATCATCCCAAAAGACATTGCAACCCTCAAAGACTCCTAGGTGTCTTTAACTATGCCAGAAAGAATTAATCATAAAGCTATAGAAATGCCATGAAAACACCACTTGGATGGGCTGAGACTCACTCTCTCTGCAATTTAGACACTGAGAACTGGGAGAAGACACATGTAAGTGTTTTTTAATGAAGAGCAGAGCCATAGTGAAGTGATATGTGATGTAGATATAGCCTAGTCATGCTTGCCCTTAGACTGAGAGCATGATCTGTTTCCTTTCCTACTGAGCCGTGTAGGAACACCTGAGCAGTCAGGCTGCCTATCCCACCCCAGCCTTCCCAATGAATCTGTATCTGTGGGGCAAAAAGCAACTGGTATTAACACCCCAGCCCTTCCAGCTTTAGAGAGCATGGCCACTGCTCTTGAACAGAGATGTGAGATAACACCTACTGGACTACAGTCCAAGCCAAGAGAGAAGAGAGCTGTTTCCCAACCATAAGCATTTGGCTCTTTTGTTTTTCCATTTGTTTCTGTTTCATTTACTCAACACAGAAAAACTCCTTGCTCCCGAGCTTTAAATGTTCAGAATTGATGTTGAGTAAGGAACGATTTGACTGGACACAGCTCTGCAGCCTAAAGTTTTTTACCAATACCATGTGTCGTTGAGGTTATCTAAAAGTTTGCCATTTATACATGGGGTGGTAATAGCTCTTCAGTATTTAATACAGGGATTATTTTTCTGAGGTTTATAAAGTGGACTGAACTCTAATCTGAACTCTGAACTCTAATAATGATATCTTTCTGGTAGTATTCACAATGATCCAAAACATGACTCTTAATAACACAGTCTGACAGGTATTTAGATGAGGTTTCCAAAATGACAGGATATTTGATGAGGACTATTACTGGAATGGTTGGTTTCTAAAAGAAAAGGATAAGCCATACTCCAGGGAGGAAATACTAGGGTGTTTTTTCAAAAATATCTGGTTTGCAGGCAGATACCCAGATATCTGCATTGTAGAAAGCTACTCATTTGATCTACTTGTGCCAATTGTGGCATGAACTGCTGGTGGCAGAAAGCTTTTTCTAGTCTTTTCAAACCAGAAGTAAGCTAACCACATGTGATGCTTTTAAATTTTTTTTGAAATGCCAGTGTTTTTATATTTGGTAACTGAGAATGTTCTTTCAGTTGTGGCTAAAATTCTGTTTTAGGCTTTCAAACACTGACATCCAGTGCCATGGGACCTTAGTTCAACAGTTTAGTTATTGTTCTGAGAGAACAGTAGCTTTAAATGTCTGGTGCTTTCGCCTGATTAAATGCCACCCCCCTGCTGCCTTTTTTCATTCTAAGAAAGTCCAAAACTCACACTGATTGTTTTGAATTCCTTAATATTTTATGTTATTTACATGGAGTAATTCCACAGGGTGAAAGAGGATTGGAGTCTAATATTGCACTGTACTTTTTATACTTTTAGTATTACTTTTATTATTTTATTATTTCCCTGGAATGGCTCTTTCCTTCCATTTCCCACTGGGGAAATATTTGGCTTAAAACAAGCTGAGCTATGCATAGTTCTTGAATATTTTAATGATCTACACAAAACCCATTAGATGACACAGTGGCAACTAATACTTGACAGACAGAAAGATAACAGTTGTCTCAGAGACTGTGATAGGCCAGAAGAATCTTAAATACTAATCTTGCAACAAGGATGAAGCGTTGCCTTGAGCAGTGATGCAGCTCATTCAAATGCATGTCGATCTGTTTTGATGAAGAACTGGTGTTTCAGATCCCTGGTGTAATGAGCTCTGAATCAGATGCTGTTCTTGGCTACCAGGCAAGCTGCATCTGCAGAGTACATCCTTGTAACTCGTTTAAATATTTCTCACTTTGGTGGGAACAGGTTAAGACAGATCCAGGGAAGGAATGCTGTGAACATAGATTCTGTATCTTTTTTGGTGGACTAGTAGTCATGCCAGTGTAGCTGTGATCACTGAGAGTGACAGATCAATCCCAAGTATCATGGGAGGCAATTCTGAAATCCTCTCCATGTGTGATAAGCCAGTGCATTTGGTCTATGCACTGATGAAATTTCTTCCTGGAGGCAAGATAAATTAGACATGGGTTAGGGACTGTTTACTTTAACCTGTCCAATTGCATGTTTCTCTCAGATGGAGAGGATTCTCGGTGTCTTACCCACAATGTCTGTATCCTGCATCAAGTATGTAAGTGACCTCTCATGCTGGTAGCAGCACCATGACTGAATTATATTTCCAAGGTCAAGAGCTAAATGCCAGCACCCTACTAATTCTTCCAGCCAAACAGACACCTGGAGAGCTAATGTACTGTTGTACTTACTGCTTGAGTTATATGTAGAAAATATGCAGTAAAGCTCTAGATAATTGGATGTGGATTGCATTTGCAATTACATGTTCACTGGATAATATGCCTACAATCAGAGACCTAATATTCACCCCAGAAGAGAGCACAGTTATAGGCAGGCTGAGCAAATGGAGCTTTTCAATTTAAATATGCAAATGAATTTCATACACACATGGACACTATTAGCAGATGGTCAGTAAGGAAGGCTGTGTACAGGGGAGGGAGTCTTTCCTTTTAATTTTATAAGAATCTGTTCCTGTGGATGTTGTTTCATCCTGAGGACTAGCTTTTATTATCTGTAAATGTCTGGTAAAAGATGAGATTGCCATTCACAACAACCCAAGAGTATCATGTACGAAGTAAAGGTTGAAGAATTTTATCTGGTGGAGAAAAAAAGTCAGAAAGAAAGAGTCAAATATTTTTACTGTCATCAAATTTCAGAACACAATGTGGTATGAGTAACTCCAGTAGAAACACATTAGCCAGAGCTGATGATTCACACACGATTTCTGAAAATTTTGAGATTCCTTAAGGAAGAAGAGAATTCTTTGAAAAGATCTTTAAGAAGAAATGGGCATCAGCTAACTTTGAAATGGGAGGCAAGCAGAGAATTGGTTATCACTTCTTTAGACCTGCTGCTCTAGAGCTCATTCGCTATATCCTAGTATTAAAGGGGTGGTGGATCAGAGGAAAAGATAGTATAAACAGAAAGGAGAGGAAAGCATGGTAGTGTGAGCTGGCATTTCTGCTTAGCCTCTGTCTAAATTGGATCTCATCACTCACTTCTTAGACAATGCCATATTCTATCATCTCCCCTTTTTTATCTCAAGAAATTGTCAGTGTGACAAAGCACATTACAGTATTTGTGAGAAACACTGACTAAAATAAGGGTCCTGTGAGTTTTAAAAGAGCTCTGCATGCTTTTCTGATCTTTGAGGACTCTTTCTTCTCAGTCCTAGTCAGAATCATGTTTTAACCCTCAGTAGTTCTGCAGAAAATATTGTTTCAAATATTCTTGAGCACAATCTCTGCACACAATGTGAACTGTCAAAACTGAAATATCTTGGACAAAAGTCCCAGCTGTCAGCCAGTCAAACTGACCACGTGCCAAGCAGTCATGGTGCTCTACCTACTCTACCTGGCCACAGGAAGAAAGGGTGGTTGACCTATTCTGGAAAGCAACGTTTGATGCTGAGCAGAATTTCTGCCACCAGCCTATGCTCACAGATGGTGGGGGAGCCGAATAGCCAGAAATATGCATCAGCAGGCATGCTGGCCAGCCCCAGTGCCCTCCAAGCCCTGTGTTCTTGTCTCAGGCACAGGCAGCAACTGGTGTCTCAAGGACTTGGGGAAAGACGCAACAAAAAAATGATGCCTTTGCTAAATGAGTTTTCTCCTACACTGTGACCATGAGAGGGAACTCAACCTTTCTAATTCCCTTTTTTCTCTAGTTAAATTTATGAGGAGTCTTGTCTCTTTTGTAATCTTGTTGGTATTACTTTCTGTAACCTTGTTTGGCCTCTCCAATTTATGTCAGTACTTTACTGATTACTGTCCACTATCTGTAAGCAAGGCCAAAAAGGGAGAGACAGGTGCAAAAATAGTCTTCGTGGAAAACTGTGGACTTGCTTCATTACCTAGAAAATGTCATCCTTGCCCTCCTGTGCTTAACTATTGACATATATGCTGCAGCATGAGGTTATTAGCCTGACATAAGAAGTATTTGGTTTTGTTAGAGTGGGAATGTTCCTGCTTTCCATGCAACTACCAAATCTTTTCTCAGAATTTCCCAAAGAACTCTATTTGAATGGATCTAAGCAAATATGTGCTTCTTGATGGCAGATTTTGTTTTTGTCTTCTGTATCCGCCTGGATAAAGAAATGTCTCTTCCCCATACAGGAAAATCTTATTGCAGAGGACTGTAAAATCACCTGACAGGCTGCAGAGGTGTAATTTGGCCTGCACCTCACCATTCACAAAGGTTCTTCTCTTAGCTCAAGATATGGAAGGGTACACCCTGACTGTCTGAAGGCACTCCCTTCACTACCCTGGTGATCTAAGATCATAAACTGGGAAGCCTTGGGGGTCTCATTTTGCAGTCTACGTGAAATGCTGAAAAATATCCCTCTGTCAGTCTTTTCAAGGCTTCTAACTGACCTTCAGACTGGTCACAGCTTGACCTGATCGTGGTTTATTTGTCCCAGAGCAGATATAATTAATATGTATCACCCACAATTAATATGTGGGTGAATATACAAGGAAAACAATGTCTTCAGCAGGAAATTAGCACAAGGTTTCTGTCACTGACACTCGCCTTTGCCCTGTCGTTTCACCCACTGTGATTAGAAATTCATCAAATATGTCTGGAGAATTTGCATGCTTAGCCTGCTTTGGAAAGAGGGGATTGTCTAGCTGTGAAAGGAGATTATGCAGCAATTTCCTCCTCAGCACAGCAAGACAATGAATCTGACTCTTCATTATAGAGGAAGGATGAGTAAGAATGGTTACATTTCCTGTGCAGCAAGAGCAACATGAGCCGTGCTCCAGATTCCTTTGGGATTTTCCGTGATCATGTCAATTTCAGACACAATGCATAATGTTACTATGAAAAAATGTAGGTGTTTAAATAGGAATGTTTGTGAGGAAGGGGAAACAGATTGATTCACTAAACAATGTGTTTGATCTCAGCTAGAAAGACAGTTCTGTAAAAGAAGACAGGCTCAATATTAGTTACTTGAGTTTTATAACTCATGCATTAATTACTGACAGCAGCAATGTACTTTTCAGACGGCCCTAGCTTTTATTAAATATTCTCACATTCTCTCACCACTTATGAAAATATTTCCCTCCACTTCCAAAAATATTTTGCTGTGTTTTTGTTATGTGATAGGCAGTAAAGAAATCTTGCAGTTACTTGTATATTTGCTAAATAAATGGACAGAGGTCCCACAAAGCATCTGCCTCTTTCTCCTGAATTTTCACATTCATGCTCAGGGTAAACAGAACTGGTACTGCTGGTCGGGTATCAAACAGTTTTTCTTTCCCAGAGTCTTTAACAGCTATGCTATCCTACTTAGATTTTTTCTACTTACGGGAGTTGGTACATCTGCAAAAGCAAAAATGTATCACAGGGACAACAGTCACAAAGACACATTCTTCTGCTCAAAAAGACTGCCTAGCAATTGGATGTTGGACAAGACACTGGTCAGAGGAAAAATTTCCTGAGCAGCCTTAAGCACATGCCTTAGGATTTGTATGTGTGTTGCAGGCTGGGAATCCCAGACCAACAGTTGGCTGCTGAGGATCTGACCCGTGAATTCTGAAATGCATGTGCAGAAACCCCACTGGACACCCAGAAAGACTTTAGATGTCTCAAAACTAATTTTTTTTCCTACAAGGATTAGTCTAAACAATTGCCAAAAGTTGTTTCATGATCATGTACTGAGTGGGAAGCCAGGCAGACAGCCAGCATGCTGCAGATGACTAAAATGGAGCATGGGAAGTTGTCTCCATGCCTGTCCATCTCCTGGATGTGTTCACCATGTCTCTTTTCTCTTTATGAAATCTTCAAAAACAGTTTCAATGACATTCACCTCTCTGATATAAAAAATATATCATTATTTCCTGCAAAGTTGGAGACTTCCTTCAGCAAGAAGAACCTGGAAGTTCTTCCTAAAACAGTCTGTAGTGCCAGTGTCTAAAGTGTTATCTCAGGAGAGAAAGAAGACTCCCAAAGGAGAGAAAAGGGTAGCTATGATAGGTTATTTCAAAATAAAACCAAAGGCTTCTATTAAGACCTTGGATGAAGTCTGTGATGGCAAAAGGATCTGAGAAGGATCCTGGTTCATCCAGAACCCTCTAGGATAAGGAATGGAGAAGAGATACGTACAGATGCAGGTGTGAGAAGGCAAATGAAAATGCTCAAAGCCACATGGTTGGATCTGCCTGTTTACCAAGTTAGATCAATTTTAAGTGTCTGAATAGATTTTTTTTTATTTTAAAATGGCTTCCTTTTTTTTTATCTCCCTCATAAAAGGAAATGCAGTGACTGCACATGCCTTATTAAAAGATTGCTTGTTTGGCTGGTGGCCATAGAAGAATAATTCCTCTTATTGCTCAATAAATCAAGTTACTGTCATTTTGAACACTCTAGCTGAATTTCTGATGAGCACATGAAAGAGTTAATTCTACCACTGTCATGCTATCACAGCATTAAAATAACAGAAGATTTTGGGAACATAAATTATATCCTCTCTCGTAGCATAAATTTGGAGCCTAAGCAAAATCCTTATAACATTATGCCATTCTGTAAAAGTCTTGCTCTTACTCACAAAATATACAGGTAGAATATACAGGTAGAACTGTGGACTAGTAAACTGTAAATAAAATACTTACAGGCAAGCAGCCTTTTGAATTTGTACATATTTCAAATGCATTTTTAAATTTTTAAATAAACTTCTTAAAATGTTAAATATTTTTTTCATTTCAGTTAACACGACTTTTCTATGTACAATAATAATCCTGGACTGAATGGGAATGTTGGTTTAATTTGAAGTAGTGGGCTCCTTCTCTGGATGGTTTTTTTGTTGCTTTAGCAGTTGAAAAGCCTTTCTTTCCTAATAGGATTAGTCCAAATAATTACCAAAGGATTTCTCTGTCATCTGAACACTGTTCCTCACAGTGGTATTAAAAAGCCTGTCTTCAGTATGGAAATAGTCAATGGCCGTGGGTAGCTGAAAAGGTCATAGTTAACTGTTGCCACTCAAACCAGAGAAAATCATCTACAAAGGCAAAACTGCAGTGTTTTTACCCTAATCTCCATTATGCCCAACTGTTCCCATTGTGGGAAGAACAAACATTTGGCAAGAAGCCACTAGGGAGGTTCTGGCAGATAGCAGGGTGAAGTGAGGCACTACAAACCAAATGGTAGGTGTCGTGACAATCCTTTGCAGCGCTTATTCGGTAACATGCAAGTGATCTGGGATAACAAAGCTTTAACACTGCATGTGTGCCAAATTTCATGCTAGCTAGCCCTTTGGTTCTGAATGCAGGCCAGGGTCCTCCCCTTTGACCTATTGGGAAGGGAGTCTGCTTGAGTATTTTTGGCAGATTGCTGAAATCTCTGAGATATGTCAGCAGTCTGTGGGAGAAGCTTCTGACTCTTCAGCTTTAGGACAGCTCCTGCTGCTTCTTATAATTTTTTCCTTTTAGGCACTTTATCAAGAACAGTTACAAATTTTGTACAAAGAAAGGAGGAGGAGAAAAAAAGAAATTGTGAACTTGGGTTGAAACTGCGCAAAGGCATCCTACTGGGGAAGCAGGTCTGAATTAGTCTGTGATTTTAATCCATGTATCTACTCTGTAACTTTATGCAGTATATTTCTGCTGTTCTAAGCCTTTATTTCAGGAATTCTGGTTTTGTGTCCATTTTCTGTGCTGCATAATATGTTGTACAGAGCAACAGAAAATGACATCTGAAAGGCATTTCCTCAGCATTAATGTACAGATACCAGTTCGATAGATACTTGTCTAATCATAGGTCACTGTTTGGTGTGCCAGAAAATGAGCACTGCTGGCCTAACCTGTCTGATATTCCTTGAAATCACAGGACATGCATGCATACTTTTTCCAACTCATTGTGAGCACTATTGTTTTGGTAGGAAAAAGGCATGGTAAAGGTCTTTTGGGGTGCTTTGTCTCATGGGGTACTATCTGTACCTGTTTCCTCTCTGCCCAGCCTCTGGAGACTTCCAGCTTGTGTAATTGCTTTTGAACATAATCACATTCATGGATCAAAGAAAATGCACAACCTTATTGTCACAAGTTAATTGTTCCTGGAATAATTCTTACAGATTGTCCATTGTTGTCCATCTCAATGGCAGATTCAGATGCATCATTCCTTCCAGATTCTGTGCTTTTCCAAATAGCTGATATTGTTTAGCCTCTTCAGTTGGAACTCTTGGAAACTGTCTCGTTATCTAATGCACAGGCAAGCTGACTGTTACCAGTAGCTACAACTTTCCTCTACACTGGTAAGCAGTAAACCTGAACTTTCTGTCTGCTGCAGCCACATTAATAATGCATAATGTTTCCTGTAATTACATACATGCACAGAGATTACTTTTTTTTTTGTTAGAGGAGGAAAGAAGATGGAGGTGGGGGGGTGGTAGGTGAGGGAAACAGATACAAGTAGTTATTAATGCTGAGAAGACCCCAGCTGCATAGGTTTTTAATTAGCCCATGCCTAACCCTAATAGTCACTGTTGGGATAATACTAGTCTTTCTTTAAGCAGGCTAGTTTAGAAAGGGAAGTGTATTGTCTTCTCACACCTGCACGGTGCAGTGTTACTAGCACATATTCGGCAATGCAAGACAAAACATTGTAAGTTTTTTCAGTCGACTTGGTTAAATTTTTGTCATATTGTACTCTTCAAGGCAGTCTCAAGTGAACTCTATGAAGCTGCACAGGACTGGTTTCTTGATGAAACCATGATGTCTGATGAAGGAAAGGAATGCAATATACCAAATTTCATGTATCTTTCAAGTGTTAGTAACAAGGCCTCCAGAGAATCATTTCAAATTGATCAGTGAAGCAGGAGAAGGATCTCTACTCTTCAAAGCAAAAAGAGTTCAAAATTCAAGACCTCCTGCCTTTTCCATCCTTAACTGAGCTGAATGCTTCTGGAATAAGTAGAAATGCTTTGCATGAATGGGTATCAGCCTGGTCCATTCTTGGGGGCTTGGTCTTTACCCTGTGAAGCTGGTGCTTTTAGAATGGAATCTATTTTGGTCACATCCTTGTTTTCTCCTCTAGCATGTGCAAAGTTGTTAAAATGTCATTCCTTTGTTGGAAACCCTGAAGGAAGGACAAAGGATTTAGTTTGAAATTAGAAACACTGAGAGGTTTTTCTGCCCTTTGGCAGCTTTTAATTTAATTGGAGTTAAGCAACAGTTAAGCAGTATGCAGAGTTTAAGCAAGAGCAAAGTATCTCTCAAGTGAAAGCCTGTATTAGATCCTCAGTTTTCACAACTAAGTAGGCTGAAATCTTGCTCACACTGGCAAGATATTTGACCCCATCTTTGCAGAAGCAAATTTCTGAAGGAATAGTAGAGTTTTATAAGGTCTGGCTTCAAACTGTGGCCCTGATCAGAAAGGGTTTTAGGGATGCTATTCATCTCATCTATGCACATACAGGCCTAAGACACAAAGTGCCTTTTGCTTTTTCTTACAGCCCTGTAGGCTTCCCTTCTCCACTTTGCGGCCACCATTTCCACCACAGACATAGCATGCAATGGTGTGCATGAGGACAGCTCTATTTTATTTGACTTTTTCTCTGTATGCTAATTTGGATGAGCTTGGGTAGGAACACAGAATACAGGGTGACCTCTCTGGACCACATTTTCAAATAATCTTTTAGAGTAAATGCATTTATTTCTTAGACACCCTCAAGAAGAAGGAAAAAGACAGGTTGTCCTCTCCTTTCTGTTTTTGTAGTCTCACTGCCACTCTGCAGCCTCTGTAGTGAAACACAGGCACTCATAATGCACCCCCAGTGGACATGACCTACAGTGTGAATGCAGGAAATGCTGCAGGAATAATGAATCCTTCAAATGAAATTACAGTTATAAACACATTCTGATGTATATGTATACATGTATCAGCTCTATCACTGTCTCTGACGCTTCATTTCTAAGTTGTTCAATGTCTTGCAGAAGGGGATGTTTCCAAAGCTGCATTACAGTAGCCCATATTGCCCAGTGCTGTTATATGTCCATGTGTGAAATACAAACAGGTTGTAATAAATCTGCTTTATCCTGGTGTAAGAGTCTGCTCAGTGCTGAGTTTGCTCTGTAGCTTTGGACTGCATCAGGCAAATGAACTTTTCTTTAAGGTCTCAGAATTTCCTCTTTGCCATTTTCTTCTCTTTCTCTTGGCAAGACTCAGCCTAATGCACAAACATTGAAGTCCTGAGTGTGAGAAAACTTAACTACCTTAAATCAATTGATATCTGGAAAATGAGAGAATGTATGCTTTTCATACAGAGCACAAAAAAGAGCCTGGGTGCAGAAATGATAAAAATGTGACGCATTAGGCTTTGCATTTAAAACGTAACTATATAATAAAATCATATTTGATTAGACTACTCAAAACTCATTACTAAACATCAAATCTTATTTGTCATACTTATTTGAATTCTTAATTTGCTGGAAACTGACAGTTTTCCAGCCACTGCCAAAGGAGTGATTCATGCTTTCTATGGCCTTCTGAAAGCACTAAGAAAGAATACTAAACATTAAATATTAAATGGTACTAGGTACTAAGATTCTGAAGCATGATGAGAGGTGTTGCTTTTGTTTCTGATAAATTTTTACACTTAAAAATATTGTGTTGCTTATCTGTTTCAAACAGTGGACATCTCAATTCTGCTAACTTGTGCCTAATCAGGCAACATATAGACATGACCAGAACTGAATATAACAAGTGTAATTGAATTAATATCTTAATTTAGGATAAGATGGATTAATTTCATTATTTAGAAGTATTTGTAGAAAGTTGCTAAGCAAAGCTCTTAGCTCTTGAGGTGAAATTATAATATTTTCTTCAATCAGAATTCTGAAATTTTCAGATTCTTAAAGTATAACTGTACTGTAAGATGTACTTTAAAAGTCCAAGCCACAGCTATGTCCTATCATTAATAAATGTTTATTTAATGATACAGAAATTCCTCCGTGCAGTAGTTTGACTCCATGCCTTTGACTTCTTTCTTTCTGCTTTTCTAGTAACAAAACTATTGAATATACATAAGGAGTTACTCTCTGAAAAACTCCATGTGTGGTCAGAATATTAAAAACTAAAGTAAAGTGCTTTAAGATTTAAACAGCAGCTTTTGACAATACGTGCAGGTACAAAAACAATTCTATTTATAGGAAAAAAAACCCAAAAGGTGCAATAAGTAAAGTCAAGATTTTTCTGAGTGATGTGTATCCCATTGGGATCTTCTATGCACCTCTGCCTAAACTAAGCCCAGATTCAGGAAGGGCTCTGTGTTATGGTTTCGCTGTGCAAAGTCTTTAGTGAAAAGACAAGATCAAGGGACTTCAGGTCTCTGGAGCATGGTTGTATTCTCTTCCTTCCAGCCTAGATAGATAGATAGATAGATAGATAGATAGATAGATATTTACAGGACCAATATGGAATTAAGGCTGAACAATGTTAGTGCAAGTGAAGAAGGAGCAGAAAAAAAAGAGACACGAAGAAAAGGATGATATTGCTGCCCAAACTGTTTATCATGAAACCACTGCACTATGCTCCAAAAATGCTTCTGAGTTCCTGAATTAGGCTCTGATTCAAAAAGGCACTTAGATATATGATGTAGCCCTTTTCTAATCAGGAAGGCATTGCACCACTTGTTTAACTCCTTGCATGGTTAAGTATTTTATTAACTGGGTGTCAATGAGGGAGGGATAATCCCTTGATTTGATGATTTCAGGACCTTGACTCAAATTATCACTGCCCAGTGACTTTGCCAGCAGCCAGAGCACTGTGAATACAAAGGCTGACAGCACAAAATCCTGCCTAGCTAAGCGTGTGCAAAGTAGCAGAATTGCTACTGTCCAATGAATACTCATAAAGAATTTTTTCTGTCTGAATAAAGTGGTTGAATAGCAGGAGTGCAGATGCATTTGAGCACTAAGGTGGGTGGGAGTGAATGACCAAGCCTGAGACCTGTGGCTGCACTGCTGCTCCAGCTCATTGCCACAGTGTGAAAATAAATGATCACAACAGCCTCAGCAGGTTTGCTGGAGACTCTAGTAACAAAATGAAAGGGGTCAGACTTGGGAAAAAAACAACCCCCAAACAAACAAATGAAAAAAAGATCTGAATTGCATATGCTTCTGCCCTCAGACGGAAGAGCCTAGTAGAGTGCATTACTTGTCTTTGCACCTCTTAAATATTCCTTTACCATGTGGTCGAGATAATTGTCATTAGCCTGAACAGTGGTGGGGGCCATCCCAGTTTTGTGACTTAGCAGAGACTGAGGAAATGAGTCACTGCCATTGATGAAAAACCCTGACATTCATGGTTTGATGTCCTATTTATGTGTCTTGTGTAGTGCCACTAGCTCTGCTTTAGAGTAGGATGAAAGAAACTCAGTGTCTTACATTTCACTTGAAGATGAAAAGACTCAGAACACCTTTTTGGTTTCCCTGAAATAACAGACACATTTTATGGCAGTTTTCAGTTTCAATTACTGGCTGTAGCTATTTAAAGTATATACTTTTCTTAGAACATCCATTGTAGTTTTGTTGTTTTTTTCAAATCACTGTTTCTGTAAGACACAGCTATTGGACACAGAGTGTAAATGCTTGGTGGAGATCTGTACATGTGATGCCAATACAGAAAATACTGCTACAGAGGCAACATGAGCTTACACTCAGATGCTTTCAGAATCATTGCTGTTTGTACACTGTTCTTCAGACATTTCCAAGAAAAATATTAGTGTGAGGACCTGCTTCCTCACACCAGCATCCAATATAGTTGGTTTGGCTTGAGGATGCAAAGAGGGTTAGAATTACTTCTTCATGTCCCCATCCTCTGTGTTGTCTGAGGTGGGGGGTGGTCTTCCCACAGTAACCCTTAATACCCACAAAATTAAGCACACTAATGATTCTGCTGACATTGATATATTTAGCCTCATGTCTGTGCCTGAATATGTGCTTGTTTTTGTTGTTCATCTTTTCTTGCCTTGTCTTAGAGGCTTGATGTTTCATGTCCTCAGTCGTATATGGCTGCAAGTGGGCAGAGGGTTTAAAACAAATAAAGGGCAAAAGGTGATGGAAATGGGCAGAAGCATAAAAACAGTACTATCATCTATGTTATTTTTGCTTTACATCAGGTGAAAAATAGGATGTTTGTGGGCAAGTGACAGCTTGTCCCATTTTAACATTTGGAGTTCCAGGGACAGGACCAGTATAGAAGCAAAATAAAGTTTTCTCCTTGAGCCATTTGAGCTAAGAAATGAGGTTCCTAGCAAGGGCTTTTGGAAGGACTCAAAGAATGTTGGCATCAGTCCAAGGGAGATGGATTATGGAATGGAGATTGGTGAAACACTGAAAGGATGAATAAATTAATCATTTTGTACCACGTGTGATGGCTCACTCTTCTCACATCATGACTGCTGGCAGTGATGTCGCTTATTGAGTCTGATCATTTTCTTTGGGTCACTCCTCCATCTTTATATAGTGCACTTATTTAATTTGAAGAAAGTGCAATCAATAAAAAGCGATCCTTTTATCTACCTCATCAATCTCTTCTTAATGAACATGCACTTTTTTTTCTTCTTAGGTTCTTGGTTACAATGCTTTTAATTTCTCAGTGTATGGTAGAAAAAGGGATGCAATCAAACACATGATGGAGCAATTGGTGCTGCATGTTGCTGGTTGCTTCTTACTGAAGAATGGGTGTGTTCTTAAAGGAGAGCAATGGTCTGGGGGAGGGGGTGCTGATCACTTGTCCTGCATTGATGTATGGTCCTCTGAGTATTCTTTCTTAAGCTGTCATACAGCAGAACCATGAATAACCACTTGTGAAGATTTTTTTTTTAATTTCATAATGTCCCAGCAGTTGCAAGACAGTAGATAATTCTTACAGAATCTTTTTGTGGACTATTGAGACTTTATTTAAAGGAGATAGATATCTGAAACCCAATGGCTTCCATGAGAATAACTCACCAAACATACTTTCCAGAACTTTCAGCAGGTTTGGGTCTTATTATGACAGAAAGGTCAGCTGAGTTAAATGGTATTTGTGCCCTAGTTTGCAGGATGAATAATCACACATCTAATCACATCTTTGTGCTGGCCAGAGAAACTGCTCCTCTGCAGTTTGTAACAGGAAGTCTACCTCCTTTTAGCACCCATAAAACTGGTGTTTTGTGATATTTCCTTAAGCCTTTTTGAAGTGAAACTTTGGAAAAAAAAAAACCCACTTGATTCTTTGCAAAAACGCTCAATGAAATAAAATTACAATTTTCTAAGGCCCTTGGTTTCAACCTGTTATTTGGCAGGATTTCAAATCTTAGTCATAGATCAGCTTCATTAGTGTAGACTCAAACTGCATTTTCCTCGAAGCCAAAGAGACCCAAGGTACGTGGGAATCACTAAACTTAACCTTATTGCAAGCAAGCAAGTAATTTCCTTCCTTATCCTTTCATATATACCACCAATGGGCTACCCCAGTAAAACTTTGTTACCTTCAAGGTCATGTTTCCACTTGATTTCTTCCAGGGCCTCACTTCCAATGAGCCTATTGCTGACTCTTTCTCATCTCCTACAGCCAGGGCAGAATCCATGTTTAAGCACAGCATGCCACTGCTAGCGTGTCACTACAGAAGTGGAAAAAGCTCAAGCCTGCAACTGCAGGATAGATCATTTCTGCATTGCTTTGGCGGCAACGGGAACAGAAAGGACCCCAGAAGTCAGCAAAATGTACCTTCAGTTTATACTTTTATCTTCAGACACAAAGTGAGAGACCATAATCAATCAGCTTTTACTGCAGCCTCGAGGGCTGGCTCAGAAAGTAATGTGCTCTCGTAGCCACCCCGACGCGGTGGAGAGCGCGGGGTTTCGTTTTGGTCCAAAAGATGCCGGGAGGAACCAGCCCGTGAGGTACAGGATTGCAGAATGGCCGGCAATGTGTTCTGGCCCTGGCTTTGGCCACCTGTGGAGCGGGGCCAGGGAGGATGGCTGGCCGATGATTCAGCACCTCCTTTCTCCCTTCTTGGCGGGGAATAGCGGGAGCGCCAGGAACCCCGGAGTTGGGGGCAGCGCGCCGGGTGCCGCCCCGCTCTCGTCACCGCTCCGCTCTCGTCACCGCAGGCCCCGTAGTCCTTGCGGAGCTGGGGGGCTGAAGCAGCTCTGCAGGCTGCCCTGCGGAGAGGGAGGAGGGGGAGGAGGTCTGGGCAGAGCCGGCTGCGCGATGCTGAGGCAGGCAGGCTGCGCGCCAGGGCTGGAGGTGCGGGGGGGGAAGGGACCCGCAGCGGAGGAGGGCACTGCAGCCTGGCCCGGAGCCAGGGACCACGGGCACGCTGCGGCCGCGGAGCCGCCGGGGGTGTGCGGGTGTGCCCGCCCGCCTGCCTGCTGCCGGGAGGAGCTGCTGCGGGCCGGCTGGGCCTGCCGGTGCAGGAGGAAAAGGCAGGAGAGGTGCTGTCCAGCCTCAGTTTAGCCAGCCAGGCTGAGGCAGCAGCCGTTTGGAAGAGCCAATTCCCCTGCGGCAGCAGGGTCAGAAAGGGGGCGATGCCCCCACATGCCCTGACTGCGTCCCCCGTGCAGGTCGCACATCATGCCTCTGTCCAGCTGTGCAGCTTTTTGCGTGTTCGGTTTAACTTCGTGGCAACCCTAATACGGAAGGTGTAAGATCTCCACGTTCGTTTCTGTACAGCACAGCACCAGGAAGATGTGAGCAGAGCAGAAGCATGGTTTAAAGGAGAGCAGATAAGTACAGATAGGATGGAGGGTCGCAAAGGTTATTGAGATTGAATACAGGCAGTTTGCCAGAAAGACCAGTGCAGGAAAGATGTGGACAGGATTGTGGGTTAAACACAGACTCAGAGAAGTGTCAACAGAGAAAATTCTCTTACTGGAAATAGGAAGGTTGAGAAATTAGACATGGGTTAAGAAGGAAAGTAATTAAAAAAAATTTCTGCCAAGCACTCAGATGCTGTAGTATCTCATCTGTGCAATGGATAGTATATTCCCCGTTCCCTGGTTCTCAACTTGTGCTCCACTTTGAAGAATGACGCTGTAACTTCACACCTGAGGAACAATTTAGGTGTGTGTAAGTATGTCTGGTGTTCCCAGATTTATCAGTTAATCAAACAAAAGGTACATCCTTTCTTTAGAAACAGTGCTGACTTGTAGCCACAGACCACCACACCTGTCATGGCAATGCTATTGCTATGTTACACTTTCTACAGAGGTTGTGTTTTTAAATGCTGTTTGAAATAGGTTTTGAGATACTCGAGAGAGGCTGCACTGATGCAGGATATTGCCAGCAAAAGGGAACATGTGCTTTGTAATAAGAGAAGCCATGTATGTAAATATGCAGTGCAAGCTGTTTGTTCTGTCTGAGGTTGCTGATCACATCATTAACCTAAGGACCAGACACTTCAGTGGTAATGTAGGCTAGATTGTAAGATGATTTATCTTTTTACATTCTTTCAGGGAGTGTTATCACTGGCTGTGCCTTAAGGTAAATGCTCCAAGCACTTGATTGTAGTAGCATTGTGATTGCTTCAGTTGGCTACTACTGCCTCACAGGAAGCTTTGTGATCAGACATGCATCAATTAGTCCTTGACATGACAGTCTGTAAAAACGATTCATTGAGATTTTGATAAATCTTTTTCATGCAAATGTTATTAATGCTCCCATGGAAGGCTTGTGAGATGGGAGTGGAGTTAGAGGCAGAGAGAGAATGTGAATAGAGCCAGATGCCTCTTTTGGCACTACCAAAAATACGTAACTACAAAGGAATTTACCTTTCATGTGCCTAAATAAGACACCAACAAAAATTAGTTCAGAGCAATTTGTAGCACTTGATTCTTTGTTTCCTTATGCATCCTGCATAAGGAGAAAGGGGGATTCTCACCAGAAAAACTTCAATGCTAGTGTTTTCCTTAAGTTCAAGGAACTGGAAATTATGTTACAAGCCCCTTGCCTTTCATACATGTCTTTATTGTTTCACAGCTGTATTTTTCTTTGAGAAACAAAAGAGACTGGGAATAGATCTGATTTTAGTCTTACTTTTATTATATTAACTGGACTGTTGATTTACCCCTGTGTAATACTGCACAGGTGGAAATTGTAGTCCTATGTATTAGTTAAGGTGAAAAATGACAGCCAAATTTAAAACAAAGTATAAGCCTTTAATTAATAATAATAATAATAACAACTAATAACATTGTTTATTTTTTTATTTTTATTTTTTAGTTTAAGGTGAGTGAGGATATATTCTAGCAACATGTGACCTCTTGAAAAGTGCATTCAGGAACTGACTTTAGTGTGAAATATGGGGTTTTTTGGGTTTGGAAAAGGGTTTGGAAAGGAGGCTGTAAAATTGATTTTTTTTTAAAAAAAGCAAACATCTTTGCCGTAACTTGAATGAAAATTTATCAGAGGTGAGAATGGCTTGGGGATTTTTGTTTCCTCTTCTTGATCTAAGATGTATTCCAGCCCTATTCCTTCTAAGATGTATTCCAGCCCTATTCCTACAAAATAAAACTTAGGAGCTTGGAAAGAAAAGCTGTCTCTAGGTGTCAGGCAGGGAGAAACTGCTTCTGGAAAGAGGTCTTCCCCCTGGGAGAGATCGAATATCAGACTAAGCGAGCCCAGTCCAACCCAAAGAGCTCCCACCGACACCCGGTCCTTGCCGGAGGACTTTGCCATCGATGGCCGCCGCCGCCTCTGGCCACGCTTTGCCTGGAGAGGGGGAGTGGGTGGGTGCGCAACTCCTGTCCGCTCCCTCCCTTTGATTTGATGGCCTTTATTTCTCCTAATTGGATAAAATAGGAAGTCACTGACAGTCCTGCGTTGCTGGGTATACTGATTTCACTCAGAGCAGCCCTGCAGAGTGCGGGGGGTGGGGTAGGGGAGGAAGGAGCGAGTCTGTACATCAGGGAAACAGGCTGCGAGGGGGCTGGGGGAGCGGGGAAGGGGGGGGAAAGGAGGAAAGTGAATGAGCGTTCAAGGAGGACAAAGAGGGAGGGGAGATAAAGGGAGTTACCACCGTCTTGGCATCGCTGTTGCTTTCAAACCTCTCTGTAATGATATTGTTTGCAGTGATGCTCAGACAGCGAGCACCTGCTGCTCTGTAATGATTCAGCCTCTTTCAGCCGCCGCTGTAACACGACAGGATGCTGCTGCTACTGTCACTTCTGCCGTTGCCGCTGTTGTTAGAGATTTTGCTTTTGCTCCTTCTACCGCATGACAATTGTTTTCCTCGTCTAAGCAGATACCAGCCTCAGATGCTCAAGGTGAGAGTCTTGCCTTTCGCTCTGGGCTACTGGTTTACTTAATACGGTCAGTTTGTTCAGTGTTCGTGGTTTTCTTTATCTCATCCCCCTCCTTCCCCCTGTTTTGTTTTGTTGTGCTTGCATTTGGGGGAATGTTTCTTCCCCCTGCAGAAGAGCTGGAATTGCTTGAGAGGCATTTAAGGAATTATAAAAGTGGCTAGCAAATAGGAGCTCAGTAATTGCAAAGCTATTCTCACTTCAGAGAAGCAGAGACAGTGACAGAGGTCTTGCGGGCACAGGGACTGAGAGAGATCTAATTTTTCCTGTGCATTACTCCTCTCCCAGTTTGGATGATGTTGCTGAGCTTCGACCTTTTATTGACTCCCACTCTGTGATTTTTGCAGAGCACTGTGACTATTACTACCGTCTCTTTTTGTCTGTGTCTCACAGTAATGGACTGTGATAGAGTTAAGGCCTTTTGGAGGTGAGCTGTTTTGAGAGCTGATGCTTAAACATGTCTGAAGTAGCTGCTGACACTTTCCCCAGCCCCTCAGCTCAGCTGAGCCCTGATGCTGCATCCCTCAACGGGCTCCCAGATGAGGAGAGCATACCGGGGACCCAAAGAGAGGACAGGAGGGTCCAGGGGATAGCAGGCCTTGCCGCAACCTGCTGTGCGTGCTTGGAGGCAGAGCGACTGAAGGGCTGCCTCAACTCTGAAAAGATCTGCATCGCCCCTATCTTGGCTTGCCTGCTTAGCCTTTGCCTCTGCATTGCTGGCCTCAAGTGGGTCTTTGTGGACAAGATTTTTGAGTATGACTCTCCTACCCACCTTGACCCTGGGAGGATAGGACAAGACCCAAAGAGTGCTGTGGATCCTACAGCTCTGTCTGCCTGGGTGCCTTCGGAGGTGTATGCCTCACCATTCTTCGTACCTAGCCCCAAGAGCAAGGCTGAAGTGACAGTGCACAGTGACAGCTCACTTGTACCCTCCAAACCATTCCTCCAGCCTTCTCTGTATAACCGCATCCTAGATGTTGGGTTTTTGTCCTCTGCCGCACCTTCACTGTCACCACCCGTCCTGGAGCCTACCACAGCATCTCAGGCACAAGCAACAGAAACCAATCTCCCAACTGCTCCAAAACTTCGTAAGTAGAAGCTATGTATTTCTTTGGTTCTTTCTTTGGTTTTTTCCCTTTCACAGAAAAAAAAAAAAAAAAGGAAAAAAGCCACTTAACTGTTCTGAGACTGTCTACAAGGAGAGCATGTGATTGACTTGCAAAGCTTAAACATGGTAAGACGGGTATAACATGGGTTGCCCTCTGAGAACAACATCTAGAGTCCTCAGAACTTAGTTCTGAGGTATGCAGGATTTCATCTGAGATGTCTGTAAAGGGCTAGTACCACCTTTTTCTCTGCATCCACATGTAGAGAAGTGTGTGATTTGCTTTAAGGGTGTATCTGATAGCTATTCCACATGATGTATATTCCTTACAAATTGATTGGCTTTGTCTCCTGTGCTGGATCTTCCATGTGTGTTCTTTGCCTTGCCTGCAGAGCACTTCTGGTACATCCTTCCTGAAGTCTGTGGCTGGCAAATATCCCTAGCCTCATGAAACTCTCAGAACAGTGAGAAAAAGTGACAGCAGATTTGAAGCAGTTAGAAACTGGAAACTATTAATTTAGCAACTAGCTTATGATCTTTCCCTTTCTCTTAAGAGCAAAGCATGCATTTCTCAGTGTCTTTCCCCATCTCTAAGACCTCCTTCTTGTTTAACTTGTTTCTCATATATTACCTTACTGCATTTTGTAGGGCATTTAAGGAAAGCATTCTTGCTGATGTAAGAAGAGTGAATTTTCAAATTAGTCCTTGCTCATCATAAAAATAAACCCCAAAAAGGTATCTATTATTTTCTCAGTAGTATTAATAAAGCATCAAAATACTGCATTGCTGAAATGTCATTTCTTTGGTATTCGTGATTTTAACGCATCAAATTCAAAGCAAACCAAGCCAGCAATTCCTGAGCTGTGTAAAGCTGTGTATCTCTAGTAAAACAGAAGGCAGCACACTCTTCTGCAGAGGAGAGCACAGGGGTGAGGTTTCCTGTGCAAAGCTTCAGTGACCAGAGTGAAAAATTGCACTCCTCACAAATTTCCTTGCAGGACCCCATGTCATTTATTGCCCTTCATGCCTTCCCTTTAATGCCGCAGGTTGGCCACATTGAAGATGGCACATACTGGACCTCACTCTGGAGATCTGAAGTCTCCAGAAGTTCACTTCTAAGTTTAGCCCCTCTGGGACTGGATTTAGTGTAGATATGTGGCATTTAGATTACATTTAACATTTTAGGCCAACCACTTTTTCAGTGAAAATAAGCATAACTACAGTTATTTCAGAGGAAGTCCTTTCAGCTGTGAGTCAAACTTGAACAGCAGTTCCAGAATCAGTGAAAGAAAGTTCTGAGTATTCCTGTAGAAACCGTGCTGCCTTTTGCTTAGATAATAGGTGACAACCATCCTTCAGATTAAAAGTAATTTGTCAGATGGAAACAGTCTAATGGAGAAATACTGCTGTACCATTAAATGACAGGGGGCTTTGTCTGTGGTGAATTAACCACCTTTGCAATTAAATAGAATTTAAGTGAGCTTTCTTTTAAATATTGCTGATGCATAAAATCTTTTTTGTAGTGTAAATATTCTGGCATTAAATGTATGACTCTTTAACACATTCTTCTACATAAAGTGACCAGAGACCACTATTCAGTCATAATTGTCTCAAGAATCACTCTTTAATTTCTACATATGTGGCAAACCTTTATCAATAACATACTAACTTCATCTCTGAAATAAAGGAAGGGGCGGAGGCGCACAGAAAAGATTCTTTGGAGATGTCACTGACAAAAAGCCATTATCTGCATTAAGATCTGCTCACATCTGGGAAATAAATGGTGGTCCAGAAGTTAGGTGTTTAGATTGAGAGGGGGTTTTTGATTCTGATTTTGTGCTTTTATATGTGTAGGTGTTGTTGAGGTTTGGGTTTTTTTGCTTAATTTTGCCTTATTTTTGAAAGAAAAATGTGTTTTAAGGCACTGTGGACTTCCATAGCTACAGACTGAAAGGAGAGGGAGTAGTAGTAGCAGATCAAATTTGGTTTGCTCTGGGGGAGAATTTTGCATAGATAGAGTTTATTCTAACTGTGGTACATAATTCTGACTATGGCAAGCGTCTCCGATTCTCTGCAAAGAAAAATAAGAAAATCTAGCTGGAAAAATATACTGCAGAAGGGCTGCCTAAGAATTCCAAGAGGCATGAAAAGAACTTTTTTGGACAGCTCTTAAAGCACTGTCTTGGGGTTTTTGAAACAGCTGCATTTCAAACACATCATTGTGTTTTATGTAGAGCAAGATTTGTTGGAGAGGTTGACAGATTGCATCAGTGCTAACTTTTTTTTTAATGCCTTTGACAGCTATAAAATTCTCAGTGACATGGCTTGAAAAGTAGCATCTGCAAATTGGATTGTCCCTTCTCTTGCCTTTCAGTGTCCTTTTTTTCTTTTCAGGCAGTGAGGTAACATGTTC
Source organism: Turdus rufiventris (assembly GCA_013186435.1). NCBI lineage: Eukaryota > Metazoa > Chordata > Aves > Passeriformes > Turdidae > Turdus > Turdus rufiventris. The sequence continues at coordinate 1,689,141 of PYHW01010435.1, forward strand.
CCAGAAACTCCTTTATGTACTGAAAATTTTTTCCAGTGCAGAAAAAAATGCGCATTTCATACTCTGTGCTTGATGTACTGTTTCTGAACCTATCCCTTCCATGAGTTTCCTTCTCTCTTCACCTCTCTTTTCTGTCTTACTCAGCATATTCCCCTTAAAGCTGTATCCTTCAAGGTCATAGTCTGCAGAGGGCTAATTGATTCTTCTTTCTCCTGGAGCCTGGAAGAGAAAGCAGAAGAGAGATAATCCTGGTAATTGTGTCTGACTGGTTTTGCTCCTTTTGTTATTCTTAACCCTTTATCAATACAGAAATATTTCTTTCTGTTAGCTTACTTTTTCTATTTTAATATAATATTTCTTTTTCTGAAAGAGGAAGGAAAGGTGAATGTTTTAAAGCATTCCCTTATTTAGGGAACTTGTCAATCTTGGCATAATTACACCAGAGAAGATATTATTACAAACAGGATATAATAATACATCCTAACCCACAACCCCTCCCTTTGAGAAGACATGCATATTGTAATAATACTAACTCAGTTCAGGAGCTAAATTCCGTCTCTTCTAACACTATCATCATTAAATACAATTCTACCCTTTATCCAGCCTGTTTAGAGATTCAGCTCTGTAGAGCTGTAAAAACTGTCTTTCTGTAATAATAGCTTTTACAGACCTGCAAACCAACCATTCCCTCCTAAAAGGTTTTCCTACAGCCTCCTCTTTCCATTTAAGAAGATTTCCCCTCAAAACACCCAGCAAGGCCTGTGTGGAGCTTGCCTTGCTGGGGTGACAGCTCTGCCAAAGCAGCGCAGCACTCTGTGCTTTGGTTCTGTCCCAGTGCAGAGGCACTGTAGGCCTTGGCAGGCCAACCCAAGCAGGCCTTGGCTCTGGGAACACAACTCTTAGGGCTTGGTGAAATGTCACACGGCACAGAAGAGACTGGGCAGGAGACAGACCACAGCATGACTTCTCTGGAGTGGGTTTCCCTGAGAGCAAAGACACACCAGAGAGCAGTGTCCAGAGGACACACGTGCCCGGTGGCAAACTCACACAGCCCCTGCATCTAATTCACTTTTGGCTCCCCTGGCCAGCTCCGGTACCATGTGCTGATGGGCCAGTGCACACATGCCATGCTGATGGCCAGTGGATGATCAACAGGTATGTCTTCATCTCCCTATGGCCCTGGGCCTGTGCATGTCCCTTGGCGTGGGCAGGACTCCCTGTCTCACTTGTGCTGGGCCTCGCCTAGAGAATGTGGCAAAGTGGAAAAACAGTTCTTCCTTACTGTCAACCACCTCCAACTGGCACAACTCCCTCTCGTGTTTCTGATTTCTGCTTCCACTTCAGGTCTGCTGGGTCAGTATTAGCAAAGGATGATGCTTTCTCATCCTCAGTGGAAGAAGGTTAAAAGATTGCTTCTGAGGCCTGGTAGTGGCTGGGAAATAGTCTCAGCTCCCCTCCTAATCTGACAAGCTGCACTCTAAGATTAACAAATTCCCTAATTACACCAATGCTTTGAAGCATTCATCTTTTCTTTATCTTTCAGCAAAGGAAAAAATGATACCAAAATACAAAAGGTAGGCTAAACAGAAAGAAATATTTCTGTATTGATAAAGGCATAGTATAATGAAAAGGAACGAGACCAGTCTTGAGTTGAGGCACAATGGCTAATTTTCTTGTGTCCTTTTAGAGCTAGAGATGGGGAAAATTGAATTTAAATTGTACTTTTCCTTTTATCATACTATACATATTCCTTACAGGTTTTTTTCCCTGCCTCTTTAACTTCCACTCATTCTTTCTCAGCTCTGCATTTGATGTAGTTTCTCCTATTCACAGTGATTTGGGAAGGTCTGTACTTTAGCTTGATGGCAGCCTAGAGGGAGCCTCTCCCACCACTTAAAAGTGCTGCAGCCCTCAAACTTCAATTTAAGGACGGAGGGTTTGTTAATAGCATCTTCATGCAATGTTTGTTCTTATTCTTGAAAGAATCTAATTCTGACCCATAGTCTGTATTTCAAATCCCCATCACAACATCATAGGGTTGAGTCCATGCCTGGCAACCTTTGAATGTGTCAAGGTCAGGGATGTCTCAGAGAGCTTCAGGGACTGTACTCAGGGGAGGGAAGAGGAGATCATCACAGGCTCTACTTCAGCCTTTTCTGTGTTTATTGTTGCTCTGCAGGGCAGTGACACAGGAGAGATTTTTTTTTTCCACAAAACTTGAAGCTGCAGGAAGAGACCAACTTAAAGCATGTGCTGTTCCATTTCTGACACAGTATTGGATTTGAATAGCTTCAGATGCCTGACTTAAGTGCCTGTATTAGGAAGATGGTTAGCCCTTCAGCTGCATATCCAGCATAAAGGGAGAGACTTCCCCCAGGCGATTCCCAGAGTGACTCTAACAGGAGTCACTCTCTTTCCCCATGAGTCTACAGGGAGTCTATCCTTGCAATTCAGCTTCTAAGTTAAGTATCTACTACACAATATGAGGACTCACTTTGAAAGCCATGACTTCTCTTTTATGTGAATTAACAACATCTTGTCACAGGGAAGTTACAATTAATCATGGTTAAGATACCAGACAAGTTTTGAGCCTAACTTAGGAGCATATTAAAGGGATGCTGATCTCAGTAGGCCCAGGAGACACAACTGGGCCTCCATTAACAAGCAGCAATAAAGCAAGTGCCATGGTACTGAGCCAGCCAGTCTGTATTGCTCTGCTATTCCAAAGGTCATGACAGCTCCTAGAGGTATATATTTGTGACAGGAGCACTCATGGGGACTGATGGGGTGAGATGCATAAGATGCAGCAATTTTTAGGGAGTTCAGGTCCATTAAGCCTTCTAAAGCAGTAACTGAGACTTTCCCTCCCCAGTCTGTTAGTTCACACTGTCTTTAAAATGTCCTCAGCAAGCACAGTTTGCTCAGACAAATTTATTGTTTTGTTTCTTTCAGTATCTCTACCACCCCTCTTTTTAGCTTTCATTGATTGCATGGAAACAGTTTTTTTATTTAACATGCAGCAAACGGTACAGATTGGTCCTGTGTTTCTTTCTCTTGGACAAGCACGCCAAATTCATGGCTTTCAAATATTCCTCAGAGGGGTGGCTTTCCTTTCATGCATCATTCATCATGCACAGAGCATGGTGGAGAAAAAGCAGTATTTCCCAGATTATTTTTTCTTAATAACAGTCTGAACTTCTCAGTACAAAACATTAGTCTGCACTTGTATTTATTTCTTTAAAGCTTTATTTTGCTTTGTAAACTTCCTTGAGAGTAAGTAATCTATTTGTGTTACAGGGAGCCTTTTGCATGTTCTCCTTCCTCATTTATATGCACATGCATCTGTAAGTACAGAGAATACAATAGATGTACAAAGTATATGGCCATTATTTCTTTATTAAAAAATGACACCTGTGACTGTTCTTCATCAAAAGTTTCTAAGCAAAATTTATTAATAATTGATGTAATTACAAAATTCAAGGTTTGGATTTCCACTGCAGAGGACTAAAATTATCCTCATTCCATATCTGTTGTATTTTTTACACTAATTATACTTGATTACACTAATTATGTTTGATTTCCTGTCAATGCACTGCAAATAAAGCACACAGCAGCCTACCTCAGATTTGCTGTGCCTAACTTCTGGTTACAGAGAAACCTTGGGGAACTTTCTCTGCATCAGATGAGAAAGCACAATTTGGCTTGCTGGAGGCTAAGTAGCAGGTTAATTGTGGTGCAGAGCTGGGATGATATAAATGAGCGTTTTCATCATTTGCAGTCTTGCTAATGGAAGTGCAATAGATTTGCTGCAGAAATCCAACTCAGAATCAATAGCAATGCAATGAGGCAGCTGGTTCAGGGAGAGCACATGTGATGCCAATCTGCTGCAGACAGTACCTGGGCAGAGATTGTGCTGTCTCTCTTTCAGGAAAGGGGAGACAGACCTAAAAAATGCCACGGCAGGTGATAAAAGAATTTTGAAAGGAAAATGCGTGTTTCACCTAGGATGGAATTAGGAGAAAAGGCTTTCCCTGACTAGGGGAGGAAGATTGTTTTCTTTGAGGGATTCAGACCTGTTTGGACTCAAAGCTGGGTTATTGTTACACAGTACTAAGTTAAGCAATAACATGAGTATTTGTGCTTCAGGTCATGTTCAAGCCACATAAAATCAAGGACCTAATAATGGTGTTTACTTTGGAGATGGACAGGTGGGTTTAAAGTATCTTCTACCAAAGGCTTCTGCCCTCTTGTTTCCCAGGAAAAACACAGAGAGGAGCAGGCCCTGTCTTTTGTGGACTGTTTTATATTAGGCACACTGGCTATCTTTATAGTTTATACTGAAAGGAGACCGATTCCCTGGAGAGCAAGTGCTCTGAATCACATCTAGTTCCTTCACTTTAAAACATTTTGTGAAGTACCAGACACAGTAGGAGGTACACATGAAATTCAGGAGCTGGAGCATGACCATTGTTTGGCATTTAGGGAGCAGCAAGGGAGAAATGCATTATTTTGAGGTTATGTGAACTTCTGCTTATTTACGCCCTGACCTGTCTCATCCTTCTCCCCCACTCACAGTAGAGTCTTAGTCACTGAGACAAAAAAAAGGTTTTAGCTGAGGAAGAATGTGGAGGAACAAATCCAGTGAGACATGGCTGACCATCACTCAAGGCTTCCCTAAGCTAAACCAGATGCAAGGTCCATTCATCTCTGGACAAGATCAGTAGTATTGCTCCATCCATCTATCATGTTTGGTCCTATATTGTTTGGCTACAAAAGCTTTATTGCAATGTATATCCTCTTGCAAGAGTATATTCAGCTTTTTCACATATTCTTTCCCAACCCCTTTCCCCCCTTTTTCGTATCCCTCCTTCGTCCTGGAACTTGCTGGCAGTGCACTCTCATAACTCAGACAGCTTTTTATTTTGGCAATGAATATTGTCTCAGTTTTTGAGATGAAAGGAAATCAATACTGGTTTGGTGGTCACATGGCACTGGGGGAAGTATATGAAGCTATGATCTTAAGCATGATTTGTGACATAGTTCAGTATTTCTATGGAATTCCTGAAAGGTGCTTGAATTTTACAATTTTTAACAGTCAATTAATTCATGTGATTAGACAGATCAAAGTAGGGGGGAAAAAGAATTTCAAGTTCATTCAAAAGCCTTTCTCTTATGAAAAAAAAAATCTCTGAGCTCATAAAAGATTACTAGAATCTTCTTAGGATATAAGTGGCAGCTAGTGTAAGGCTACTGGAGTAGCATCTTGAGAAGAGAAACTTGGGCTTTTCCCTATATTAAATTAATCCAGGTAATTAATTTAGTATTTCAGCTTGAATTAAATGGCCTGAATTTTCACTGGTATAAAGGTTCTCGTAAGACCTATCAGAGCACTGGAATGCATGTGACACAGTGTCATCCCTACTAAGGTTTCTTGTAGTTGTAGTGTGAAGCGTAAGTGCAAGACATTGTCTGCCTTTCTCTTTTTCTAGTATCTCTTCTAAATAAAACCACCTACTTTGACTTTGAAAACACATGTTTGTATTCTGGCTGCTCATTCATTTACACCTTTCTCTCCTAGACTAAAAGGTTCTTCCATGCCATTTCCCACTCACAAAAGTCCATACACACTGTAATCAGCTCAACATTACATAAACCTTTTTGACAGAGTAAGTAGGCTGAACTCTATAATTCTCCACATGGAGGAAGTTATTTTCAGACCTTGAATTATTTCATTGCTCTTCAGACTTTCTTATTTTTCAGATAAATAGAGCCATAATTTTGATGGTACTTAGCCATGGACTAGTCCAGAATCCCAGCAAAAGACAGCAAAACCTGTTCGTTGTTTTGATTACTGTTTGGAAGTACTCAAGATGATAAAGTAACATCAGTACTTTTTTAATATTTTAAGCAGTAAATCAGTAGTAATGTTCAGTCAGAGCAGAAGACCAATGACTTACACATGCAAGGACCTTCACCTTCTTTACTCCCTGGGTTGTATACTGCTTCTCACTGGGATGGAACAATAATCCTAAGGGCCAGTCAAGGGAAGAAAAGACAAGTATTGCCTATCTGTAGCAATGCTGTGGGCATTTTAGGAAGGGTTTCAGCTCCCTCATTGCCCATCTGATTCTGTCCTACTCTGAACAATGCAAGTCTTCTTGGGTGAACAGGAGTTCAGCCTAATAATTTTAACTGTGCAGAGTTCCGCTACACTCTTGAGATCTACTCATGCTTTCAAAGAGATCTCCCTCCATGCCCCACTGACACTTCTCCCACTGTTGGCCCATTTAATTTACCCTTCATTAAGTTTATTATCCATTACTTTGCCTTTCATTCAGCTTATTAGCTCAACTTCTCCAATATTTGGTTCTTCCTTCCAAAACTGGAAACTGTCCTAATGCATGGATTAGTGGGATGGGAGGATTTTGATGCTCCTGTCTTCCCAGTTTAAAGATACTTTGCCTATGGATTCTTTTGCATTTGTGTCCTACAGTGGATATGCTGAATGTACTTAGCCCGATAGGGTTTCTTTACACCTGAGCATCTTTTATAGTAACAGGAGATGAAAATAATGGGACATGACCAAGAAAGTCAGAATGGCTAATATAGTCCATATATGTGTGATTTTTAAGACATTTTTGTATTTTCAAAATAGCTTTCTTGAGCTGTGGGTGTGCTCATCAGGACAGTTAGCAGTGTGACAGCAATAATGCCTTAGCAAGGGAAACGAAGTGCATCAGGGGGAGAGAGACAAGTATAGAGGAATGGAAGAATGATCATTCATGTATCTGGTCTGAGTTGATCAAGGAACCAACCACCAATATGTTGTTATGGTTTTAGGAATTAAGCAGTACAGGAAAAAAAAGGAAGACAAAAGGCTTCCTGCTACAGGTACAGATCTTCCTGATCCTGGTACAGAATCTTGGAGAGGCTTGAGCTCTTACTTGCAAGAGCAGGACATCATTAAGTATTCAGGAAAGGGCCAGGAAACTGCAAAGATTTGATTATAACAGGAGAGCAGGGAAGATCTGATATTTTCTTGCCTGGATAAAAGCAATCTGTTCTCTGATGCCACAGGTATTTAACAGTTTGCCCTGTCACACTTGCAGCAGATCCCAAAGCAACTTTTCCTGCTGCTGAGGATCTGAACTAGGAATGCAATCATTCCCTCTGTCCACTGTGCATTTTTAAGGCCCTCTGTAGGGCAGATCATCTTGTCATCTGGTCATGTTGAGTGCACACTTCTTATTGATGGAGAGATCCAAGGTGTTGCCCTTCAGACTCTTCTTTCTCTAGCCACCCCAATGGCTGGAGTTGCTCTGCTTGTGCTGCAGACACTGCAAAGTGTTTCTCTGTTATTAAATTCCCTCCCATCACTTTGTTCAAAACCCCTCAGCGCACTCATCCTTTACCTCATTAGTCTTACCCTTCTTTTTGGAGGTATTGATTTAGTATAGTAATAATAGATTCTGAATGTCATTATTAACAATCTTTGCAAACTCCTCCAGGTACATAATTTTTGGGACATACAACTGTGAATGCATTCTCTTTGTGAGCAAAGAAAGGCTGTGTTTCTGGATGAAAAGGCCAATGAATGCATTAGGACACAAACTTGTGCTTCAAACTCAGTTAACAGAAAGGCACCTTAAAATTCTCCTTTTGGTTCATAAAATAGCATCTGGCCCGTAAAGCCATCAAAATGGGATTTGAACATGTGAATGTTTAAGAACGTGAATAGCAACCTTTCTGTTGCTTGCTGTCTCCAAACATTTGAATTTGTTGTGCTCCAGAGATTAATAGACGCCTTTCATGTAAGTAGCTTCTCAAGCAACCTTGTAATTTTTTGCTAATTGTTGCTAATAGATTGCTTAATGTGTGCAGTTTTTCCTTCTCCAGATTCGGAGGAAGGATTAAAAAGATGTGTTCTGTAAATGTATTGAGATAACTGTTACAAGCCCAAGAAGCAGATTTGCTAGCTGTGAATCACAGGAAGTACTGGTTCACAAAAGCCACTGAGCCACTGTCTGGGAAGGGGGCTGAATACAAGGAAAAGAGAAAAATAGTCTGATGTCTCCTGAACAGGACTGAGATCCAGAGAGTATTGCATGTAAATATGACAGGATTCAAAGAAGAATCTAAATGTACTTGTCCCTAACATACCTAGCAGCTTCCCAAAGTTACAGAATAATATGTGGTTATACTTTGCTTTTGCATTTTATCTGTAATATCTTCTCAGGGGTGTTACTGATACTTTCAGAATGCTAATACACATTGATTTTTAACAAATGAGTATACCAGCATTACTATCTGCTGTTAACTTACATTTAATTAATATCTTAATTTTCATATATTACTCTGTTTTAAAAATGATGGTGACATAATCACAGTTTTTTAATTGATCAAAAATGATAGCTTAACAGAAACTCAGACAATAGTCTTCAAAAAACACTACTGGCAAATGTTGGTCAAATCATGTAAATACTTCCCCTTCAAAAGAAATCTAAAAAATATCACTCAGTAGAGAAAAATCAGACAACTTGATCAGGACTTCTGTGTAATTATATAGGTCACAAATAAGAGAAGATTTGGAGTGTTCAGATCTGGCAGGGAAATCTACATCATGCGAGACTGAGCTGAGAGTATATTTTCCAAGCTGGAAATTAACTACAGTTCTTTTAAGGGTAAACATGTTAAACTGCAGGAATTTTTCCTTTGGGGATTAACTAACCTCCATTAACCACAGTAATGTCACCAGTTGTACCACAGTAACTTGCTGCCTTAAGGTGACTGTTTCATATCCCAATCTCATTAAGAGAAAAGCTTTAGCAAATTCAGATCTCTCCTTCTGGTGACTTTGGGTCAATGCAGATTTCTTCATGATTACAAAAATTACTTGAAACACCTTTTTACCTACACTCTGACTCTAGTTTTCACTGAAAACTAGTGGGCAGTTCAGCTACACTGACCTTTGTTTTACCTTGTGCTGAATTCAGGATTGGAAATGCTCTCTACCTTTCCAGTTGCAGCTTGACCTCTCCTGGCTTAAATTCAAAAATATAAGAAATGTTGGGATGATCATTTGAAATGTTGGAATGATGCTTTGAAATCTAACACTTAATCTGCTTTAAATTCTGCTTATTTAAAAAGCATTATATTACATCCTCATGGAGGTCTCATAGGGTGAATATTCATAAAGTGTAAGAAGACTATGTAGCAGAAGGACTACATATCTAGTGATATTAGTTAAAGCATGAGAGTTTCTGGGGATGTTCACTTGTTAAGAGAGCTTTTAAAATTGTTAAACTGTGACTTCCCATGTGTGATCTCAACCTTAGTCTTTCCTGTGCTTCATTTTCTCGCACTGTTAATGATCTGCCCTTCTCATTGCTTGAGAAGCCTTCAGGCTCGTGCTGCTTGTAATTCTCAGCAGACTTGGACCCAGAGTTCTGCTCCTTAAGGCAGCTCATGTTTTGAATTATGCATATGTCCATTTCAGAGGGACTGCATTTCATTGCTCCTTTTTGGGGGTGGTGATGTAAGGGAGTTTAAGTACTATAGTGACACTTTTCATTTTTCATGTCCTAGCTCGGTTAAGAGCAAGCCTTGAATTGTGTCATTTTTCTCTCATGTGACTGTTTAATCACCTGAGAGAGCACCAGCCAGAGTTTTGTGGTAAGATTGATTATATTCCCAACAAAGTGCTTCCTTCAGCTGAGCGCCAGGAAGTAGCCAGTTTAGCAGCTAATGGGTTTCAGTCTGATGTGAAAATGGCGACTGTGATGGAAATGTCACTGCAGTGCACACCAGCTCTTTCAGCTAGCTGCATGCTGAGCAGTACTGAAATCCTTGGAGGTTGCTTGGGTTTAAAGAGGAGGGAAGATATTCCTAATCTGGACTACACAGAGCTGTGCTGTGTGACACATCACCTCCTCCTTTGAAAGTGTCAGGGTAGCATGTGTAGGAATATCCAGACATGCAAGTGGAGAAAGGTGTTGCTGCAGGGTTAACAATAACTTTTTTTGCCCTGTTAACCTTTATAGGGGTGGTGCTATGAGCTTTGTAATATCAGCCCTGGCATTGGCAAAGGGTGCTCCAGGATCAGCTGGGACCCCAGTTTGCATGGCATGAAGTGGAGAGAACCAGAATGGAGTGATCTTCCATTTAACACCACCCAACACATGTTCTGACAGCAGCCAACATTCATATCCATTACAAGACTGGAGAGAGCTAAAGAAATAGACTCACCAGTCCCATTTTATGAAGCATGAGTCAATAACAGCACTGTAGGTGACAGCTTACAAATGTTTTGCCTTGCTTGGATGAATTCGTAATCTCTGAGTGCCAACAGCCCCTCTTACAGATGCCTCTGTGATTTACCCTGTGTAACAGAGGAAACCTCTGGCAGCACCAGCAATGAAGTCCCACAGACTGAGAGGCAGCTATCCTTGCTTTAAGCAGTAGCATCTACTAAGGAAAACCTAGAAAGAAAGAGTAGAAATACAAATAAAGGGTAGTAAGTATAGACTTATTCTTACAGGCGTGTGCATAAAGACACAGCAAAGTAAAAAGCATTACAGAATCGTTCTCTTCACAAGATTTTTTTTTTTTTTCATTTCTGAAAAGAAATATTGTTTAAAATAACGTAGGAAGACAATATGTCTTCACTGCTAAAATGCCTTTCTGGCATTTATTGCTAAAAATGAATGTAATAAATGCAAACAAAATAAGATCCTGGCATTTCAAGTCAGACTGTTTTTCTGTCATTGTCATTGAATGTAATAGACTGTTAGCTAATGGGTCCCTCAGGGGAAAAGAAAAAAGAAGCAATGTTGCACTTCTTTGACAACTGACAAAGTACTAGTTAACTAAGGTCTGGTGATCACATTCCCCTAAACTGAAAGCTTTGAGTGTTGTAGAGCTGTTGTTCACCCTTTGGATGAACCTCAACTAGCTGCAGGGTCTGTTTGTGTTTATATCTGGTTTCTGGTTTTGTTTATTTGTTTGTTTTTAATAGAGATCGATTGCATCTTTCCAATCTTGGCTAGTTTCAATTTATGTACATAAATACGCAAAATCATATCGTCACTTGATTGAGCACTGTCTGGTCCAATGGCTGCTTTTTCAGTTTGTCCATTGTATAGCATGGGCTCAGGCCTCAGCTCCTCAGCAACTCGTGGAGCTCCATTAATCTTAACAGCCTTGATGTGCACAAAGCAAGGTTGCAGAGATGGCCTTCAAACCATCATCTCCTGTGTCACTGGCCAGGGAATCTCTCCCCGGGCAACAGTCACCATGACAGTGCTTATGTCCCTTCTTCTCCTGCTTAGGTTGGAATAGGAAGGAGCCTACACTCTGCCAGATAGAAGAAGCACAGCTGTGGGGACAAGAGGAGCTGTGAAGGGCCTGCTGTGCATCACTGTGGTAGTGACAGGTTGTGTTCTAGCCTCCCCTGTGGCTAGTAGGCAGGGCAGTCCCACAGCACTGACTGGGGAGGTTGCAGGCATCCAAAAATACCCAGCACAACAGGCAAAAAGGCAGAGCCTTCAGGCAGGAGAGGAAGGGACATAAGCACACTCTGAATACCCATGGGACACTCATAGGTCTAAGTGCAATTTCTCTGGCAGAAATCGCCTCCTTGCTTGTCAGCCCTATCCAGAAAGATTGTTTAGCTTTGCCCTTCACTATTGTCATTAATATAATAAATTGAGGATAATTGCTTGGTTTGAAACAGCTCTGTCTTCTGCAGTGTAGGTGGGGAAATGATGCCAGGAACAGTCCTTTCTTCTCCTGCCAAGTTGCCTTGCTCTGCAGCAGGGATATATACTGGTTCTGTATAGATGCTGCTGTTAGCAAAAAGCAACCTAAGCACTGCCTCAGCTAGAAATGCAAGATTGATTACATTAGATGTGCTTTATTCCCAGTGTCCTGCATGAAATCAGCTCCAAAATAGGTTAATACTGTTGCTTCAGAGTGGAAAATGCCAATGTTAATTTAGGGTTTGTTGCAGACAGACAGCTTGGTATGTACCAGAAATGCATGGGATTGTATCACTGCCAGACTTATATTTGAGAAGAGAGGTCAGATGAAGGTTTGCATGGGATGATATCCTCTATATCGAACTCAGCATGTGACCATTTGCTGGGATAACCCAGGAATCTGTATCCTCTTTACATCTGCGTTCAGCTTTGCTATGTGCTGTGTACAGAAGACTGAAACACTTTTTCAGCTATGGTCTGAATTATTCTGCTGTTTCATGATTAGGACAGGACACCATGACAACACTTAAAATCCCACTTGAAAATGAAACATGTCTTCTGGAAAGCATCTAGCTTGAAACTGCAGGGAAATTACTGGACGCAGAGCAGAGCACATGATGCCTACTGCAGAGACAAAAGCCTCTCCAGGGTCCTTGTGCACTGCAACGGATGGATCAGAATTTTTTGGTACAACATATAGTAACTAAAAGGCAGCAGGCATCTGCATCAACATCAGTGATGATGGAGAGGTTGAGATTTTTTTGTGGCTCTAGAGTTAGGAGATCAAGATTTACTTTTTCTTTGCTTTGTGAATCTCTTCTCCAGTGGTCCACTGCTCAGAGAGGAAACTGACATTACCAACCATATGATGCCAGCATACTTTCTGTGTGAGGCTGGGGTCCTTGACTTTCTGAAGATGGATGTGCAAGTGAATGAACAAACCTTTTCCATCTTTTTCCATCCTTGTCTCAAAGTGCCCTTGGGGTTCAGTTTATGAGTGCTACTTCATGAACAGTATGGGTTCCTACTTGGAAATGCTGTGGCTGGTACAGGTCTACTCACAGTCTGAATGGACATTTGTGCAGAGCTGGAGTGAATGCTTGGTTTGAAGGGATGCCCCAAGGTGGGGAGATTGATGCTGTTCCATGATCAAGGAGTGCTGCACAGAGCCTTACATCATGCTCCCATATCCGCAGTCCCCATGTGCTATATAGAATCTCATTTGTGGCAGCCCTCTGTTGTTAATCCATCTTCCAGAGGAGGTGTTTCTAGGGCAAGACTGTGGTTTCACACAGTAACCTGGAGACACCCGAACTTTGTCCTTTAGGTGAAGACTGGTGCTAAGCTACCAGTACAGGGCTGTATTCTTGGTTGATTGTTCTTCAGGAGTGCAGTCTGTGAGACGGTCCCACTCCTTCTTCAGAGAATGATCATAGTTAAATTTTCAGGATCGGGATCCACTTTTACATATTTTCCTGGCCTTGTACCATCTCAGGTCACAACTTGTATCCATCCTGCACCCCAAGTACTTTTTGGTAAATATAAGAGGAGTAGTCAACTGTAAGGTGGGGAAACAACATTCCTGAGACTTCTCAGTATCTTCTGATACTGAGCAAGGTTGCACAGTGTGTGTAGTGCTGCAGTCTACAAGGCATGAGGCAAAATGCTGCACACCTCTTAGACACCAAAAAATACAGAACTCTTTGGCTCACAGACTAACAGCAGCCAAAGTTATGCTCTGCCATGTGATACACCTGTTTCACATTCAGACTGGGGCACAAAGCAAACACACTGTGGAGTATTTTTTACTTTTCCAGTGAGTTGGTGGATACGTCAGGGGGTGGATCTGTCATGAGAGTTAAGATCATTAAGAAGGAAACATACCTAATTTTCTCATAGCTACAAGAGAGTGGATGTGTGAATTAATGCCTGGTTAATGAAACTGTACTTTTAGGCCTGACTGCTAGGCTTTACCAAATGCACTGGAACAATCAAACACCTGTTTTCACTTACTTTGTTGGGATGATCTCTGAGGCTTGTGTGGACTTCTGCAGTTATTAAATCTAAGCATCTGGAAGATAATTGAAACATGGATTCAGCATGTAGTGAATGGTGGCCTTATATGCTATGGCCTTGTCTTCTCACTCTTTCTTAGAGATTTGAAAACCTAAAACCAAAAACATCTGTAGTAAACAAGGTTTATTGTCCTATGGAATTCACTGATACTTGTGATACTGATGCTGAAATTGTCTGTCTCCCAGATACCCTCATCTACTTCCTATTTCCAAGCTAGCTTTTTTTTCTTTTTTTTCTTTTTTCTTTTTTTTTTAAGAGGTCTCTTGCATCCTGAAGCATTTCAGTGGTATATTGTTTCCTGATTGCAATGCCTTATATAATGACCTGGTTATCTGACACTTCTGGAGAATGACAGGGAAGCTAAAGGCTCTTTATCTATTGCCTTGGGACATGGCTAAGACTCCTTTCACTTAGAAATTCAAGGTCTTTACAGGGGAAATGGGAGAGTTATAATGGTTTCTCACTAGACTAAAATTACTATATTGTTACAGAGATTAAATAGAATAATCCTGAAAATCCCTAGTATGTTAGCACTGCCAAATTCCAACTAAGAGCTGGTGGAATAATATTTCCAGGGGACCATCTATTATTCATCTCTCTTTTTTTTCTTTAAAAGACCATAGACCCAGAGCATAACGAGTCTTACTTTTGCTTCGAAGGAAATGTGTGCTGTTTCATCTTTCATGGTGCAGTTAGGTCCTGTTGGAGAACAATCTGTTCTTGCCATGGTGGGGGAGGCCATAATTTATTCTGCCCAAAGAGGGCTTCTCAGGAGTGTAAGGCATTAACAGTGAGCAAGCTACCAGGTTCATAAATCTCCAGAGACAGAGAGCTCTCTAGTAAATAAGGATTCTTGTGCAGCCTCCCACTCCCCTTTCCAGGGTGTTGACAGTCTTAGGGATGACAAAACTGACCTCTTCTAGTAATGTTTTACTCAGTTCCTCTCACAAATATACTGAGTTCTGTAATTGCTTCTCATAAAATGCTTTCGTCTGCTTAACTCCTGCCATGTCATTCCTGCAGTGCAGGGTCTTTGAGCTCTTGCAAGCTCACAACCGTGCATCCACAGGAAAGGGTTCTGAAATCCAGTCAGGGACTGGATTATTACAAAAGGGTGGTTTGTTGTGCAGTAGTTTTCTGGGGCAGGAGTCATCCAGACTCAATACCAACCAACCTACTTAGGTACCACAAATGATGTAGATGCTGCCATGTAGGCTGAGCATGACCTGAATGGGGGGCAGAACTAATCAGCTCTCTCCACAAGCACTAGAGTGGCATTTTGAGAGGCACACTGTTCTGGGCAGCATGAGCAACAAAGGTCTGTTTTCTCAGGGCTGCATTTCTTCATGTTGACCCTTTTGTCTTCATGGATGTGACAGGGTCTGACTTTTCTTTGGACACAGGTCAGGGCAGCACTGCAGAAAGCTGTAGGGTTGAGTGTCAGCAGAAACAATGTTTGTCAGCCCCAGTGCCTTGCCAAAAACAAACCACTTTCCAAGCAGGTTGGATGTCCCTTGTGCTGTCCAGCTAAGGGAAAAATTTATGACTATTCCTCATGGGCATGTGGGAAGGGAGAGCACAATAACTGAAACAGAATGGCTTAGTCTGTAGTGCCTGCTGGTTTGGGCTGTATATGTATGCAAAAGCCCTACAAAAAAACCAAGTTGCAGCTGCTGGCTCATTTTGTGTGGCAGCCCTTGGTTAATGCTGTGTAATGTAAGAGCTGCTCTCTGCAAAGACCACTGTGTCCCTCCTTCCTCGGGCCTCCCTCCCCATCATCAGACACATCTCCCAAGCTCAAAACCCATCCCTCCTGCTCCGGATGAGGAACACATCAGGGCAGACTTTACATGAGTGGACAGGAGCAAAATGCCTCACAGCACAGGCTTTGTTCTGTTATATAAAAGTAATGTGGGCATGGTCAGGATTATTGCTATTTCCTTTGATTGTGGAAGTTCACATATTGCTCCAACTCCAGACTCACAGCAGCTCATGCATAGGAGTAGACCAAATTAACCCCTCCATACTCAGGTGTGAAATCCTGTCCCCTGGGACAAATTCATATCCAATTCCCACCCCAACCCCCCACCACCTTTCTCCCAAGGAGTAGTGAAAGATACAGGGGAAATGGCAGTGGGGCTGACATTCAAAAGTGTGGAAAATACATGCTCAGCTATTGTTGGTGAATGTTGTAGCAAATTGTTGGGACCCCCTGATAGCACATGAAGTTAGAGAAACTACCCTATGCAAAAAGAATTGTGGACAATGCATGAAATGTCCTTGCTCTCCTCTCTCTTTTTCCTCCTGAAAGCTGTATGAGGTGGAGGCAATCAAGGAAGAATGGATGTGTTTTACTCCAGGGTAAAGTAAAACCCTTTCAGTAAGTCTCTTCAGGTGTCAACCACCTTATTTAGGTATATAAATCCCTCTGAAGGTTTGCCCATGCATTAGAGAAAGGTTGTACTGCCAGTGGAAAAACAATTTCTGCAGCTCTAGCCTTGGTCTATTTCATCACAATAAATATTTCGCTGTTGTCAAAAATGAAATCCAGCATTGCTTTCCGCTGGCTTTCTGCCTGCAGAAGGGAGGTACAGGGGTCTTGCTGCAGTAGCACGTTTTTCCCATAGCATCTGCTCTGCCATTATTTACCTACATTGTCAATAAAAGCTCCTGCTTTTGTGAATTCAACCAGTGTAGGTTGTGTCAGCTGTTACTTGGATCGTGGCCCCGATTTGGTCAGCTGTTGTCAAAAATTACTAATGACTATTGACTAAAGATTTGCAAACGTTAATTATGATAACAGTTATTCAGAGAAACCTGTTTTGTAATAAAAAGCACTTCAGAAACACAGATTGTGAGAACAATTGACTTAGAAGTTGATTGTAACCAAGTGATATATTCCACCAATGTAGCATTTAAAACATAAGCAATGGAGCATGGCTTGTAATATCCATTCAGATACAGACACAAAGCTCTTAGTAGTTAAAGCTTTCTTGACAAAATAGCAGCCTATTCAGTTCTGATACTGCATGAGCATCTGTACTTCATTCCCCTGTAATGCTATTTTTTCATAAATTCTAATTGTGATGATTGCAAAAATAAGTTTGGAAATCCAAGCAGCTAAAGATCCAAAATCCAGAGGACAAAACTAGTGTGCCATATTAGTGAGATTTTAATTTTTATGCCAGTTTCATGACTTTTCAGCACTTTGGATTGGCAAGATGAACTATATAACCTTTTATTGAGAACACAGGCTTCAAATCTTGGCAACTTTGTTAACCCAGACTTTAAGAGAATTTTTCTTTTTCATCAGGCCAGACTTCTGATTTACTTTTTCTTATTCTGAAAAGTATCCAGCTTGGCTGAATAAAAAATAAACAGGCCCATAATTTTTATTGGTGGAAGAGCTGCATGATGTTACAAAAGTTTAAAATCCTCTAGAATGTTTCAGAAATGCATTGGATAATATTTTTAACTTTTTGGAATTACTCCACTAATAGTTTTTTCCCACAGGAAATGACTATTATATTCCCAGTAATAAACATCCGGTGTCCTTCAAATGACACTAAGCTGATGAATTGCGAATATTGCTTTCCGCTCAACCCTATGCAAAATTTCATGTGTTCATATGCATGTGTACATGCACATAAACACACCATGGTCCAAATACAGAATGTTTGCCAAACAGAGCATCAGGTTATTTTTCTCTCTGCACTAATTCCTTCTCATTGTCTCCAGACTTACATGTCCTGTGTTGCTCAGAAAGTAATGTCCATGGAATGTAACAACCCTTCTTTTGCTGAGTATGAAAAGTAGATCTGAGCCAAACAAATGGTTTTCTCAGCTGTCCCAAGCAGACTGGTAATTTTCACTTAGAACTTTCATTATAAATCTACTCTAAAAACTAAAGTTCTTTAGATCTATTGTCTGGTGCTAGTGCCCTTAGTTTAAGAGTTTAAAGGTTGCAGACAGAAATTCACTCAAGGCTTATTTAATTAATATCCTTCTACCAGAAGAAGCATGGAGCAGGTTATCTGAAAAACCTTCCTTGAAAATTACAAGAGATTACAAGGCCTGCTGTGTGGCTAGGCTCTCCCATGCACTAATCTGCCTTAGAGTTTGAGCTCTGAAAGGGCAGATACAAACAGCATGTATCTGTAGGGAACCTCAATATCCTGGCAAAGTCATATTTTGGTCTGCTATGATCTGCAGTAGCAGTAGCATTAAATTGTTACACTGCTAAAGACCAAGGCTGCATCTTAAATGTATATAGAATCTTTTGCCCTATTTCAGCATTTCTGGCCTTGAAGTCATTCACTCCTTTATATGCATATGGTCATATGTTCATGCTCATGTTTGGGGCGATTATTGCTGGATTCTTCTTGGTTTGTCCACATACTCCTTCTTCAAAGAATAGACTGTAATCTTCCATGGGGGCTTACTGATGCAATATGCCTTGGTGTGAGGTTAAACTTCTGGTGCTCTTAGGCACCAGCTTTGTTGGGTTATCTTAAATGAGCAAGCAGCTAATAGTTGCTAAAAGGCTTTTTATTACAAACGCGCATCAGTCTTAAAAGTAAAGTTACAGATGTTAAAGTCTATGTTAAGTTTTGGCATAGAGTCCCAAACAGAAGCAGAAACTGCTCCTGTCAAGGTCCCAGGAATCTGATGTTGCTGTGGCAGCTCCTATCTTCTTCTTGGGTGTTGATGATGGTGGTGAGAGAGCAAAGTAAAGCAATAGCAAAAAGGATGGCAAAAAGCAAATGGCAAAAAGCAAATGGCAAAAAGCACCAGCTCTCCCTAATATATACTCTTATATAGGATCTTCTTAACAAGCTAAGACACAATCTCAGACCACTACTCTTTAACCTATTAGAATTCTAGATTTTTAGTATACCAGGTTAGGTACCAACTATGTATACGGTCTATCTTGTTCTATCTGAAAAATGTAAGCAATATTCTTACTATAGCTCTATTATGTCTAAAACTACGTTCTTGGAGCCTCTACTGAAAACACTAGTATGTTTTTCAACCTTCACTAGAACTCACATTTCTACTCAGGCATTTAAACCTTTCATTTAATAAAAGCACTGAAGCTCATTCTAAAACTTATTTACTGACTTGCTTACTTATCCTAAACCTTAAACTTACACCTCTACTTTATGTGTGAGTAACTTAACATACTTTAATTCATCAAAAGGTTTTAATTCAATCCCTGCACTCTGATTTCTCTCTGAAAAAATCAGAGACCCCCGACTCACTGACTTCAACACCATGAAACTTGTATTTTCTGTGGCTTTGATGTTTCCCACCATTTGTCATCCATAATGACTAAGATATCCCTTTGTAGAATCATTCTTCCCTACCTGTGTGTTTGTGACTGGTTTGTTCTGTTCCCAGCATCCTTCTGCTCTTTTTCAAAATATTTTCTTATCCAGAGACTGCCTGCTATGCACTCATATTATCAAGACCATAACCAAACTTCTTAACCTTTAGAGTTTTGCCAGTGTGTGACACAAGCCATAGTAATGTGTGACAAATGACAAAAATGTGGAACACTTGTGCTCTATTGCGTAGCATGTTGTAATTGACAGATTATAATTGTTTTTAGCCATAAAAGCTGTTTACAGAGTGCCTTTTCAGAGAGTATGAGTCACATAAAACAGTTTGGGTCATTCACTTGTTTACTTGTGATTTGCAAATTGGGTTCTTCGGCCGAGTTATCAGAGAGCTGTGGCAAAATTGTCAGATGCCTGAGTCAGAGATCCTCAGCGGAGAGTCTCTTTTAGTACCTTCAGGAGTGAGATAGTGGCCAAAAGAGAGCTACCCCACTGACTTAGCTCCTATCTGTGTCCTCTTCTGTAGCTCCGCAAGTGTTCATGCTCCTCCCCACAGAAACTGGACCAGGTGTAACCACTTGCAAATGTGCTGCCCTCTTATAAAGCCTCTCCCTTATGCCCTCAGGGCTTCAGCATTTAGACTTTTCTCTTACTCATTCAGTCCCTGCCAGCAGCACTCGGAAGGCACAATGTTTCAGAAAAATCAGGCCCCAGCTGTCAGAAAAATGAATGAAATGAGATTAGTGGCCATGTCTGAGAACATCCTCACTTGCTAACATTGCAATGGAAGCATATAGCAGAGCCAGGAATAAAGCTCTAGTCCCCTTCCAGCAAAGCACAAAACCTTAATGGGGTATAACCCTTCCTCCATCCATAGGGCTTCTTCAGTGTTGGCTGTGGAGTTAACTGATAGAAAGCAGCACAGTGCCAGAAAACAATGCATGTATCTTGTGGCATGGATAGAGTGGGGAAGACATCCCTTATGCAGAGGGACAAGAGACCACTGGTATTGCTGGCCTGGGAGTTGTGCAATTATAAATGTGACAGTGGAGTCTACGAGCCCCCACAGAAAGGAGTCTTTCACCCTCCTCATCCATGCCAGCACAAATCCAGTGAATGTGTCAGCAGGATAATAGAACCAGTCTTATAGCAGCTTTAACCCAGATCACATTTAAATGTGCAATCTCACACCCATTCTAAAAACTTGCCACATTCAAGATTTGCAATTGAAATGAAGGAGCCTTGGTGAACATTGCTTTTCATGGGATGCCACAAAAAAGCAATAGCTTTTTTTCTGTAGTTTTTAGAAGGCTGCTACCACAATTCCCTCATTCCATAAATGTATTGATTATGAGAATAAAATAACAGTGGGAATGGAAAAGGGAAGTGTAAAAACTTCTTGAAGAAGCTCAGAGATGTCTGCTTGGTTACCTGGAAAATCTCCCTGGCCATACTGGATCTTGTAATCCTCCCTTACACAAACATCAAGAAGCAGTTATTATAGTGGCAATAAGCCCTGGGTAGGGGAGAACAAATAACTTAGACTTATCAAAATTTGACATCTACCTTCTCTTCCAAATGTGTGATGAGAGTTATTTTTCATGGTCAGGCATGCAGGAGTTGTCCACAAGGGGGTTTGATCTAGGCTTCACCAGGAAGGTCACAAACACATAGCTAGCTGAAAATCAATCCCCACTCCACCTCTCCTTTCTAAAACATAAAGGAGGAAAAGCATATTTTAGTCCTTGAGAAACCAAATAAGCTTGCATAAAGGAGTTACAGCTGCTCCCACATAATCTTTGCAGCAAAAGTAAAAAATTCTAATAAAAATCAGGTTCTGAAAAAACTTCTCATTTCTGCAGTTGCCACTAGATCTGCACAGCAACAGCCACTAGACTGTTGTGTATTATTTAGCTATTACAGTTATTTTAATGACTTTCTTGATGATATAGGAAATCATAAAGTTCCATGACTATGCTGCTCAAGATTTTTTTTATGAACTTTGGCAGTTGATGATAAGCAGTAAGTTGAAGAACTTTTGCAGTTTGTTGACAGTCTTTCTGCAAACATATAACATAATAACACTTCTCAGGACAATATTGCCATGAAAATTGTACCATTCAGACAAATATGTGGTAACTTTTCAGACCCTGATAATTTTCAGGATACAGCTACTTACTTCACAATAGGGGGACAAGAAATAAAAGAAGACATTCTCGTTAGTGTTCATTGTTGCAATATCAGTAAGACAATTTATTATGTCAGGAGTAGTCCTTCCTAATTCAGCTGCACTGATTTTTTTTTTTTGCTCTCCACACTACTTGTTTGCTATATGAAAATGTAAGTAATAGAGACCTAGAAGATTATCTGATGAGTTTGAATATCATCCTCACCTGAGAGTTAGATATTATGTCAGCAGACCAAAAAGGAAAAAAAAAAAAAAGAAAAAGAAAAAGAAAAAAAGGGAAAAAAAGGGGAAAAAAAAAAAGGAAAAGGGAAGAAAAACCAAAACCTTGCAGTTAATGTAATTAGCAGCCCCTTTTTGGAATGCAATATATCTTCCCTTCTTTGTGCACTGAGGAGACTGCCTCTTGTAGTCAGAGTCTATTTGGTGCTAGACCCACACTGACTGCAGTGGCTGGAGAAGCTGAAGGGACCCTTTCCATCAGCTCATATCGCCCATGTGCATGTGGTTAGTGAAGCAGGTCTCCTGGTGGGGTCTCATCACTAGGATCTTCATCACAGCTTTGTCTTTCTACAAGTAACAGTAGTAATTTCAGATACTCAGAGGCAGGAAATTACCAAATTCATAAGCAAGCCTTCACACAGGATTGCTTCTTTCCAAGTTCTCTTGCTATCACGATTTTTGCAAGGCCTGAGTTCTTGTGACATGAGCTCATGGTTAGTACTGCTAGGAGTCTGTCTCAGGTGCTTTTCTGGACGTGCAAGTGGGGGTCACACCAGCATCTCAGGAGCAGAGCCCACACCTGGATTAGTTACTGTGCACAACAGCAATCACAGCAAGGGAGCTTGGACCTCAGCATAGCGCCTCAGTTTCCACTTAATGGTGCAAGTATGCTGTGTCCTTTTTGCAGCTAGATATGTTGTGAATGTGGCAGGTTTTACCTTCCCGGTTCAGTCTTGCAGCAAGGATATCGCTTTCCCCTCTACATACTAATGAGGCTCTGCTAGGTGAACAAGATCTAACTGGGTGATGGCAGTGGATGTAGATTGTGTGGTACTAGTTTTCTCTTTGCTGGAAAGAAGTAAGGAAAGTGTGAGCTTTGGAGGCATTTAGGTTCTTTGAGGAAAACCACTACTTCATTCATTTCAACAGAAGCCAGATACACTGGACACTCTAGTATTTTTTAGTCCTGGAGGACATCTCTGATCACCTACTGTTAAAGTCCAGGAGAAAGCAAGACATCAGGCAGTTCCACTTACAACAGTAATTGTCTAATTACTGTGGAAAGGCTGCCTTTCTCCCCATGTCCTGTTGTATTTCCTTCACCAGTATAGCCTACTACTGTGACTTATCTGCCTAGGGCTTAACAAAATTAGTCTGCAGCATCAAAAGCAATTAAAGTACTTTTGTACAGCAGCTCCATATAGTTACCTTTAGCTTGTCCTCTGAGAAGTCCAGAATACATCTGCAAAGAACTCGGCAGTTCTGTAGGAACAGTTATGCTGTATCTGCATGTGAGGATTGCTCTTGCCCTCAGTTCATCATTGCTCGTCGGGCTGGCCAGTCCTGGGATGGAGAGTGTGGCTGTTGGAGTCAAGTGGTGCAGAATGAAACTTGGTGGAGGATTGAGAAAGCAGGTTGTTAATAGCTAGGTCACAGAACCAAAGAATCATAGATTCTGAATTAAAAGACACCCACAAGGAACATTGAGTCCAACTCCTGGCCCTGCACAGGACCATACCAAAGAGTTACACCGTCTTCCCAAGAGTATTGTCCCCTCAGTCTTGGGTTAGAAATGGGCTTGCTGTGTTCCTGCAGGTATCACAGACTCACCCTCTCAGGGTGGCAGTCTTTGCACCTCCACTCTCACAGGCAGCATCTGTGAATATAAGCCATATGAGGCAGACATGCTGTTGGGTTGCTTAGGACTTTGGCTGAGGTGTTTCAGTTGGGCACCACAGCAAAACTCATTCTTTTCCAGTCCTTCCCTGCAATGAGCACTAGCAGCTCAATGTGAACATATCTTTTGGTACATGGAATACAGATTCATTCCCACTTCAGGGGACATGGGGCTTGATATCATGTCTCTTATGCCCTGGCTAAGCACACCAGCCATCCCCTGTTCCAAAGGCTGCCGTCACAAGTCCACTGAAAACTTTGTAGGAATTTAGACTTTTGGTTTGCATCAAGTCAGTGTTTCCTGAATTTATTTTCACTGCAGAGTACCCCACCTCAGCTCTCACGCATGCTAATCCACACCCTCTGGGATTTTTCAGATGAGCAGATGACATTGACAGCCAGCTGGATATGCACACCTCACTCTCCCTAAGGCCTGTGCCTTCTTGGTATCTTGCTTTCCCTGATGCTGGAACTGGTCCTCCTTCCACAAACAGGGCCTTCAGGCCAAAACTGAAACTTAGATGGATCAAGTAGTACATACAGTCAGAGGAAGTGAACGAGGGGTGAACCAAGTTGAGCAGCAAATACATTTCTAGAAATGCAGGGACTAATTTCCTGAGTCAGGATGGAAGGCACCCTGAGGAGAATAAAAGAAGCAAAGATGCTCCAGAAATTTACAGGGAGAAAAATAAGGATAGCTGCAGATACAGAAAAAGCAGTATGCAAAGCAGTAACAGGATTTGAGAGGAAGAAATAACAAGTACTGTAATTCTTAACAGCTTTTACTCTGAAAAAGGGAAGTGTGGCAGAAAGGAGAGAACAGCTTGCTTTGTAGCTGTGGCAGCATCAGAGATCTGACACCCTCTCCTCTTGCTCATACCTCCCCAGCGCACCCGCCTGACCCCCGCACTGGAAGACATAGGATCCCAGTTGTCTTCTTCTCTAGGTTTGAGTCTTGTTTCTTTAGTTTTTAAGCTTCCTTTGTGGCCATTTCAAGCAAAGCAATATAGGAGAGTATTTTTCATCTTCGTTTGTGCCTTATCTCAAGGCTTGTGGTTCTATTCACATTATATATTATGTGAAATATATTAGGTGGATGGAAACAGAATGCGCAGGCAAGGATGTGGTGTGTGGTCTCAGGAGGTGATGTGAATGCATGGGCAATACCCTGGACCAAAATCATACAGTGAAGGAGATAATTTTAGAAGTAAGTGGCATGCTCTGCCTCCAGGATGCAGTCTGGCAGGAACTGATCTTGGACTGTTCTGCAGTGTGTTTCTTTCCATTACAAGGATAGGACAACTGTATGAATTAACTAACAGAGCTGCAGTCATAATGAAGAAATCGGGTCCTGTTTCATTGCTTCAGCCCAGTGCTGAGCAAGTAGTTTCCTCCTCTAATGAGTTTTCAAGATGCTTCTCCTGAGTATCAAGATTTTAGTATCGCCATTAGAAAGAGCATCATCAGGTCTGCAATGGGCACATCTGCCTTGAAACTGGTCTGTGTACCAGCATATAAACCATGGTGATTTGTTCCTCACTGTAGGTTCCAAGGCTTCAGGCTGCTCTGCCAGAGTTTGTCCCTCATCCCAGCTGCCCAGCAGGTCTGTCATGAAGACTCCCAGAACCTTTGTTGAAAAGCTGTTTTAGGAAGATATTAGTATTCTTCATCACAACTGGCACAAGCTTTTTTCCCTAGAAATTGAGGAGATGCAAACAGTAAAACTCTCATTAAATAGGCACACAACAAATCATAATGCTACACAGACAAACCCAGATTTTCTTGTGCTTCACTCCCTTGGACAGAGTCTGTGGCAGTGTGGTTTGAAAAAAAGTGATTTTTCACATTGAGATTCCTGCACAATATGAATGAAGAAATGTTATGTGAATATTAAAAGACTCAGCATGTCAAAAACAGCTTAGTCATGAGTCAATAGCCTTTGTAATACCCCATGAGCCGTTTCCTTATCCTCTTCCAGGAGTACAAACCTGCTGCTTCTACAGGTCTGATTTTGGGCTTAGCTTTGGTTTTAGGATGCTGTGGTTTGGGAAGAAAACTGATCTGTTGCAGAAATACCTACCCCAGATGTGAGGAATGCCACGTGGACATGGCCAAAGACAGCTGTGTGAAGCAGGAGGGGGTGGGTGGTGGGGACAGCAGGTGGTGCCCTCTGGGTACACACAACTCCTATTGTGAGATCTGCAAAGTATGATGAGAGAAAATCTCTGCTTTCACACAGCCTACAACAGCAAGCAAATAGGCAGGCAGTGCACCAGCACCACAGCCAGCATGCTTTTAGTCAGTAGCATCTCCAGGCTGTAATTTATAAGACATTTCTCAGTGAGCATATCAGCTTCTGCTAGCTCACCATGCAGCAGAGTGAGAAAGGCTGGGTTCTCAGGAAGTGCAGCAATCTCATTTGAATGCTGTGACCGTGGTGGGGTAACTTTGCTCTGCCCACAGGCTACAGAGACTGTTTTAACACCCTCATTCTGCATTCCCCTTGAGCCACCAGGTACCTCTGACCACATACTGAGTTCAGGGGATTGCTCCATGTCCTCCCTGAAAAACTGCTTTGTCACTGGAACTCTTACCTGTTTCTGCCAAGACAAGAATAGGACGATTATTTGTAGTATTTTAGGTGACAAAAGACATGAACCTACCTTGTAAAACTACTAGCCTGCCCACAAGTTTCCAGAGTACTAGTACAGAGATAAAAAGAGGTTGTAAATTAGCTTTGGAAGAGAGTGATTGAGTGTTGAGATACTCACTGAAATTCAAAGATAAATGACTGGGGAGACTCACAGCTGTTGAATATTTTCAGTTCTCCATCAGTATAACAGCTTTTGCCTGCTGGGTTCTGCCTATTTCTAAGTCACAGGGGCAGTGAAGCCTTGTGTATTTTGGGGACAAAGCCGGAGTAGATGAGGAAATTACTGTCCATGGATGTTCTTTATTGCCAGTCTTCTGGAGTCACAGTTGAGTTTGAAAGTACAGCACTAACTTGGGGTAACTCTATACAAATCAGGACAAGATGCCTTGTTTATAATGGAATTATGCTGGAAGTAGTCCAGATTCCATCCTAATGTGAGGGGAAATAAGGGAATTCTTAAGTGAAGGGAATCCTTTTAGATACTAGTTTAAGAGAATTTGATATGAAAAATCAATTCTTATTTAAAGGCTATGCATAAGGCTGTTAAAATAACAGTTTTGTGTAGCTGAGCATTTCTGGGCAGTAGCCATGTTAGAGTCCTATTTTCTGCAGTTGTTTGAAATGCTTGAGTTTACCTGATTTTGTTTGTAAATCCATTTTTTTCACTCCTTTGCCAATCTTTTCATTGTTTTCTGGTGCCTCAGGCTATTCAAGATTTGTCTTTTGGATATGGCATGCCATAAAACATAGCGGAATAAAAATGTATTGTGCCTCTATGTCAACACTTTGGGCCCTGTGTGCTGATGAGGCCCTTAGCAGAGCCGTTCACTTAGCAGATTGTGTGCTGCTTCTGTCATCCCTGACTCTACCAATGCATGTGAGGGCTGTCACTCCTGTTAATCCCTCAGGTTCCATGATCTCATTTTGACTGGGATACCAGGAGGCACATGCACTTGCAAAGTCATTATTGTAATAAAATAATGTCAGTGTTTCAGATTCCAATTGCTGAGTATCACATGGTGCAATTCAGAGAGGGAAGGGAAGGGAAGGGAAGGGAAGGGAAGGGAAGGGAA
>PYHW01010435.1:1716171-1749976 GCA_013186435.1 Turdus rufiventris
GGGAAGGGAAGGGAAGGGAAGGGAAGGGAAGGGAAGGGAAGGGAAGGTGAAATTCCTGTCATGTGATCACAGAACTGTCTGTTGAACTGTTTGTTGTAAAAAGTCGTGGAGGAAGGAGGTAAAACCTTGAATAATTGAACCTTCTTGAATGGTGTCTGTGTGGAGATGGAATCTCATAATCTACATCATCAAATGCCTTCCAGTTTCCATAAAAAGGGGGAAGTTTGGGGGAGGGGTGATGAAGACTTGAAGAGAGGGGGAAAGAAAATGGCAGGCATGGGATAAGGTATGAACACTACACTGACAGAATACCCTATGATTGCCCAGTGGCTAAATATAGGCTCCTGCTAGTGTGCACATAATGGATATTCAGTCTGTCTCCAAACTAGATGTGTGCAAGCTTTACATATGCCCATTTTCTGACCATGAAGATAGAAGCAGCCTGCACCCCTACTGCTTCCCTAAACACAGGCACACAAGCTCCTGACTTTCATTTGTAGTCATTTAGACTTTTATTTAGACTACAGATGAAGCAAACTTTGCATGCTCAGTCTAAATAAGGGCCTGGCTCCCAGTTCCACCTAGCCCTTTCATGCTTCAGAATTAGTGGAAATGGACTTGGGAACTAGGAAGAATGAGATCCTTGTGCAGGACCAGCTTGAGGAGGAGCTGCTTGGGCAGCTCATCCCCAGGGATTTACAGGGGCAGGTTTCCAGCTGGTGTTGCTCTGAGGAGCTCTTGTAGCCAGTGGAGCTGCAGGGATTTACAGTTGATGAAACTGAGAATCCCAAGGCTGTAAGCATCTGGTGCTGACTCACTGCTGGGTGCAGCAGGATGTGGATATGGTGTGAGAAGGCACTGACATCTCATGCTTTCTGCAGCAAATGCAGCATTAAAGTAGGAGCATGGCAGGACCAGCTCTTCATGCTGAAGGAAAGGCTCACTCTGCCAGCAGCTTGCTGCTGAAGCCAGGAGGGGGACTGGGGGGAACTCGGTGGGAGAAACAAAACATTATGTGTTACAGAGAAGCTGTGAGGCTGTGGACTTGTTTTAAATTTTGTTTTCAGTACTTTGATTTAAAAGAGATTTCTTAATCTAAATCCCTTTTTTTTTGTCACTGCCCAAACCAGTTGCCAAGAAAATACTTGTAAACAGCAGCTTTAGTCACAGAGTATTGCTTCTGTCACATTACTGGCAATAGTGTGTAACTCTGTACAAACTGCTGCCTTCCTGTGCTGCCAAACCCCTGCCTACAGGAGCCCTCCTCACTGTCAGATGTCTCAGCTTCCACATGTGCTCAGTGAAAAGTAAGATTTATTGCAGTGATAAGTGGTCTCTGAAGTGCAGTTCTGCTGCTCCGTAACCAAAGCCAAGAGCCCGGCTGTTCTCAGGCCTCATGCGACTCTCAGTACAGCCAGCAATGCCTATTCCCTGTAGTGTTCCTGGCTATACTTCTTCCCCATGCCCAGAAGCAATGCCCCCCTGAGAATTCTGCCCTCTTCTGTCTTCAGTCCTGTGTCTTAGATCCACATAGACAAGTGTAAACATTTCACTTCTGAAGTGTGTGCAAGCTTTCTTCTCCCCACCAAAGTGCTAGTTATGGAAAAGAGAAGCCTTCTCTTATTGTGAGCAGACATCAGTTATGAGCATCTTCCTAAGATAATGTTACAAATAGAGTGTGCTTGGTATGGGCAGCTACATTTGTCAAGCTACCTCTCCCAGAGAGACTTTTCACCTGGAGCTTTCTGAACAATTTCCCAGGACACATCACATTAATAGGAGAGTACAGACACTGCAGGATGGGTAAGAGGCAGTCCAGGCTGGGGGGAAGATCCACATGCTAGGTTTGTTTTTGTTGTTATTTGCTCACTTTATTTGTCATTCAAGGAACTTCTCTGACACCTCTTTTATGAACACTGCCTTGCTCCTCAGGTCCCAGCACGCAAATTCACAAAGCCTGCTGCAGGGATCCCAAAGGGCCTGAGAGCTGTTTCAGCATGGAAGTGTTTAGGGAAAGCATCAGGAAATGAGGAGAGGTGAAGCTACAAGAACTGGAGAATATAGCTTCAGTTACTTTACAGCTGAAATATGCTGACTGAGGGCATTTAGATATTTTCCTAAGCACTTTACCTGTTTGTCTTTCCTATCCAATGCAAGCAGTACAGAACATGGACGGACTGTATCAGAAAAGCTGGGGGTAACACAGCAGATCCCCATTGCCCAGGTCAGCCAGAAAGAAATGCCAGTGATGTACAGTCACATTGATGAGCTTGGACACAATGCAGCCCTGGAGACTTAGCTAGGTATTAAAACTTGTTGTGCTTCACTCATTGGGAAAGCCATTTGCATGCATGAGGCTGCTTACCCAGGGTGGATTTCTAGGATGTGAGATGTGCACAGAAATCACCCAGGACAGTGTCTGAAGTCACCACAGTTGTAGCTCCTTCCATTCCAGCGCGCAGAAACAGGCCAGAAAGTGAAAACAGGACTTGGTTTCCCAGGGTGTCTTGTTTCTACCAACTGCTGTGATCCTTGGCAGTAGTGGAGGGAAAGAAGAGAAACTGTGTGCAAAGAGCTTGAAGAATGAAGCAGAGCTGTTAGCATTATTGAACTGAGTCTTTCATACCTACAGGCATCTTAGAAGCTATTCATCAGCATCCATGTTGCAGGCAGTAGGCTGATGCTGACCCTGAATAAATGCCCCTGAACAAATAGTGTGATCATTGCCTGAGGACAGTGGGAAGCAATGCACAAACCTCAGACTGAGTGTACCCAGTTTCCTGAGAACTGGCAGCAAAATTGCCAGGCTTATGAGTAGTCATATATGGGCTGCAATAGAAAGGCCTTCAAAAATATTCCTGATTTGGTTGCAGCACAAAGATGGCAAGTGTTCCAGACAGTGTTTGGAGGCAAGAGATATCACAGGTTTAGGAAGCTTAGCCATTTACAGATTACTATGTTCAAGGACAATACCTTTAGCTAATAACCCAGCATCCACAACATTTGGACCACAGCTAAGTCCACAACATCTTAGCTCAATCTCATAAAGAGATGCTCACTAATATGCACATGTACACATACATCAAGCCATATGCACCACAGATGTAGGAAGCCACCTTGACCTTTTGAAGTTAAGCCTCAGGACCAGCAGGAAGTGATGCTTGTGGAGTATAAGAATACTGGGATTAAACTAATTTGTTGAAACTGTAGAGGCTTCAAGATATATTGATGTGCTCAAAAGCTCACCTAGCTTTTTCCAACTCAGTCTATCAGTCTACCAAAAGACACTGCTTCCCAACAGAGACCTTAACTCATGTAGAATTTAAGGTGTACACGAGTTACAAAAAGGGTTCTTCCACTTGTTTACCTTTGTTACTGCAAAATACAATTAAATCTTCAGTGGTCTGACATGGATATCTCCTGCCATCAGCAAAAGCATTGCAAACAGCCATTAGAGTAGTGTAGCATGCTTGAAATGGAGGGAAAAGTGTGAAAAGTAAAGAAGGTTTTGCATCCATCAATAGGTTACCAAAAAGCAAAAAATCCTCCTCTATTTTAAGATGCTAATCAAAGATGCACAGCTTTCCTCTCAGTGGAAGGCATGGTGGCTGTCAAGTGACTACTATTACAGAAATGTCCAAAGTAGCAAAGAGCCTCAAAAGACAAGCACTTACCATCAGATGAGAAAGAAGCTGTTCCCAAGATCTTCATGTCATTCTCAGCGACAATACAATGTAAAAAGCCAGACCAGGGATTGTGTCTGCTGTATGTATGTCCTGATCTGAAAGCTCCTGTGGAGCAATGTGCTTAGTACTCTGTTTTGAGACAGATAATCTCAAGAACAGGGCAAACCAGAAAAGCAGTAACAGTGAGGAATCAGACACACTTTAGTTACTAATGCTCTTTGTCAGAAGGTAGATACTTCATGTTTAGGCAAAGACAAATTGAAACTAGGTTGATGCAACAAAAACTGGATTCAACATTTTATCCTTTGCTGAACACCCACATGAAATAGCATAGGTATCCATCTCCATGATGAGAGATTCACAGAGACAATAATCCACACTCTTGGAGTGTGATGGGGGTCTGTGTTCATGGCAGCAATGTCACAGCAGAAAATCTTGTAACACAAAAATAGAGGTGGAGGATATCCTTCCCAACAGTATGTGATTGTTCATGGAGAATCAGGGAGAGAAGAGAATCCAAAATACAACAAATCTTATTGAAGGAGAGACCCTGTCTACATCTGGCCCATATTCAGCAATGCCCAAATGACAAGGAATCATTAAAAATGGGAGGAAAGGAGAAGATCAGTAACCCTTCCCTAGTGAGGAATGTGGCTAGTGGAAATCTGCCAGATGCCTGGGCTTGTCTGCCAGTGAAAGGTGGCCAGATGGACAGCACATCTTCTTCAGGTGTGGAATATCCTCAAGGTCCTTTCCCGTCTGAGGATGCAGGACAGTCTCAACAACCCTGTAGGGGTTTTGCCAACAAATCCATGTGCAGTACAATGCCAAGCAGGAGGGCAAAGGATGCAACTCTAGTGCTGCTGCGCAGTTTCCTTTCCATATATTTGCCACCCCACCAATCCTTCCTTGTCCTACTTCTCCAGAGGCTAGCCCATACCAATAGTGAACAGACTCTGTATATTTTAGACATGAAGGCTGTAGGCCAGCTGTATAGTGGAAAACCTGTCACCAAGACACCCTTATCTTCCAACACAGTCACATGTCAAACCTCCAAACTTGAAGAACACTGGAAGTGAAGACAGGTCAGAGGGCAGACTGTGAGGAATTTGCCAGAAGTGACTTGAGTGATAATCATCAGGGGCATTACCCTTGATTTTCTGTAACAGTATGGTATGCTGAGTGATCTGTTTGATGCAATTTTCCTTGAATTTTGAATTTTGGTCCTGTAAAAATGACTATTATCCCTCCGTGTTGCAAAGGTTCTTCTCTTTGCTGCAGTCTAACACGAGGCACACATCATGATTGCAGGCTGTCTATTTGTCAGTTGAGCATCTCCAAATGAAACCTCTGTTACTTTTTATTTCACCTAAAGTTTATTGCCTTCAAGTTGCAGTTGCAGTCAGCATCCCTAAGTTATAACACCCCAGTATGAAACATGTGTGCTTTTTGTCCCTGATGTGTTCCAAAAAAACCATTTTGCAGCCAAAAATTAGTTTGTTTTTTTTTTTTTTTAAAAAAAAAAAAAAAAAAAAAAGAGGATAGCATCTTGTATTCACTGAGAGACCTGCTATTATTAAAAACATCTGCACAGTCAGACTTCCAATAGACCAGAAAATGTGAACATTCTACTTCTAAAATGATGGTGGGTGCATTTTCCACTAACCCAGCTAGTTTTAAAAATGTTTATCTATATGACGAAATCTTTTAATTCCTCAAATTCTTTAAAAGTCTTTCTTTCTCAAACAGATACTATGTCATTGTTTTAATGGAAAACATTTTATTGGGTGAAAAAAGAATGAGCATATTCAGGTTTTTTTCTTTTATCACCTCATCCCAAGGAGATGTACATTGTATCTATCTGTATCTAAAGTGAGCAATGGCTACAATAAGTATGAGCCTTGTGGAACTGGACACAGAATAACTTGGGTTTGCTGTTGTGTGTGATACAAAGCAGCATGCCTTTTGTAATTGATTAATACTGTTCTGCCCTATGCTGACCACTTTCAAATCTCTGAAGACAATATATATTGTTTGCTAGGAAGAGGACAAATCTGGTAGCCCCACTGCAGTGAGGCTGAAGCAGACCCATGCCCTAGGTCCAGGCAGGAGTGACACTGGGCTCCCATTCATAGCAGCCAGACACATGTGCATATACACATGACCTGTAGGCACACCACTCACCCATTAAAAGAGTTAGAAATAGAGTTTCATGAGAACATTGAACAGACGGCACTCATCATGTGCAAGGCACAGCCACAGAACCACAATGATCAGCAGCCTGTTTACACAGGCAATTGTCCTCATATCTCCCTGTTTCCCCATGCTTATTCCCTGTCAAGCCTCTCAGATTCCACTCCTTCCCTGCCTTTGCTTCCTCCACTAAACATCTCAAGACTTGTATCATGCCAAAATGTCCTTCCCTTGCATTCCATGAAGGATCCCAGACACCCAAAGGCAGCAATGCCCCTCTGAAAGCTGCACCTGGAAACCTTCTGAATTGGATCACAGTGGTAGGTTTCATCCTTTGATGTGTGGCTGAAGGCTCCTGTGATGGGCCTGGGAGGGGCCAGGCAGGGCATGGTTTGAGGACCCCCTATCTGCTCTTGTCTCTGTGCACTCCCTCAAGAGTGGGCAAATGAGCTTTCATCATATAACCAGATTAGAATAAAACACAAAGCTGAATTGTGCTCAAAGTGAGTTATGCCCTTCTTTCACTTCTGTCATTCTCCAAATTTAAGATTCCATTATGGGTCTTTGTTAACTATGTCACTTGCCAGGAAAATAACCCAACCCCAAATAAAAAACTCACTGTTTCCTGCTTATTTTATTTGCCTTTAGCTGTGCTACAGGCACACGAATTATTTCTGTATGTTGTGATTCCTAGGCTGCCTCCAGAGACATGGTTTTTTAATGTAAACTTAGTGCTGTGACTGTCTTGGGTGTGAAGAAACACAGCCACAACCACACAGCCATGAGGTGATGTTTTAGTTTCAGATCTCAGATGGATCATAGCCATACAGGTTATGGTTTGTCATTTTACATTGGTAAACCTCATACTTCAACTGTAGCTTCAGCTCTGTCACAGACCTTGCCTGTTACAAGGCAAGGGTTTCCAGCCAAATTTTCCAAAGAAAGGCAAATTTTGGAGCAGCACCAGTGGAGCTGAGGGTCACAGGACAGCTCAAGTGCACATCAATGTGGGGTCCTTTAAGTAATTGCTAAATGGACATGGTGCAAAACTCAAGAAACCACTGCTGCAGAAATGTTCACCGCTTTAAAAATGCTCTGGAAAAGACACAGGTGCGGAGGAGGACATAAGGGTGTCAAGAGAGGTTTGGTTGTAACCTGATTATGGTGCTGAGAGCATCTGGCTTTCAGCCCCTCTGTTCTGCCGTGACTTTTCATCTGTCCAGAGAGTGGGTGCCTAGGGAAAGTTTACCAATCTCCTGTCAGACCTGACTAGGATTCAAGTAAAACAAACTTTATTTAAATAAACACTTGTTTAGAGATTAAGTGCTAAACTATTTTTTCCTGCCAAGGTCTAAGCTCAGAGATTTTTACTTCCTCTTCAGCAATGAATGACATCATTGCCACTCTTACACTGTGTTAAGCATAAGGGAGGCCATCCAGTGCTGAGCAGAAGCAGAAAACAACTGCCTAGATATCTTGCATAACAAAAATAAATTACTTTCTTTTAAATATTGAAATTTCAGTAGTCAATGCATTGTAGGTAGGTGTCTATGGAATTTGCCGTGACAGGTCCATGTTGTCAATTGTTTGCAACTTTTACAGAATTTTCAAATGGAAATTTTCCCTTCCTTGTGGTATAGGTAGAGCATTGTTCGAAAATTTTCACTGAAAAGAGATTTTCTGTTTTTCTGAGAGACAGATGAGGGAACTTTTTGCAGCACAGGTTTGGTGGTGCAAAAGAATACCTTGTGAGTACCTACTGGATGAGCTCACACAGTCCCACATGCAGGTAGCTCTTTAGATATGGAATCGTGTGGCAGCAGGGATACTACTCTAAAGCACCCATATGCAGAATTATGTTTCATTTATGTTATCATTGCACTTTTAAGAAAGGTAGATCAGCCTTGATAACATTTGGAAGAGAGAGAGAGTATTTTGGCAGCAATCAAAGGCAGCATCTTGCATGTGCAAGTTGCTCCTTTTCGGGCCTCAGTGTGAGCATTAATTCACATCTGCCTGCCTCCATTTTCTGCTTTTTTGCCTGTTTGTTTTGAAAGTTGTTTGAACTGTGTGGGATCTAGACAAGGTACGAAACTGCCAGCCCAGTGAGTGTTCCAGGCTAAGTCGCTGGTGGTGGGGCTGAAGGTCTACCCAGGCAGAGATTTAGCGGTCCTCTGGATGCCTGCCAGCCTTGTGGTTCATCAGCTTCATTCAGATGCTTCACAGAGCTATTTCTTACTAGTTTGCATCCATGCGGGATGCTGACTTGTTGCTGTTATGATTAAGGTGTGTCTAAAATATCTCTGCCTCTGTGGATCACAAATACTATAAAGGGGAGACAACAGGGAATTAGTGGGAGGACTGAGACATCAACAGCGGATTGATTTGATTTAGTGTGTTCCTGACAGGAAATCAGAGATATTACACTCACTATGGTAACCTTGTTCTTCCAAAAGAGAGGGGTGGAGAGAGGAGAAGAGACAATTCATAGGGAAAGTGTATACCTGGTAGTAGTATAATCCTTGAGAAAACAGTAGAATCTCTTACTTCATTTTTGGCATGGCTGACAAATTCACCATTAAGAGAAAATAAATGTGATCTGCCTCCCAGAGTGAATCAGCATTGTATGCCATGTTGAGAGGAGTTTCCTGGGTGTTGCTCATCATCTGGAAGAATAACTGCCTGGAATTGTGACTGAAGACCATGTTGCCTCGAGGCATGGGGGTTTTTGTTATTCTTCTCCTTGCAATTTTTTTTTTTCATTTTATGAATGATCTATTTTACGTTTAGCTGAAATATACAGCCTAGCTCATTCATTTGGTGCAATCTTAAACTGCAAATGGAGAGCAAATTAAAAATTAACAACTGCAAAAACACCCCAAAGAGTTAAGGATATGAGCTGGCATGATCACTGATCCTTGCAATTGCACTGAGAGGATGTAGCACAGGCCACATTTCTGTTTTCCCCTTTGATTTGCTATGACTTGCTGTGAGCAGTGTTAAATAGCTTATGCTGCTATGCTTCTCTCATTCATTTCCATATTTTTTTGGTCATCTAAGATAATGCCCCAACCGACAGAAATAACAAACATTGGCTTAGAAACAGTGGCTACTTGTCAAACTAATTCTGGCTGTTCTAGGAGAGAATTCTCTCCTATATGTCTAACTCCCTTTAACTCTCTTCGTCTCCACTTCCCTCCTCTATTCATCATCAGTTTTTGTTCTGAAAGGCTCATCTCAAACTCAGCCATCATTTAAAATCCTGGGATAGTAATCATAAAGCAGTCTGACCAGTATTTTAACACGCATACAGTATTTCCAGTGTTGGATATGATGCTGTTGTTTAGCCTTTTGCATCCAAGAGGGAGTGTGACTGCATGCACCTCTGTGTGTGCGTGCATGAGTGTATGTGGGAGCTTTTAGTCATTGTTGGCTAACTTTCTTTGTGACTCTGTCTACCTACCATACAAGATAGACTCCTGCTGGCTGTGTATAACAGCTTGAATTTGCATTCCATCTGATCTGGGTTGTGTTTGATTCATTAGTTGCATTGTGGCCATTGCATTAAATTGCATTATTAAAAAATTACAAAAACAGTTTGACATGCAAGGGTGCATGAAAAGCAAAATGCACCATTTGCTAGTGTATTTCTAACTTCTCTTAGGTAGCTTCTAGGGCTTTGTGCAGCTCTTGCCTGTCTTGTGGTGTCCATCACTGTCTGTGTACCCTGCATCTTCCTCTCATATCAATCCCAGCAGCCTGGAGCCTCAGCATTATATCTGGGAGCTTGCTGTGCTAGTGCTATCAGTGGGAAAGGGCTTTTACTGATCCTCACAAACTCTGTTGTGAGATGTGAGGTGGCAGCCCTTCCCTGCTGTCCTGGAAAACTCAACTCCATTGGTCAAGTAGAGTCTCTAAACCTGCAAATGTACAGCTTGGTAGAGCTGTTCTGCAAACCCTGCACTGGTCAGGGAGCAGCAATCCTGTGGTCAGGAACTGGCTGCATTGCTTGTGGAGCACCATAAGTCTGAAAATGAAAGGAGTATCCGGGCTTTGCAGTGTGGGGAGTTACAAAGGCTGCCCAAGCTGAGGATTGGTGGAATCTCAATGCAAGCAGGAGTTAGTAGCAGGGTTGATGGGCCCTGGCAGAAGAAATGTCTTTGGGAACAAACAGCTGTCTGGAAGGACAGAGGTGTTGAAGTCTTGGAATCACTTATTTCAAAAGATCTTTTGTAGACTCACACATGAATGTTCATCAGCTGAGAATGGATTTTCTACAGATAAGAATGGGAAATTAAGTGTCACATTGGCAGTCAATGGGTGAGAGCAGCATGCCTGTGCACCAAGGTGCTGGAATGCCCCAGCATCTCCTGGTATGAAACAGTCTCCCATGACCCTGGACTTTGGCTCTGGATTGCCCTTTGGAAATCCTGTGCAGAATAACTAAATTGGTGATTGTTCTTGATAGTTCTGGGTTTTTCCACTTCCAGTATATAAGAAAGGAATATAAAGGGAGAACTTAGAAAGATGGTGTCAGGTGATGGTTAGATTTTGGTAATACTGCAGCCTTCTTTCAGGAGGAAGATTGTAGATGGTGGTCTCAGTTTCCCATATTTGTTTTTTCATTGCGTTTTCTTCTGAAAAAGAAGAAACTGTTATCTTTGTGTACAGTTTAGAACTCATAATACAGAGATGATAAATTTCTCTGTATCCTTTCCTGATGCCTTGGGTTTTAGTTTCCAGGCATCGCTCCTGTCAGAGAAACCTCATCAAATCACAGTACCATCATTTATTGTTAACACTTTTACCTTTTACTTTCTGATAAAATAACTGTAGTGCTCATCTCCCAACAGCCCTATTTTCCTGTGCTTTCCTGTCCTCACTTCCATTTCAATGTTACAGATCATGATGGCAAAGGCATTCAATGGACCCTACCATGGTACAAAGCAAGTGTACAAGCAGAGTCTCAGAAATGCCAGCTCTAAAATGCTAACCACATTTTAACACCCCACTCATGCAACTGATTCTTTTTTCCACTGCCATGCTTTCAAAATTTGTAAGCTGTAGATACTGTCACTAAAAAAAGCAGGCTTTGCTGTGTCAGAACAAAGAAGAGCTGGTGGTCTCTCTGTAGCTAAGGCTGTGATTAGCTTCCCTTGTTAAGATTGAAATTAATCCTTTCTATTGCAGTTCATTGAAATTCATCTGTGATGTATTTGTAGCTCTTGCTAGGTACTAACAGCTTTAGAGAGTCAAGGAAATTGAACGGGAGAGAGGAGGAAGGTTGTCATACATAAAAACTCAGTATTACAATTTTTTCATGTCTCTGGTGGCTACTGGATGGGATAGAGAGGGAGGATGAGCTACAGAATCAACTCCAACAAGAGACTTAGATTTATGTTTTTATGTTGTCTTGATTGAAAACCATTGTGTTGGTCTGTGTAAAGAGTGAAGCGTAGTAGCCCTAGAGGAATGAATAAACCAAATAAACTCTTCCAAATTTCTGGCTTGAGTTTTGTAGTAACATGAAAATAGATTTTCCCTAAGTCAGGAGAATGAAAAATTGTAACAATATTGCCTCATATTAGTAGTGTTTGATTTACAGTCTTTTAATTGTCTTAGAATTTTTTTCTTTTTTGGTATTCTGTGTTGTGTCACTAGCAATATGTGACTGCTTTCAGCTTCAGACTTCTTAGTTTGTTAGTAGTCCAGGTAGTGTTGGAATTAGGGTGATTAATCCTTTTTTACCTCACCTAAATGCTTTGGAAGCATTTAAGCAGTATCAACCCATACCAAAGCACCACCTCTTCTAGTAACATGGCAACATTTAATTTTTTTAATTCAAAGAGTCAGTTATCCTCTTTCTCTGTTCAATATGTTGAACAAAAAATGTTGGGCAGCATGAAGATTTGAGAGGGTAGCTGGGGCACTTTGCAAGGGCCTGCCTTCAGACCTCCTAAGGACATTTGCTAAGGCAAGTGATAAGTCTTCTTCGTTTGGAGTGAGGCCTCAGTTCTTCCTTAGTCCAAGTGGTTTGGCTGCATCTACAGCACTGCTACATCTAGTTACTTATTCCTGCCCAAATTAACTGGCAGTGGCTTTTCTTTCCAGATGATTCCTGTGGTTCATCACATACTAAGTACAATACAGGCAAGAGTACTCTGTACCCACTTGTGTCTCCAGGGTGCCCACGACTCTCTGCATGTACTTGGGAAATTACAAGTACTTCCACAATTTTCCCAATGTAGGTCTTTCTGATGACAATAAAATTAATATCAAGAGCAGTCTTCTTTGGTGCCCTTTTCCTGTGTAAGATTTGGGATATGATTCAATGCAGTAGTAGATGGAAACCTGTCTTGTTACTCTGCATTTGTGACAGCTAAAACTTTGAGTTTTCAGACATTAAATGAGTGAAGTCTGGTTGTGAATGGGAGAGGTTCAGGAACTGTTTGTCCTATACTTTGCCAAACACAGCTCCAGTCCTTTATTCTCCTTTGGGAGACAGTAGCTGAGGGTTACTCAGACGAGATTGAAGTATGTTCAGAAGAGGTATTACAGAGGAACAGGCAACGGTAGAAGGTCCCGCTCTCCTGCGAAGTTGTCACACCAGTTCAGTATGACTCATCAGGGAGCTGCAGCAGGCAGATAGCAGTTTCTTCACCTCTATCTCCTTGCAATCACGTAATCTTTAATGTCCTTTCTAGATTTTGCTGCCATTGTTCATGTTGTTGTCACTTGGAGACTGAAAGTTGCACAATATCCTCTCTTACTGCCACCTCTCATCCATTGCCCATTCAGAGGGTGGCTGTGTAAATAGAAAAGTGAGAAAGGCAGAATGTGTTCTGAAAGTTTGGTGCTGTCCTTTTGGTAACACGGAGAGGGAGGCAGCATCACACAAGTAGACAGATCCCTAGCTATCGCTGGGTGCTGTACTTCGGGATATGCATAGCTTCCTCCAAGGCATTGCAATTCTAGATTGTATGGGATCTTCAGTATGTTATTTGCAGTCCTTGACCAGCTCATGAGAGCCATGGCAGTTTCTCTTCCAAATAAAAAAATAAGGTTGCAAGGAAACATTATGGCTGTACAGGATCCCAAATGCAGACAGTTCTACAGGCTTTACAGGGAGACCTCTGTTTTTCACACACACCATTTGAGAGCTGTGCAAAAGGCATTCTTCCTTTTCTACAGTTCACAACTGCCCTTAACCCTGAGTAAAGACTTGTGCAAGATGCATCTTCTTCACTGCCTTTTTTTTCACTTGTGCCTATGTTGTTTGTTTTTGCAAGACCCAGTACAGAATAAATATCTGCTGTTATTTCACCCAGTTTCACAGTGAGGTCATATACTTGTTCCTGACTCCAGACATCTTGAGCAATGACTTCATTGCGAGACCTATTAGGAAAAGGGCTGTGAAGCATTGGTTCTTTGACACAAGGTAATGCCTAAGTATGGAGAGCAACTGCAAAGGAAAAGTTCAGTGTGATTCCTGTTTCCATGCTATCCTTCACTGAACTGTTTATGTTGTCATTTGAAGAGCATCTTGTTATTTGAGGTACTGTGGTAATCTTGAAGTCGGCACTGGACCTTGCCTTGTATTTTGGCTTGGGTGATCTCCCAGAACTCCCAGGAACATGTAGAATGCCTAGCCTGGCAATTACTCCCACTTTCTGTACAGTTGGCTTTTTCAAATTCCCTGACCAGTGGCTATCCAGAAATAAAACTGCATGCCACTTCTACTCTATCTTAAAATGAGTAGTTACTGAAAATGAAGCAGTTTCATTTCCTCCAGTCCAGTAGGTGACAATGATGGAGTGACCTGGTATGCCCGCAGTGGCACTGAGATTGAATCATTACATTGCATCAGCTGTAAGATCCAGATTTTAAATGGCTTGGTTGGCTAGTGATTAATATTCCTGGAGGACTGAAATATGTTTTTTCTAGAAGAGAGAGAGGATAATCTGTATGAAGTACAGGCTGTGGCACACATCTAATTGTCAAAATGGTGACCAGAACAGATTTTAAGTGTAACACAGTTCTGGAGATTTTTAAAGCTAAAAAGGCAGTTAATGCTATAATGCTCTCTGTATAGCATGAGGAGCACACATGCTGTAGAGGCATCCGTGCTGTCTTGGAGGAAAGGCAAACTTACTTCTGTGAGTCACACATGGATCTTTGTAGTTTGGAGGCCAGTAGAGCCCGTTCAGCCTAAGATCATGTGAGTGACGGCCACTGGTAAACTTGCAGTTTTGCATCTCCAGCAGAGAGCCTTCACAGTGACAGGCAGCGTTGGAAAGTAATTTTTACCTGTCTCATACTAGGAGATGTGAAGAACATTGTTAGAGTAAGTCCTAAGCTACTTATGCAGTACTACTTGGTTTCTCAGAAAAATAAGCTGTTAATTTAAGGTTAGTTTTCCTTGATGGAAAATCTCCAAGGAAGTGTGTAGCTGGCAGTGCCATCTGTCTCTTTTCTGGGGAAGTATGTCTAGGAGGAATGCTGGCTGGCAACTAATAGCAAGTTTTATGCTTGCATTTGCTAATTCTGGTCCTAGAGACCACCGTCTGTAGTAAAGGAGTGAACATATAAATAAATAAATAAATAAATGAACGTCTGTACTAAAATATCAAAAATTATAACTTGCTACAATAAAGTTTTGAAAATTTTTGATATAGAGACATCTGTGACTCTAAAAGCTCCTTACAGAAGCTCTGCTTTTGGGATGCTGGCACGTAATAGTGAAGGTTGCTTGGGGTTGGCTAGGTGGGAGATGTGTTCCCTCCAACCCATTGCCTGTCTTTGGCCTATAGGCTCAGCTTGGATCAGTGTACATGTCTGTCCCTTTTGCTCCAGCTCTGAGCTGGATATTTGTGAGGAAAACAGGAAAAGGGGAAGGAGGGATAAAATAGTAAAATAATTTTTATTCAGACAAAAAAATTAAAGCTAATAAAAGGAAGTACTTTTTCACATAATACACAATTAGCCCATGGAACTCACTGCCAAAGGATACAACTGAAGCCAAAGATTGCAAACCTGTTCAAAACAGGATTAGGCATAACATGAAAAGCAACATTAGCCAGATTCATAACAGTTAATACTTAAAAATAAACAAGAGATTTTGGAAGGAATGTAAATCCTCGGGCATCAGGACAGAAGCCAAATTCTAGCTAGCAGGATTTAGGAAGAAATTTTCCCTGGGGCCTACTTCTTCTGTAACTGAGTCTTAACAGAGTATCTTGCACCTTCCTCTGAAGCAACTGATGCTGGGCACTGTCAGTGAGGGGATACTGGGTGAACTGGGGCCTCAGCCAGACATAGTCTGGCAAAACCGATTTCTTTTATTTAAATAAATTCAGAATTAAATAGAAATGAAGGAAAAGTTTTGGGAAAGCTAAAAGAGTTTTCTCCTCTCTGATTCTGTGAGCAAAAAACAGAAATTAGCCTATCCTCACTCTAAAGCAGGAAACCTAATACCTAGCCTCACATGTTGATGTAATCTATTGAGTTCAGCTAGACCTAACCACATACATCAATATGAGTCTGAGAGGCCACATCATCCTCTTCCACTGTAACACTGGAGCAAATCAAAACCCTTTTTTATTTTTAATGCAGCTTTTTAATTTTTAAAGCAATCTCAATGGGGCCTTATGTGCCAGTTCTGCTAACACAGCAAGAAGTTTGCCAAGATTAGGCTTCTCCTAGGACCTTCCAGAAAAATCTCACTGAGCTGCAGCCCCTGTCAATGAGCAGCACATCAACGCAGTTGTCATTGTTCCTAATGAAGCGTTAGGAAAGGGTTCCCATGGGACTCTGGAGTAAGACAGCTCTGCAGAGGGATCTGGACATGCTGGATTGCTGGGCCAAGGTCAGTGCTAAGGCATTCAATGAGTTCAAGTGCCAGGTTCTGTCTTCAGGTCACAACAACCCCAGGCAGTGCTGGGGGCAGAGTGTCTGGAAAGCTGCATGGGGGAAAAGGACCTAGGGGTGCTGGGCAACAGCAGATGAACATGAGCCAGCTGTGCCCAGGTGGCCAAGAAGGCCAATGGCATCCTGGCCTCTATCAGAAATGCTGTGGCCAGCAGGACCAGGGCAGGGATTGTCCCCCTGTACTTGGCTCTGGGGAGACCACCCCTCAAATCCTGTGTCCAGTTCTGGATGCTTTACTACAAGAAAGACACTGAGGTGCTGGAGTGTGTCCAGAGAAGGGCAACAGAACTGGAGAAGGGTGTGGAGCACAAGTCCTGTGAGGAGTGGCTGAGGGAGCTGGGGCTGTTCAGCCTGAAGAAAAGGAGGCTCAGGGTGACCTTATCACTCTCTACAACTCCCTGACAAATGGCTGTAGCCAGGTGGGGGTTGATCTCTTCTCCCAGGCAACCAGAAACAGGATGAGAAGACATAGCCTCCACCTGGGGAAGTTCAGGCTGGACATCAGGAGGAATTTCTTGATTGAAAGGATTGTTTAATGTTGGAATGGACTGTCCAAGGACATACTGGATTCCATCCTTGGAGATGTTCAAGAAATGACTAGACATAGCACTCAGTGCTCTGGTCCAGTTGACAAGGTGGTGGTCAGTCAAAGATTGGACTCCATGGCCTTATAGGTCTTTTCCAACATTGTGATTGTGTGATTTCACTCCAGATGGGAGAGTATGACTGCAGTAGTACAATGGGAAGGACAGGGAGAGGAGAAAAGAATAATCAGATGAAGGTCCTGAGGCAGGCAAAGAGGAGACTGGCCCAAGAAAAAGGTGGAGTTCAACCAACATTCAGATGAATCTTTTTCTATTGAATAGTCATGTACAAAAAAGGCATGTCTGTTTTAAAGAACAGCTTCCTCTCATCTGGATAAACCTGTTGGCAGAAAGTTTTCTCAAAGGAGCCAGCAAAAGCATCACTAATCAATTTTGAAAACTTCCCTAGGCAGCATTCAGTGTCACCTCTGACAGAAAACAGTCCCCACAGAAAGCCACAGTTGGAGAAAATCAGGGCCTAGTAGTAGAAGCAGGCAGCTTTTCAGTCTTTGGAAAAGTCAGTCCTCATTTTATCAGGTTATTCTTTATTTCTGCAGGATTTGGCACTCTCTGATGCCAAAACTGAGGTAGTTTTCTTATTCTAATCTTCAAAGCAATCTCTTGTTAATTCTAGACAGAGAGTGATATAAATACTGGAAATTTTTCTATTCTAAAATCAATTTTGGAAATGGGCAAAGGAGGAAATAGAAGGTCTCTTCTTCATTTAGCATCATACAGGCTCAACAACATGAGTCTGGTAACTGGAAAACTGTCACTTCTATAAGAAAATTCATTAAAGTGTCTCCAATAATTTCCTGTCTAATGGCCATTCTTGGACCAGATTTGCCAGCAAGAAAATGACAAAGAAGCAAGAAATAAAAAGTGAGAGATATACCTATTTTTAAATCAGACCAGCTGTAAGACTCAAAGAACCCCTGAGACCTGTGGAATGAGGAACATGAATTAAGAGCTCCCCATTTCCTCCTTCCTCTCTACCCTGAAAAATACACTGTGGAGTGTATTATGTCTTTCAGGAATAACTGGCTGACTTTTATCTTTGGTTTTCTGCTTTTTTTCTTCCTTGAAAACTTTGGATCAAAGTCATTGCTTATTTCCTCACTGAAAGTTAAACTTTGGCTACAAGTAGGTCAGTTAAAGTTTCGTTGTCTCTTGGGTGACCATATCTGTGCAGATCTGTTAGAGCAGAGTTCATGAAACAGTTATTTCTCCTGATTCATATTAAACAGATCTGGCAAACAATACATGATACAGGGAGAAAAGAGGAAGGAGAGAGCCTCTGAGGGGACAGTGAGAGAGGCAGGCCTCTGGATGTAAGAAAACAGACATG
This sequence comes from Turdus rufiventris, assembly GCA_013186435.1. Lineage (NCBI taxonomy): Eukaryota > Metazoa > Chordata > Aves > Passeriformes > Turdidae > Turdus > Turdus rufiventris. The sequence continues at coordinate 1,733,910 of PYHW01010435.1, forward strand.
GGGAAACAGGTGTATTCCTAACAGTCCTCTGTGATGGTTCCTTTCCCACTTTGTTAGATTGCTTGAAGTGCTAAAGGACAAAGGTGTGATAGCTCAACTATGCATTTCCCAAAGAGAAAGCCAGAACCAAGGCACTCAGCCACACTCTTGGTCTTTGCTGAGGATAACCGAGTGTTTTCTTGTCTCTGCTACTGACCCTCTGTCTATCATATCACCTCTTATCTTCTGTATCTCTTCTGACTTTGTGTTGGAAGGACCATAGGGATGAGTCTTCATTTGTGTTACAGATGTTTCTGAAATGCAAAGCTTATTCTGCTGTTTTAGTACAGCTGTAGTTCAGTAATTTTTGTTGTTGGTGGTGTTGTTTTTAAAGCCATAGAAGGAGCTCTTCTGCAAATATGACTGTGGTCAAAGACCCAAGCAGTTGTTAGGAAACATACAAATTAGAATAGGAAAGCTATAGGGAAAATGTCATAATGCCTTAAATAAAAAATGGTGATGCATTCCATTACTCTGGAGTACTGCCTCCTGCTTCATTTCATATTTAAATAACAGAGTAGAAAGGTAGCAGCAGCAAGAAGTTAGAGGAATAGCAGGAGGCTTGGAATAACTCTCGGGGATTTTCCTGTGTGAGGTGTTTGGTGCTGAAGCATTTGGGGGACAACATGGAGAGACTGGTGATTTTGAAGCTGGCCTTGAGAGGATTGACAGAAAGTTCTGTTCTCTTGGTCCGTCAGTACAAAAGCAAGGATGTCCTCAGTTACATTGCTTGATGGACTAAAAAGCTGATCAAAGTCAATTTTATATTGCTTGTAGTTAAAATGAGAAGCTTGTTGCCACAGAAAATCATAGTCTGAAACCAGAAAAGTGATTTATTGGATTATATTTCTGAGCATGGAATTGTCAGAAAAGCACTAGAATTGTCATTTTCATCTTGGAAACATTTGTGTGGTAAAGGTACAAATAACAGTATCTGGCAATTTCAAATCCTGCAGCAAATCAGGAATACAGGACAAGGTGACGTGCAGGTGAAGAGGAAGATTGCACTGGCTCAGTCCAGTAAGCTGTGCAGTTGAGATTGGTTAGCAGAAGGAAAAGCTTTAGCTAAGGAATGGATGGAACCATTGGCTAATCTATCTGGTTATCAGAAACCAAACTTGCAAGGGTCCTTCAGGCCAGTTGACAGCATGACGAGACAAAAATGGCAGCTTTCCAGTGGCAGCCAGCCAGCTGCTTCTAGGCAGACAGGAATGCACCACAGTACTGCAGAGCTCTTTCACCTTCAGTCCCAAAGCAAACAGGCAGAAGGATCTTCTGCCTCAAGTTGGTATCGTGGTTGTCATATCCCCACAGAGGAGAAGGTCTTCTGAAACTTGTAGGACAACCCACTGAACAAGAGAGGGATGGTGCAACAGCAGAGGTAGCACCAGTCCTCCATACAAGCCTTTCTCCTGGGTCTATCTCTTGCTGCCAAGTGATGGTTGAGTCTTACAGACTTGTCTTCCTACATTTTCAATCACCTTGCAACTGCATAAGCAAAATGTAGGGGCAGGGACAGCACAGCTAGGGGTGAGCAGTGGGGTTGTGGCTAGTGCACAGGCTGAGCTGATAACCCACTGCAGACTATGGGACCTGCATCACAACTGATGAACATCCCATGACTTCCAGAGAGCAGCTCCAGATTTTGCTTTCAGTTACTCCACTCTCCTCTTTTAGATCTTCTCCACAGGAAACATAATTCTCTTTAGAAGATTATGTCCTGGCCCCAGGCTGATAAAAAATGAATGGATTTGCTCCCATCAACAGGTTCTGTGTGGATCACGGCTAGGAACAGATGTAGTTAGACTTTCACCATTCAGAAAGAGAGAGGGGAAAAAAACAAAAAAACCCACACAACATGTTAAAACTTGAAACCTGATTCTTTACAGGTGGATTTGGACTAAAAATGCTCACTGTTTCTCTGCACTACCAGACTGAGACCATCTGTAGCCCATATCAAAGTCTAATTTGGATGTTGTAACAAGAGATTAGTTTTCTTTCAATATCACACTTGTGTTTTTTAAATAATTTGTCAGATGAGAAGAGAAAACTTCCTGTATGCTTTGTTAACTCAGAGAATATATGATCCCATAAAGAGAGACTGTGAAGGACAAATTAAACATGATAAACTAAGTCTTCTAACTAATCAGATTAAATTTTCTGAAGTAAACAGGCTAAGGACACTGAAAAACAATAAGACAGAAGCACATCCAATGCTCCTGATACAGGAGCTGACACATGTTTTCACTTATAAACCACAGCTGCAAAGCAAAATCAATTACTCTTTTTACTTTTCTCAATACTAGTAGAGTAAATCGCACAAGAAATCAGTAACATTTTAGTTCTGGTTGGGATAGGACAAACCCCCCAAGAGCAATCCCAATTTACATTTGTAATTTTTGGTCTGCCTTCTCTAAGGCCTTGAAATTCATTGGCCCTTTCACAGATTTTTTTTTTTCCTTTGGTTGTACATGTGTATTCTTGGGGAGCAGGGAGAAAAAGCAAAATGAAACACAACAGTGATTGTACGTACATTTATGTATGCTAAAGGAGACAGTTTCTGCCTCCAACAGCCAGAGGAACTAGGACATTCAAACCACCCTAATACCAGTGCATGACTCTATCTGTACACTGTGTGTAGTATCAGCACTAGAGTTCATGGGCAAAGGCAAAAAAAACCTTTTCTTTCTTCATCTACCCTGATCTTCACCCCAGGTTTTTAACTTTCCTGCATTTTTGCTCTTTGGGGGCTTGAAGAAACAAAACAATTACAAAATAGGACCCTTCACAGGCTATTTTGCTTCAGGTTTTGGAATTGATACCAGAGACCTGCTGTTTGCTCCATATATATTCTGGCAGTGATTGCTCTCCTTGTTAGTTGATGTGATGCTGCTCATGTTGAGGTCTTCATCTAGCTTGCCAACATGATAGTGATGTTCAGCTGTCCATGAGCTGATGTTTACCTGCAGCTGAACTGTGTTTGTTATTAATTCAGAAACAAAAGATGTTTGAGCATACATGGTTTTGAAATGTGACAGTTTTTGCCTGTATTTCTGCATGATAGGGCTGAGGTGCATACAGGCACTTGAATCTCTGGGCACTGGGCTCTTTCCCAGCTGGTTAACCAGTTTGCTCTCTTTCAGGTGTTTTGCACATCCCCTCTGGGGCAAACTGAAGCCCTTGAAATAAGATGATTTATTCTTCTAATAGCCCTTCATAAACAGCCTGAAAAGTTACTTTCCTGGTTTAGAGGTGAAAGGGCAGTAAAGCATGTGTTTATTCAGTGTTAACTCCCAGCATGCTAATGAAGAAGCCAGTTGGTTTCAGTACTCCTTGTAGCTGGTGGAAACATTCCCAGAATGTGATTTAGGGGGAGCACACCAGAGTGTCACTAGTTCTTCCCGGTGTATGGGCCTGTCTGCCTGAGCCATCTGTTGCTGCTCCACCTGTTCACCCATCTCTGAAGAGCAAGTCTCAGGTGAAGACATAGAGGTGTTTCGGTGACAGTACCCTTGCACAAAGATCTACTATGGTCCATAAAGAAGCTGGCTGTCCTCTTCCTCTTTCTCCTGATGCAGGGCCTTAGCAAATCATGCAAAGTTGCCCAAGGCTAGAGAGAGTACCTGTCCCATGTGTCTGCTTCTGAGGTCTTGGTCGGTCAGATTGAGCGATAGAGCAAGGCTGGAAGAATAGGTCAGAAAGGGGAAGAGAAGGAGGAGGAGAAAGAAGGCTCCAAACCTATTTTGTAAGTCCAGTTCACTTCCAATAGGACCTCGGACCATCAGTGGATGGAAAAGGATTTTGGTCTATTTGGATTTCCCTTCCACCACATCCTTGTCCACATTTGTTCAGCACTTTGAGGGTTCCTCCACAGAGGCTTATGAAAATAAAAAGGCAGGTGGAAGAAAGATACAGTTTCGTCTGCTTTTGCTACTTCCCAAGAGAAATGAGGTGGTCTCTTCCCAGCCACTTTTTCATCTGGTTTTAGCAGTACTTCATCTGTTGTGTATGGCAGAAAAGTTTCCTCCTTCCCTTAAGACTCCAGTACTTTCAAAGAGGTCATATAGCCCAGAGTTTTGTGCAGTACAGGAGATCAAGCCCAGATTTAATCTAATCTAATCTGAAAGGTGCATGCAGTTACAAGGAGGGCTTTTTATGGGCTTCCAATGTGTTGGAAGAATAAATTCTGATAGCAATCCCAGCATAAGCCTCTGTATCTTCACAGGAACTTTAGAAAAGGCTAGAAAGTCTGGATGTACTGTAGCTATAAATGTCCCTAAATTCTTTACCTCCATGCACTTTTAATGTCACCACAGTGAGCTTGAAACTACATGGAAATCAGAAGAAAGAGAAAGAACATGGAAGAGCTGTTAAGATGCTTCTCACTGCAATTTTCAATGCAGCCTCATTTTCAGAAAGGGCTGAGGAGGGCAGTCTGAGTCCAACTGGGTACCCACATGCTGAGGTGCCCAAATTCATTGATCAGCTCTGATATCCAAAAGCAGTGCTTGACGTCAAGGGCCTGCAAGCCTTCGGCAACATGCCATATATCTCATAAATCCTTGTTATTTCACTGAAAGCTGCCAACTACTGCTGCCATGAGAGATTTCTCTTATGCATGAATGTCTGAAAAAAATTTAGCATATTAATTAAACTGAAGTAATAAACACTTGCCAGTGCCTTTGATTTCAGTTAAAGCTGTTCATACTCAACACCTATGAAAAAAAATACTGTATGAGATCATTATTTAATTGAAAAAATATTTAAATAGAGACACAGTCAAGGGCAAAGCTGAATTCTGGAATATGCTCAATAAAATCTATCCAAACTTTTTTTTTTACCTTTTTCTTGATTTTTTGGTTTGTGGTGGGGTTTTTTTTGGTTTTTTTTGTTTTTTGGTATTTTTTGTTTGTTTGGTTGGTTGGTTTGGGTTTTTTTGTTGGTTTGGTTTTTGTTGTTGTTGTTGTTGTTGGGTTGGTTTTTTGGTTTTTTTTTGTTTGTTTGTTTGTTTGTTTGTTTGTTTGTTTTTTGTTTGGTTTGGGTTTTTTGGTGGTAATATGCTGGATCTAAAGAATGAGGGAATTGATCCATTCTCATGAGCAGGGAATTGGGAATTGAATGTGATATGTGATTCCACATGCTTAAATGTCCACCTGGAAGTGCTATCTTTCATTTAAGAAAAGTTTTGCAGACATAATGTTTAGTAGGCAGGAAACCAAACATTTGAGTTTAAGCACTCCAAGGGACAAAAATAGCAGTCATACATAAAGGATCTGAAGACCTGGAAGTCTTGAGATCCACAAGCAATCTTCTCTTTTCCATATACGCTTTTTTCTTTTCAGGTTTTGCTGACCCTTCAAAACAGAAATATTTAGAACACTGAAATCTGTTTTACAAATTGGCTCTAAGCTTAGTGGTTGAACATGCTCTTTATAAAGTAAAAAAAACCATAACTGTGGACATACTGTAATGCTGATAAAATGTAATACATTTTCTACTTTTTTCCTTATTTTTTTGTATAAGTATCTTTACTATAATTCTATGAGCTGATAATGTTTTGAAGTATTAAATTTAACTTGGACTCTCTCACTCAACAGACTATTACCACCAACTGCAAAATTTCACTTGATTTGCTTGATCTGAATCTTTAAAATCCCACTTTTTGTGAGGTCACTGTAAAATGATCGTTGTGACAAATATGATCTACATTCATGCTTGTTTGCTCTAAGCGTTACTTTTATTGTAAGCTTAAAAGAATTCTGGGGAAAATTATCTCAAAAAATGACAGTGTATCAAAGCTGGGGAGGGACTGAAGGATCATTATTAGGCTGCACTGGTAGGCTGCAATGTGTGAAAGCACAAGCTGAGCCAGCACGAGATTTGATCAGACAGTAAATTAGCTCCACAGGTAGCTGCTGCAGAGCTGGGGCACAGCACAAAACCTGGCATTGAGCTGCATGGGTTTTAGCAGGATGGGCAGGAAGGATTGGCTTGTCTGGGAAATTTCTGTCCTTGGCGAGCAGGGCTGGCATTACTGCACAGTCAGAGGATGCTCCCGCAGCTCTGCTGACTGTAACTTGGCACTGAACATAGCAGGATCAGGTGACCTGAGCTTTTCCAGATCTGCTCACCAAAGTTTGACTCTGAGTAGGGCTTTTCAAGGCATTTGAAAGCCTGTGAGACTGAGACTCAGTCCCGTGGCCTACCAGTGGGTATTCCTTGTACACCTTTTAGGAAGGTACGTATGCATGTTGCATCAAGGTAGTGCTTAAAACAGGCTGTCTGTGCCAGGTTTTGCATAGAGTCGAAGCCCAAAGTTTAATCAAGTTTGTTATTTAAGACTAAGAAAGGGGGGTTCTTTCCTCAGCTTCTGTGTCTCATTGCTGGAATCAGCTTACATAATTGCCTCAATTCTTTTGAGCTCTATTGCTTGGCAATTTCCTCTCATAATGTGTCTGTCACTCTCTATTCTCTACTGAAAATCCAGAAAGGCCAGAAAGGCCTAGGTAAGTGCTAGGGGAAAAAATAGTACACAGAAAAGCTGAATCTCCAAGTTTGAATCCAAAGCAATAAGCTCTAAAATGCCTTTTTTTCAGACTAAGTAGCTTTTCTTTGCTCTTTTCTGAGGCTTTTCTTTGTGACCCTTTGTTTAATACCAAGGGCATGTTCTGTATCAAGATATAACCAGACCTGTCTCAAGAGAGCAGTCAGTCAAGGAGACGAGCCAGGCACACCAGAACATGCAAGGGATGCAATTACTCATGGGTCTGGTTACTGTGTCGAGCCTGCTCCCACACATGAACCGTCTCCCAGCCTCTCTTCCTAGACCTGATTACTCATTTCTTCTTCCTTCCAGACAGAAACATACCTGAAGGCAGGGAAAGAGGACAACCCTCTTCGTGTTGGTTGCAGAGAAGTTTTCCTTTTGCCATCCCAGCACATCTCTGGCTGCTGCACACCTGACTGGCATGGGCAAGAGCAGGCCAGCATTTGTCAAGGTGTGGTGCTGCTGGAGCCCACAGACACCCCTCCTGTAGGGCCAGGGCTGTGAGGGCATGCAGTGGGGTAGGGAGAAGAAAGGGAAGTGGCTTCAGTTGGTGAAGGGAAGGGCTGTGGGGATGACCAGAGGGAAAACTAACCAGAAACAGAGACAGACAGAATGGACTACTGATCTGACATAGCCTAAAATAAACTGTTTGGTAGAGGGTAAACAGATCTGAAATTGGAAAGGGTAAGTCTTGTGCTCTATAGGTCCACTGTTGCAACAGGGAGAGCCAGACTTCAGCTCCATGTGGAGTCAGAAGAATAATTTTAGGCAGCCTTAATTCTTTTAGAGACTGGAAACAGTCTAGTTAGCAAATTTCAGGCAGCAATACAAGATGAAACTTGGTTTTTTCTATTTTATCTCAAAGTAATAACTTCTTCCATTTCTTTTTCAATGGGACACACTCCACCAGATCACACTGAATATGTGTGAAAGATGGGAGTTAATGAATGGCATCCTGTTCTCCCTCATTAGTAAAATGTGTCTGCTATTGACTTTGGGCCAAACACTGATCTCAGTTATAAGATAACAGACTCCTAATTCTACTAGGAGTTCTTACTGTTGCCATTTAGAGTCAGAATTCAGGAAGAGACTGCTGATTTTTTAGGTACCTCCAGTCTTGGACTCCCTAATTGAAGGCAGCTTCAAGGTAGGATGAGCTCAGTTTCTCATGTTGGTCTAACCAAAAGCAGCAGTATTCTACAGCAGAATGCTTCTATCTCTTATTTTAGGAGAACCACTTTCTGACGATCCCAACCACTGAACATTAAAACAAGGCGGCAGCGGCGGGGTGTGATGGGAGTGGGGGTAGGAGCATTTCTGATAGAATGATAGAATTTATTGAAAAATTTGTATTACTTTTCAGACAAGTCCATGACACAAACAGCATATAGTGCATCTCTCTGATAGATAGGCAGAAGATATGCACCAGAAAAAAGCTGCATGTATTGACAGTATACCTAAAAGATTTTATAATTATTCAGGTCAAAGCTTTATTTTTTTTTTTTTTTGCCAAATTTCATGTAGCGTATTTCATCATAATTTAGAGAAAATTCATAAACAAAATTGTTTCCTTGCAGCAAAAACTATGACTGTCAGTCTTGCCGTTCTTTTTCAAGGAAGTAGAGAAATAAATATTGATCCAACTCCTTTTCCAAATTGTTTATTTTCAAATCCCTTCTAAAATATTAAACATTCTCCTTGCTATCTCCTTCTTCATAACTGCTGTCCACTGATTTTTTGAAGCTTTTCTTTTCTTTGATTAGTAGTTAGGAAATAAAACATAGGAGCTAAAAAATTGTTCCTCATGCTTTTGGAAGCACAAAATTGTTTAATATGCTCATCAGGCTCCTTGAGCTTGTTTCTAGTTTTGCAAAATTTGCGAAATGTTTTTTTCATTTAATTTTTTCTAGCATCATCTCTTAATGGATATCTCTTTGATATCCACATTTCTTCTGATCAGTGTGAGTAATGAAGGGAAGATCCTATGCCACAGTGAATTTCTACAAGACCACACAAAACTAACAGACCAAAGAAAGGAGGAAAAAAAAGAAGTTAAGCAAATGTATTCCATATTATTCTTAGTTTATTATCTGTGAATTAATTTTTCCATTAAATGAAAATTTCCATTTCCATTAAATTTCTATTTTTCCATTTACTATTTAGTCAGAACTATCATCCACTGATTTAGACTTCTTTCTCACATGTGAGTGTTTTAATCTAGTCTTTGTTTTCATCCCTAGAGAAAAATTTTAAATTTTCCAGGTTTCTTTATGTTGGAAAAATTTCATCTACATGGTCAAATCACTAATTTTCATGCCAGCACTCTCTCAAACTATTTGTTTTGTAGACCTGCTTCTGGCATTAAAAGCATTAAAGAAAACCTCTCCAAGGACCACTCTTCATTGGTGCATGTAAATAAAGGCCAAGAAATCATGCAAAAACATCAGAGAGAAGATCTCTGTGTCCCTTCCTCCTCCTTCAGTAACATCAGTTTCTTATTTCATTCAAGTCATAAGTGACTTTGGTAGATAAATTCTCCTGGACTGTTTGCCCTTTTGTCTCAAAGCAGACTCCTTGCACAGCAAAATGCAATTTCATCCCATCCAGTAAGTTTCATAAAGGCCATGGAAATTAATGGCATCCAGAGGTCACATCTACAGCACTTTGAGAGCAAGAGATTGTACAAGTCATGTAACTTAGCTCACCACTGGGCATATTACCAGCACAGGGCTTTCATTACTTCCATGATATGGCTGCTGCCAGTAACAAAATGCATGGAACAAAGCAATGTTGAGTAAGTGGAGGAAGACAACAGTGTCTGCCACAGAGCTATCTGTGTCCTGCTGACCAAGGTTAAATAAGACAGACAGCTGACATAGTCCTCTGATACAACAGGAAAGTTGAAAAATACATGAAGTCAGCTTTGCTTGGGTGTAAGAGAATTGCCTTGAAAAAAGAAAAATCATTCTGTTTTGCCCTGACATGCTCAAACTTTGACTTGTCTTCACTGACCTTGAAGTATTTTTCAGCAAGGAAATTCATCCTGTAAAATACAGGTTTAGGCTAGAAGTGATGAAATCTTTGTGCCAGGAAGCTTGCTGAATTTCTGCAGGTTGCAGATTGGTAAGGAAGGCTGCTGGAGTGGGCTGACAGCAGAAAGGGAAGAGGGACCACTCCCCAAAAGCAGTTTCCACAGGTCTCAGGTGCAGCCTTGTGCCAACAGCAGTGGCTCTGGGATGAGATGCCTGTGCACAGCCACAAGGATGCCACACATGCCAGTCTGGCATCCTAGTCCTTTCCCCCACACTATTTTCAACCCTGGATAAAAATCAACCAGTTACTACTTTTGCCCTGTTAAAAGGCTCAACCTTCTCTCAAGATTTGTAAGAGTAAAAGTTTGCTTTTACTAAATCCTTTATCCTTTCACAGGCTTTAAATATGCTCCTCGCAGTTCAATCTGTGACAGAGAAGCCGAGGAACATTTGAAAGCAATATTTACAGTTTGCAATGCATTGCATTGTTTTCCTGGCTATGGTAACATGCTGAATTAGTGCAACCAGCACACAACAGACAGAATCTCTTCAACATTTGGTTTCCTTCTTCAAGCTACATTTTAGCTTTCACTCGAAAGGAAAAAGGGAAAGTCTAACTGTTTGAATTGCAATACAAGATAAGCTCAAAGGCTTATCAACAAAACAATAAAAATACTTAGTGAATTATTCTTATATATATTCTGCTGTTCTAAACTAAACTCAGGGGTTTTTAAGATTGGCTCAGGATTTTTAAATAGCTGAGACTATTGATCTTCTTCTTTTAACTCATATTAGGAGACAGTATTTTTTTAAAAAACCCTACATCGTCTGTATCCTCAGGAGAGCTTCACTGCTGTCTCTGTCAAACATTTGCCAATGATGTTGGCCCGAACACTTGATAGCTTTCCTTTTCACTGATTTGTGCAAAATTTCTGTCCTATGCTCAAGATTTTCGGGAGCTTCCCTCTCTCTTTCTACTCTTAGATTGGTACATCTGCCCAGTAACTGTAATATGTGAAACACATTCTGCTTTTTGGTGTAAAGAACACCTAGTTTTGTTGGGCTCAGATGCTCTATTCTCTTGCAGTCTTTGTGTTATTTTTGAGGGTTTGTAAAATTGCTGTCTGAAACCCATGGAATAACGCTATGTGACAAGCAATGTGATAAGGGAAATCCCCAGGGTCTCCCTTGCAGGATGGTGGATTGGCAGTTTCCTGAGTCATTTGCAAGAGGCAGTGGCACATTTGATACTCAAGGTTCTCACTAACACAGATTTCTTTCTTAAATGTACGCATCGTCGCAGAATGGATGGGGCAGTTAAGAAACCATAACAGTTCAGCTGTAGGCTGAAAGAAGATTTAAAGACAAATCCACCTAAACATTAACTAATGAAAATATACTTTCTTTTTGATACAAAATTACTCCAAAAAATGTGAGCAAATGGAGTGCTTGGAAAGGCATTGGTAGGGTACCATATGCACTAACAGTTTTCTGCAAGGAACCTGAAAGATTAGGCCCAGTCTGCAGAAGAAAGGTGAGCCTCCATCTTTCTTGTGGCTCCCTTCAGGCACTGGAAGGCCACAGTTAGGTCACACTGAAGCCTTGTCTTCTCCAGGATGAGCAAACTCAGTTCTTGCAGCTTTTCCCTGTATACAAGAGGCTCCACACCAGCAAAGAATCCCTTTTAAAGCTGAAGAGCAAGCAAGGACCAATGATAGGACTGCCTCAGCAACTTTCTTCATGCTGAAAAAGCAGCTGCCACATGTAAGCAGGGTGGTTCTTTTGGGTATGTGGCTGCAGGCACTGTTGCATCCTCCTTTAGCTGGACAAAAATCTTTGCTTCCTGTAGAATGTATGATGTTCATCTGGACTGCATGTTCCCCTTCATTCGCTGCCTGTCTTGTCCTGCTTGTCCTGATCAGGCTGTTGTGTTGAAACACTTTCTCATTCCTGAGAATCAATCCTTTCTGCAGGTCTGTATCTGCATGAATACATGAGAATGAAAGTGGCTCTATTAGCACAGCAATTGCTTGGAATCTGTTAGCATTTCATTATAAATCTGATTTTTGACAGATTTATAACCAGATTGTAGAAATTAACTGCTGGAGGAAATGTGCCATTTATCCTCAACAAGAACACATTTTATTTTTCTGCATGGTTGTTACTAGAATGTTTTTTAGAGGCTAAAAAAATAATGTTATGCTTGTTTTCATGTATTTCTTTTTAAGTGAAAAAATCTTCAACCTTTTCATAAACATTTAAAAACTGTCTGGTACAGTAACATGTTTATTGCATAGTCCTCTCTGATGTTTCTTGAGAACAGGAAGTGATTAAATGTCATTACTATATGAGCACATTAAAGTGCAGCTTACCTGAAGAAACAACAGCTGAATAAAATAACAGGTGAAAAAAAAGTCAGAACAAAAAGTATCATTGATAGAAAAAAGGTAGTCCTTTCTATTGCAACAAATATACTGCTATTAATTTTTTTAAACCCTGAATTGACAGTAGACATAAGGGACAGCATTCCACTGCCCTGCAGTAACTTCTGACATTTTGCTGCAAAGCTTTGTCAGTGAGCCCAAGGTGAACTACTGCACCTTTTAATGCAGGAAGTGGAAGAAGTTGCAGGAGCAAGGGCAGGGGAAAGAGAGCAGTCTCTCAGCACTGGTCTGGGTTTAAGAGCTTACTCCTTTGCGCTCACAGCTGCCATCTGCAGCAGTTCAAAGAGGTCCTGGGCAGGGTTCACTGAGGACACCAAGCTGGTGCCTGCTAATGTGACTGCTCCTGACACATCACGCAATCCTTTGAAGCCTGTCGGAGTCAGTCCCACTAGGACTACGCTACACTGTTATGAAAAAAATTCTTTCAGGCTAGGCAACCTGAAATCTTTCTGCTTTGCCCTACTAGACATGTTTTCTAGGCCATTCTTGTTTGTCTTTTTACTGTCACAAGTATGATTTCCCGGAGTGCCACTTCACACACACTCGTTCTCAAGCAGCACTATAACCAGTGACAATTTCATACCTCCAGGCAGGAAATTAAGGAGAGAAATGAGAAGAGGCTCCCTTGCTGCAGAAAACTCTTTCTTTGATAGGAATTTGTAGTGCTCTAACAGTTTGCAATGAAAGGACCCTGCTTAGAAAGTCCAAAGGATCTTGTTATAAGCAAGGCATAACCTAATAAAGTCTCTCTCCACCACTCTTCTCTGGAGAGAGAAATTCCAAACAGGGAGGTGGTAACTCTGTACTTTTCAGAAACAGTGGGTCCCACAGCTATGCTGGTGGATAGCACAGTCAAAATTTCCCTCTGCACCCACACAGAGAGGATTTTTCTCCATAAGCAACTCTCAAAGAGGACAAGAGACTGGATATTCTTGCAGAACCTGCATAAGAAACCCAGCAGCTCTGCCTGTTACTTTATCATACCTTTTTCCAAGGGGATTGACACATTTCAAGTTAAGGAATCATTTTTAACAGCAAGAGAATAAAGTCTGTCTTCTTGTCTGGAGGTTATATTTCAAAACTTTGTTTTTAATTGTACAGGAAATTAAAAATTAAGAAAAAAAAAAGTAAAAAATCGAAGGCTTTGGAAATCTCTGGTGGAATAAAATATCCAAATAAACTGACAAATAAATTTAGTGCATAGAAAGGAAGCTGTCTTTGATAAGCATTCTTGTTCTTTGCTTATCTTCATACCTGCCTATCTATTGGGAATCCTTTTTGTAATGCTTTCTTATCAAAGATATCAAGGAGATATTTGGCAACCTGTGACCAACCCCTTTTGTTTTCTAGAAAAGTTGCCTTTGCTGTATCTTTAACTCAGAACTGAAGGCTTATTTCTGCACTAGTCTGTGTCAGAGCTTGTCACAAGGGCTATCATTATATCTTAAAAACTAATCTCTCCTACTCTGTTCTTCCCTACCACCCAGGGATCTCAGGCTGGTTAAAGAGATTGAGCTTCAATTGCCGCAGGTTTAGCACATCCCCTTTCATGCCTCACGTTTCCAGAGGCTTCCTCTCATGACCACATCCATGAAGTAGAAGGCCAAGAGCATGGGGAGGAAATATGTCCTTACTGACTTTGAAGATGTGCTTCAAAGTCAATAAAAGCTTGTTTCATTATGGAATTAGTAAACTATATGTTTTTCACTGCAGCGTGTGCAGTTGGAGAAAGATTAATGGGTGCCTAAGAATTGTGCACTGGACATTTTAAATTATTCAAGGAAAGGTTGCAGACACAGTCTCCTCTTGCACATTTATTTAACATGAGGTATTTCAGTGGGCAAGTCATGCTTTCAACAAGGCTAAACATTTAAGGCACTGTGCTGAAATCCATTCTTCTTCAGAAAAAACTTTAGGAAGACACAGGGGGAAACATAGAAGTGAATGTGACAATAAATTAAGCAGGTGCTTGAGTGGAATCTTAAATTTGAGTGAGTTTATTGTCTCATTTTTAGGTATATTCTTGCTGCAGTGCTTTCCTGAATGAGGATTCATGACAGGGATTATCATGGTGAATTTATATGAGACATAATTTGTAATTAAAAGCTTTCATGCTTTCTTTCATAAGCTGCTAAATAGTCTTTATTATCCCTGCTTCTCTATGAGTTGATAGAACTAAAGAGGTAAAGACATTTTGCACTGATCTGCACAAGTATAATTGGTTACTTGGAATTAATAAGAAAAATCCTTCAGAGGATAGAAGAACAAGAATAGATTTTGACTGACTATGTTATAATGGAATGAAATTATTTCAGTACTCAATGTGATAAGGAAATAGTTATGTCAGTATCACTACATATCCATTAGGGCAAACTTGATGGTACCAGATGGAATCTGTAATACAATCCTCTGGCACAGTAACTTTCAGGAGTAGTAAGACACCACTGCCACCTGAGCTGAATGTAACTGCAGCCAATCAGACCTAGATTTTCTACCACTATTTATTTTTGTAATGGAATGTTGGTTACACCACAAGTGAGCTAAGTGATCAACCCCTCACAGAAAGCATCATGTGTGGACTGGAATAGAGGAAAACAACATCCAGAGTTTGCATTCCAAGGCAGGGAAAGCAGTGTAAGTACAGCTGTACTTGCTGTCTCATTTCTCAGGAAGCTTGCTGCCATGCCAAATCTGCGGTTGGATTTGGGTAGCTGTCAGGGCCTTAAGATAATGTTCAGATTCCTTCTGGGCACTTTCTTGAAGGATAGCAATCTGTCTTCATAATCTTCATAGTCTTTGTGTGTTTGTCCTTTCAGTTCTGTCAAGGTTCTTTTTCCCCACTTTTAAAGTGAAAGATCTTCTTTGAATTAAAACCTTTGGGTGTAGTGGTTTGCTCTATACAGAAATGGAGCTGTTTGGATTAGGGTGCCCCCCACATTGCTTTGCAGAACCAGGACATTTGGGACTTGAGAAAAGAGCCCAAGTTTTCTGCTTTACTGTCTTGAGTCCAATCCTCCTGACAGCAATTTGATTTTCATATAGATCCTATCAGTCACCTCTCCAGGCTGCAATGCTGCTGCAGATGGTTGCAGTAGCACCTTTCTTATTGATTAGAGAGGGTCATGACAACAATGGGGAAATGTGATCTGACCAGTGATTTGGTGCAGTTGGTTCTCCTGAGGTTGGTATCTACACCTAGGCACTCAGCAGAAAATGGCTTCTCACCTGTCCAACAGCTGTTTTCTTTTCTGAATGCAATGGCTCCCTTGGGAGCAGGACTAACAGAGAAGGAACTGGATTACCAGGGCAGCTCTTGCTTTGTGAAGCTCCACCTCCACTCTAAGTCTCCTTTTCAATTTTAACTCTCTCCTCTACACCTGCCCTAGTGGTCAGAGCCTGAAGAGACCTTTCCAAGCTCTGTGGGAGAGTTGTGAGATACACAGGACTAAGACACACATGACGAAGCACCTCCTAACAAATGTATTAATGCTTGTTTAGCATGGGTTCAGCCCATTACTCAGCTGTTTACTACAAGCCCAATGAGTTTTGTACCTTACCTTGCTGCACAGCAAGCATGGAAAAGAGGCCTTGTGGCCTCCAGAACAAGGTGAGCCAGGGATCCTTTCCTATGGTTTCTTTGGCTGCTCGTGTTTTTCTGCATGACGGAATGTTCTCCAGTACAACAAGGGACTCCACACTGGATTACATTAATTGTATCATGACATTTGCAGTCAGGTCCTTGTCTACTGTCTGCTTTAATCTAAGGCCTCTGAATTTTCAGACCCTCACACCCATTCCTGGGATTTGGAAGGTTGTCTCTCAATCTAAAAGCACTTCCTTGTCTGGCTGTCAGTTTAGCATTTCTGAGCTTAGACCTGTTTTTCCTGCATTAGTCCATTCTATGCGTATTTCCTCTGCACTTTTCTTTTCTTTTCTTTTCTTTTCTTTTCTTTTCTTTTCTTTTCTTTTCTTTTCTTTTCTTTTCTTTTCTTTTCTTTTCTTTTC
>PYHW01010435.1:1750026-1772151 GCA_013186435.1 Turdus rufiventris
TTTTCTTTTCTTTTCTTTTCTTTTCTTTTCTTTTCTTTTCTTTTCTTTTCTTTTCTTTTCTTTTCTTTTCTTTTCTTCTTTTCTTTTCCTTTTCTTTTCTTTTCCTTTTCTTTTCTTTTCCTTTTCTTTTCTTTTCTTTTCCTTTTCTTTTCTTTTCTTTCTGTCCCCACACACATTTTTCCCCTTGAGGTGCTCCAGTCTGTCACTGCCTTGGGTTTTGCCATTCATGTCTCCCTTCCCCAGGTGGAGAATGTTTTCTAAAGGCTCTTGTAGACCTTTTGCTTATCACACCACCCTCAAGTGAAAGCTGACATCTTTCATGGCAGTGAAAAAGTATGCCTTGTCTCAAATCAGGTATTCCCCATCACTAGTATTCTTCCACAGCCTGTGTTTTCCACCTTTCTTCTGAAAACTTACTTTTTCAAGCAGCAATTACATTTCCTCACTGACAACTTGTAAACTTCATGTGTCAATGCCCATGCTTTCTACCATCTCAAAGTTAAATGAAGCAAACAAAAATTGTTCTTGATCAACAGTGTTTAGCATGTGTCACCTCTTGACCCTCTGTGGTGAGCCAGATGCTGTGCAGGTCTCACAGCAGCATGCCTGCCAGCTGGGTCAGTCTGTTGCCCTATCGGAGAGGAAGCGATCGGGTGGTGCAGCAAGCTGAAGCGTCTGTGCTTTGTTTTTCTTCTTTTTTTTCTTTATTTTTTTTTAACTTTGCTTTGCTAAGGTTGGATTTGTGAAAGGAAACTACCAAAACTACCACTGAGTCCATGTCATAGGCGGAAGAGAGACATGCTGCCTTGGTTCAGCAAGAGTTTATGTGCTCTCAATCTTTCCTGAAGTTTCTATCTTGCAGACCCGGCGATTTCCTGTTTCCTTCTTGCTGGCCCTGATCTTCATAGAGATAGTGCCAAAGTGAGAAGTACTGTCTTAGGGCCAGAGAACAATTACACTAGCTTGTGAGCACTCAATTCCAGCTGCTGGTTGAACAGATCCTCCTCTTCTGTGGAGGTCTCAGGAATCTGTTACACTGCATGTTATTTGTAAAGAGAGAAGCTGAAAAAAAATTGTAACTGGATTGAACAGCCAGTTTAGGGTATTAAATCACACACATGCACACACACACAAAAAAAAAGTGAAAAATTCTGAGCAGCCCCATGAAATAGACTGTAAATTCTTCCCTCATCTAGAGATTTGGTTGTTTTGGAGGGTTTTTCCTCTAGTGTTTATCTGTTGATGTTGATAGTTTTTTAAACCTTTGGTATATTCAAAGCTATATTAATCAGTTCCAGGTCTGGAACAATGAAGTATGAAGGACTGCCTGAAATATATCTTTTTACATACCTGGTAAAATAGAAAGTCTTGTCTCTTCAGAAGGGGGCTATTTTTTCATTACTCTTGGGTTTTGGCTTCTCTTCTCCTTGAAAGTACCCATACAGCTTCTGCTGCATACAGTTACACTGGAGCCAGCAGCTCTCCTAATTCAGAGCAGTACAGAAATGCCAAGGTTTTCTGTACTGTAAGTTCCTTGCCAGTTAGATTCGTCAGCAGGCTCAGTACTCAGTGGGAAGAAAATGTAGATAATTTTATGGAGATACAGAGAACTTAAGTGCTACAGCCAAGGTTACACAGGAAATCAACATACCCTAAAAATCAGGGATGTGCATCTCTCAACTGCACATTGGCAAGTCAAGAGGGAGCTGGATTGTGCTCTCAAAGAAATGAATGAACTCCAAGTGTAGGAATATGAGTTAGTAAAACTGGCTTTCAGCTGGGAGCAGACACTGTCACCCCAGAGCTTGTTTGTGTTCACTTTTTCCCTCAGTCCATCCTTCATTCCAAGCAGGTCCCTTTCTCTCCATCTGCATGAGCCACAGGTTCACAAAAGGAGTCTGGAAAGGTGTTCATCTGCAGTCCAGTAAGGTGACATCTACCTCCAGTAAGTGGCCTTCCAGTGAGAATGGCAAACTTTCCTTTGTGCCACAGATGCCGCTGTGCCTCCACTGAGTCATAAGCACCTCCCTGGCTACCTTGCTCGACTTTGAGTGTGTCCTCTGATTTTACACCACCTTTGCAGAAACTCTATTCAAAGGGGCATGGATGCTATTCTGTTTAGGTTGCAAAGCTCTTCCCTCTTAGTTTGAATTGAGTAAGAGATCCCTTAGGGCTCCTCTCAGTGGACTGTCTCATCTGTGCAGGGAATGGGACTCTAGGTGCTGTAGCCACTAAACATCAGAGGAGTTTTTTGGAAAGCAAGAGAGAGAAAGATAATGCATTTTTCTGTTTCAGACCAGAAAAAGAGGGTCAGAGATTCCCCAGGTAAGAGCAGAATTACATGAAGTTTTGTCTTCTTGACATGAAATAAACATAAGTTTGTTTTACAACAGTAATTCACCTTTTAGAGAACTGCATTTGTAAAATGAAATAGCTTCTCTTTTTCTTCTTGTTAATGTCTTTAGGCAATTCTCATGGATGAGAGCCGATCTCATTATTTTCCAGTGCCATGTGAATATTTGCTTTACAAGTAGTGACCTTGTTCACACTGTCTGCAGTTGCTTTTTAAAATACGGTGTTTCTACCTTCAGGGAAGGGAGAGGGGAAGGTACACTATGCAGTGTTTTCAGATATTCTCTCATGCATGATATTTTCTAGTTGTGATTTACCTGTAATATGTGTAACTTAGTCGTTGTGATAAGCTAAGTGTTTGTTATAGGACTCTAGAACAGAACTGCTTTTCTCTCTCGTGTTATATAACTGAAGAAAACATTACAAAAAAAGAAAGTAGGTACAAATTTTGACTAGATGGAGAAGTAGCAATGTACAGATACATATTCTACAGCTGTTTGTTTTACTTCATCACTACCAGTCATTCCCCTAAACATCCTTCAAGACCATGTCTGCTAGAAATGTATCAAAAGGCCTTATTTTGGGGTTAGTTGTGGACTGTATGAAATGGACTCTGATGAACACCTGCTCCTAAAGACCACATTTCTTCTGCTATGTGGCTTTAAGTGAAACTCAAACCCATAGTTAGTGTTTCTTGTATTTAATTGGCAAAGTAGCTTACAGTGCATACACTGAATACTGGCCACATGCCATAAAAACTATGCATATTTGGCAAATAAAAATTAATATCAAAACTAACTCCCCACAGACTTTTTTTCCTCCCCTCAACCCATTACAAAGCTTAGGCAGACAGGGGCTATGGTGCCAGCAGATCAGCAATGCAGAGAAAATTCTCGTGCAGGATTTATATAACATGTGATGCCCAAAACATGGGTAAAGATACTTCTCACAAATATGCGTGAAGCCCTTGCCTATGATATTTCTCTGAGAGCTGCAGATTATTCCCATCTCCAGTAATCAGTTCAGAGCAATTGCTGTTTTCCAAATCTCACTTAGATCACCTGGGAAATCACTATTAATTTTGAAACTCCATAGTGTTCTCATTTTGATTGAATTTATAGAAAAAGCAAGTGAGATTGTAGAAGCAATTACAGATAGCTACAAGTCCCCTTGTTACTGTATCTATCTTAATTTTTCAATTTAAAACACTATATTAGCCAGCAGGGTAGCAAAATTGTGGTGGGTTTTGGTTTGGTTTTTTTTTCAAACAGGTTGCAGACAATATTGTTTTTTCCCTCCTTCCAAATTTACGTGCTAGCTTTCTCAGGGACATCCTCAGAGTATTTGGCTCACACTTGAAGTGTGTCCTTTAACTATTTTTAAAAGGTGGATAAGCTATCAAGCAGCAATAAGCTTAATATTGTTTGCATGCTGAGACTCATAAAGACTTCAAAGCATACATTAACTGTACAAATGGAATTTGGTCACCCACACTGTTACATCCTAGGACATGGTATGACACAGCCTGTCATGTCAGGCATCTCCTTTACAATAATAATTCAGGCTCCTTTCAAACCAGCAGAGAAGGAAAGAGTCTTCTACAAGGCTAATCTCCCCATTCTAAGGGAGGGGAGATCCTCAAGGATGGTGGTCAAGCCTCAAACATAGAGGGTTGTTCACTACTGAGCGGAATGGCAGTCTGCAGGCCAGCCTTTTGTCAACATGGGTGCAAAGTCCTGTTTGAACTGGTGCTAGCTGAAAGAGTGTCAGACTACTCTTAAAACATGACCCCTTTTCCTGCCCCTAGACCAGACATAAATTTATCCTGGTCTGAGAGGATGTAAATCATGCTTTGAGGGGCCAGGAAAAAGGAATGTGTTATTAAGAGGAATCTGTACTGCATGTTTGCGTTTCATTAACACTAAGAGGCCCCAGTCAAGATTGGGATCTGTGGAGATGTGACACAATGTGTGGATGCAAGTGAGAAGCAGGAGGGAGCTTCAACTTTGGAAGAAGCACAGGAGGGTTTTTCCTGGCCTGTTAGAGGAGAGCACCCCATACAAGCAAGGCAGCATGGAAGAAAGAGAAAGAAGCCAAGATAGTGCACGAAGCCAAGATGGTACACTCTGCCAAGTGCTAAAGATGTATTTACCTGGAAGATAATGGGAAATGCATAAAAATTAAATGTGACAGGGACTGTATAATACTGTAGTTCAAAATGCGTGTTACTTGTTCATAGTTGATCTGCTATAACCATGTTTTCTTCAGTTTCAGTGTGTGCACAAAATGGTAGAATGTCACACGTCACCTATTATAAGCACCCTTGGGTGCCTTTGGGTTAGAAAAGGCTTCAATTACCAGAAAGATTTTCTGTAGGTGTTTGCAGCTTTCTAGTCAACTCTAGTCAATAGGTGCATTGTTTCAGCTCAGGGTACAAACTGTCTTTCAGACACAAAAATATTGGAATTTTTTTATCACAGTAACAAAATTCCAAACTTCTGTATGTCTGGAAATAAACAAATACCATGCGAGAATCTCGACCACTTTTTACAGTTTGCAGGTAGTCACTTCAATTAGTTATAGCCATTTAAAATGTATGGGCATATTGTCAAGGGTTTAAGCTTCACCTGCAGTCAATGTGGACAGACAGTCACCTCCAAAAGGGCTTATCCTTTTCCTCGTGGGGATAAGTTGAGTTGCTTCCTTTGTGCTTATGAAAAGCATATCCTTGGTAGAAATTGCACTGGCAGGTCCTAAGACTGTAATTACTTATCCTTCCCTGGCAATCTCCCTAAATGTTGCTAAATAAACAATGTTCCTGCCTTCTCTAGATATTCCCTAAATGCAGCAGGGAATAAACTATGAAACACTGTGGTCAGGGGGATAGTAATTTTTTTTTTTTATAACAATTTAGACACCTAATGGTATTTAGCAGCATTGTTGGCCCAAAACCTCATGCTCATCTCATGCAGATGCTCCTAGCTCAGGAGATGCTAGGCTGGCCTCTGGATCAAAGATTCCTGTGTACACAATGGTGGCAATTGTATATCACAGGAAGGAACAAAACTTTCAACTTCTCCATTCTTCTCCTCCTACAGAGTCAAACCAGGGTAGCCATAGCTTTCATTTATAAGCAAGGAATGAGACACTCAGCATTCAGCCATTCACCCTCTCCTCAGGGAGAAGGAAGTGGCTGGACTGAGGTCTTGAATAAGCACAGGGCCTCAAGTTAAGCTTCATGAAAAATACCTGCTTCAAGGCAATGCCAGGAGGACGTATCATCCAGGACCTTATTTTATTGGTTGCTGTATCAGCAATCTGTAATGACTCACACCCCAAAATAACTTGAAAGCAATTAATGCAATAAAAGTTACTGCATATAAATTACACATTTTTGCAAAAATTTTAGGCCACCTAATGGACAAAGCTAAGAAAACCCTCACTTCCTCCCAGGCTGAGTGTGGGGTTGTCTATCTCTGAGGTATGTATTTAAACTCCCCTCTCTCTGGCAATCAACAAAATACAGGGTCAAGTGATTAGTGCTTGTGGTAGAAGCAGATAGAGAGCTCAAAGGACTTGCCAGATCCTCCCTAGCTTTACTTCTTCCCTCACATACAAGTATACTTACCAGTCAGAAAGAAAAACAGCCTCTGATTTGTGTTTTCATTCTTATCTTTTCCAGCCACTTCCACATCTACAACTGGGACAAGTCATCTCACAAAATGTGACATAAAGCAGAAAGCCTTCTGTGTAAATGGGGGAGAGTGTTACATGGTTAAAGACCTCCCAAACCCCCCAAGATACCTGTGCAGGTAAGAAATCCTATTTGCTTCTTTCATTGGAGCCATCAGGTTTCACAAATGTTTTTTTCTCTTAAGGAGCACCTGAAAAATGTCTTCTTCTGAACATGAAATTTCTTTATTTTTTAACCATGTGGATGTGGAAAGAATGCCAGGAGTGACCTCTGTGTTCTACAGAGGCATATGAAACATAGCAGACACTAACTGGGAAATATTTCTACATGATGGAGGCACAGCATCTTCTATGGGTGTTTATACGACACATAGTAACACAACTTGAGTCTTATGTTAAAAATCATGAAACAGACACTGTAAACTAAATATTCTACATTTAGAAAAGAAAAAAAAACAGGTGTGGAAAACTGCATTGAATACTATACTTCGTATAGAAGAAACTGTTATTTTAATTGTCTGATGTAGTACAGTTTGCAGTACAGATGCACAGTTTCTGATGAGACTGGATCCACAATTGCTGTTGTGTTTAATTACATAAAAAACAATGAATGTCATGGTCACGGTGGAGGTTGCTATTTTGTCTGCCAATCTTGATTCATGGAGCCATATTAGTTTAGTTTAGTGGGGTGCTTGTGTGGTTGTGCTGTATTGGGGTGCTGCAACAGTCCCTTGCATCAGAGTACATCCATGAAAAGCTGCTGCACTGGAATTTACCTCCTGTCTGGGAGCATGTCATGTAGCTTTTACACCTGAAGATGAACTAGTCATAGGAACTTCTTCACACTAGCTTGAGAGGAAACTCAGCATTTAAACCTTGGGAAACATCCTTGGTACTTAAGAGTGAAAAGGGTTTGCTTTTGTGAGGATATTACTGTTTTTCAGACTAAGAGAAAGTGGTTTGTGAAGACCGTCATCAGCTGTACCTGCATAACTTTTCAGTCTCCTAGGACTAAAAATTTAAAAACACTAATTACAAATATAACTCTGGTAGGTGAGTTAGGTGAAGATCTGCGATGCTTTCATTAGGCCAAGAAGAAATTGAGTGCTTGTTATTTTTGGGTTTTGAGTTTTTGGGGTTTTGTTTTGTTGTTTTGTTTTGTTTTGTTTTTTAAGGAAAACAAACAAACAAAAGCCATCAAATCCCCACCAACCACACAATGTTCTGGTTTACCTATAAGTTTTCTCTTTCTTCATAGAAAGATGGTGTCTGCAGATCATAGGCTTTGTTTTGCTTTGGATTTTCATGAATTGCTGTGCTGCTGAAAGCAATGAATGTTCCATTGAATTTTAGGATCATTTTTAGCTAAAGCAAATATGGAAAAGTTATATGTGCTGGGGATTCTTTTTTGAGAAAGAAAAAGAAAGATTTGTGTTAAATTTGCATGGTTGTTTTAAGCCAGCATTCAAGATGAACAGTTTGCTGTGACTCTCCAGAGTATGTACAAGAGCCTGTGTGTTTCAGCTTCTTATCCAAACACTGTTCAGAAAACTGCAGTGAGTGTCAGAGCTGAGCATTGAGCAGACTTGCTAATCAATACTATTGCCTTGGTAGTTTCAGAGGTATCCCATCTTCACTGGTATGGGGACTTCTTTATTTTAATTCAGACATCTGTGTATGTTCTGTAATGATGTTATAGACTGGCTGATTTTCTAATAAAATGCCTGGAGACATTCAAATAAAGTGGGTGCTGTTTTTCCCTATTTTAGACAAGAAATAACCTTTAATTCTGGGGCTGTATTTCAAGGAAAAGGCAATTCCCAGATTTGGCAGATGTGCCTCTGCCTGGGTGGTCCAAGACCTCTTTGGAAAAAGCATCAGAGCTGTAAACTTAGACAGGGTGAATCTCATTTATAATAAGGCAGTGGAGAAGCATTCTTACCCTAACAATCAGGCCACCACTATTTTGCAGGGCCATTTGCTATGCCCTCTAATACTTGCCAGAACAAAAATTTTATGTTGTGTAGTAAAACAATGCAATAACAGCTAAATAAGAAATAAAAGCGAGTGCTTGGAAGTGTGTGCACTGGGAAACTGAAGGGACAAAATACAGTTTTCTTCTTATTTCTTTAAAAATAAAGATGTCCACTTTTTATTTTTATTTCTATAATATGTTATTTAGATACCATTCCAGTTATCTAATATAGGTATCTAACCACTATACATTGTCTTCATTGTTCTAAGAAAATAAATCTATTCCCAGATCATGCTTGTGGAAACAGAATGCTTGAAATATGGTACTTGCTCTTCATATTTCTGCCTCAGTAGCAAGTTCACATTTTTCCATATGGTCCATCTGTTGAGAGCAAAAACAAAATTTCTGAAGCATGAGCCATATTATTCTAAATTGGTTTTATCCCTAACCAAAAAAACATGACTCAGATTCAAAACAACCATGGAATTTTCCAAGTAATCTCTGGTTTTGTAAATCCCCTATTCTATTAAAGAAATAAAATCCTAACATACATATTTTTTTAAAATACATATTTTATAAAATACATTGTGATGATCTGGACAGGATCAGATTTTGCTCTTCTGGATATTGGTGTGAACTTCAAGAAAATTCCCTGATTTCAAGAGATAACCAAGTGAAATGCTCCAGAAATGTGTGAAGACTTAGTAAAGCATTGTACAGCTACATCTGTGCTAGCATGTATCTCTCCAGATGTATTTTAATTAAGGCCCAAGACTGAGTTAAACAGTCCCGCAACAGGACAGATGAAATAGGAAGGTTTGACTATTTAAATAAACTAGTGTATAAAATTTTCAGAAGCTTCATAAGAGCATGAGTCCAATTTTGAAAACATCATAGACTTAAGAAACCTGGATGTTACTGGTGTCCTATGAGACTGGGATTCCTAAGTAATTTCTATTCAGTTGGAAATGTGTCCCCAAGTTCAAGGAAGAAAAAATATTTCAATAAATGCAAAATTGAGAACAAAATTCCTAGCATTTCCTTATTATTTGAAAAAATCCATGTGAATATAAGATCTGTTACACTTTTAGAGTGTTCATGTGAAGTATCACATTATGAAGGTCTTGATAGTCTGACTAATTGATTTCTGACTTGCAGACATCATCTTTTCTAGTGGTTTTGTTATTACCAAAAAAATTAAATTTATGATAGAATTTCATTGGATAAAAATTATGCTGTCTTAAGAGAAGTGTGCTGCTGCTTTTCTTAACAGCAAGACAATGAATTATGAATTATTTAATGATATAGTCATTTTCCATACTGTCTTCATGTAAAGGTCTTTGAAGAATAGAAATGGGCAGAAGTTTCTTCAAACCAGCAAGTTTGCAAGCAGAAGTTCCAGAAGTATTCATTCAAGAGAAAGGATAGAAATACTAATTCTGACTTAGACAATGAAATGGATTACAAAGTGGTGTACTTCCACAGGGAAAAAAAAATTCTCTCCCATAATGCATTTGTTTGTGGGCAGTGAATGAAACAGAAATATGAATTCCTGAACTATACAGCCATTCCTGTCCTGATGAGAAACAGTCTGATGATATGTGTTCAGTGTTCTGAGAAGTATCCACTGAATACGTGCAAATGCTGCTCTTTGCAACTACAGTGTGTAGAGGGGAAAAAAGCAATTATTCTATTATATGTGGTTCAGTATTTTGGTTTAACCCAGTTCATGTAGGAAATAAATGGTCCAAGTAGCCTTTTTAAAGGCGGAAAGAAAATGTTAAGGCTCTCACAGCACAAAGATATACGTTTTGCTCTAAGTTGTTTGACCTCAGCTTTTGCTACTGTCCTAAAGGAAAAAGGTACTTGGATAATGACCTAGGGAAAAAAAGTCACAACAAGAAATAATGTCTGAAAACTTTGAGTAGGACAAGGTGTTTGGGAAAGGGCATCATTGCAAGCTGATTGTAAAAGAATGGTTTATAGGAAACAAAATTTCAAATTGTACTGGAAACAGTGCTGCAGTGCAAATCTGAGCAATAAAATGCCTTTAGCATTTACACGTCATCATAAATGGACCAGCTCATCACAGCTTTCCTCTTAGCTGGCCCACCCTGGGCTCATTCTCAAGGGCAGGTGCTGCAGCCCATTTGCTGACAGTGGTTTCAGTGCAAGTCTAAAAATACCTGAACTGTTTTCAGCACCATCTCAACAGGGCTGACCCTACTTGGTCTGGAAGTAATTTCAGCATTGTCTATACCAGTGCTCAAGTTGTTTTCATCACCTCCACAGCTGCACCAACATCTGAAAACAAGAACAGACAAAGCAAGCAACCACCATCAGCCAGTGGCAGGAGGAAAACATAAGCCTTTCAATCATGTTCTTTAGGAATTTGTAGTAAAGGTCCCTGTGAACTGAAAGCCAAGCATACGCAAATGCCAGCTTTTGAGGGACAGCCATTTAAAAAAAGATCAGTAGCGTGAAATATTTATATTCTTGATTCAGTAACACAGATCAAATTGTTTTCTATCAAAAGCATTTTGCCTTCTCTCAAAGGTGCAAGAAGTCTTCTGTCATGCCCAGCAAAAGCACCTTCCAAAGACAGTTACCTTTGTTGCATTTTTCTCAACTGAATATATCTGTGGAGACTGGGATCTCTCTGCAGAGGGTATTTAGCAAAAGAGGTGACTTTGGCTATGAAGAACTTAAAATCTCTTCCTTAATAAACAAATATATCATTACAGCAAATGAGGTCCAAAAAACCATCTGCAGAGCCTCAAAATATACCTTTATTATACTAATATCATTCCTGCATGGTTTGTTTAAACGAGATACTAGTGTTTAACCCTGACACTGATCCTTTGCCGAAGGGATTTTCTTAAAGTCTCACTTGTGCACGGGCAGCATCCCTGTTCTTTAGGGCTAGAGGCAGTTGTGGAAAAGTAGAATTTAAAATACGGGGACAACTTTCAGAACACATGAAACTCAGATAGATAGAAAAGATGGAGGATTCTACTGACCAACAAGCATTTGCAAATATGAAGGCTTTTTAGCACGTGACTAGTGAATTCTGAAGAAATTTGAAAAATATGCTAGCACCATGTCATCATCAGGAGGAAGAGAGTGGGAGATTCTTGAACCATGGCAAAATCACGGAGAGCATCACAAAGACAGGCAACACAACTGAAATGTGTTCACGGGAGCGGATATCAAGGGATTTCAAGTTGCATGCTAAGTAAGAGTGGAGAGAAGAAGGAGAAAGAGCAAAGACTGAAATCTTAAGTTGAAGCACAGGAAGCCTGCATTGCTATGGTGATATATTGGGAGCCTGAACCCTGCCTCAGCATGGAGAATGAAGACAAAGGAAGAATTGATAGGCAGCAGCAGCAAAGACAGGCAAATCATAGAAGAGAAATTCCTTCTCTGTGATCAAGGAGAAAGCTGCACTGAAGTTTTCTGCAGAAGAGCTTGGAAGGACAGACAACTCTGGCTGTGCAAATCTTGAGGGCACTTCTGCCCTCTCATAGTACTTATTGCCTGGACTGACTTTTTATCTTTTTGTGTGTAATACTTCCCACTGGGTTTGACTTTGTCTTCTCACTTTTTGGATTTTTGTGGCTTTTCAGTGATCACTGTACTATCTATTCCTCCTCAAAGCAAATTACCAGAAGACACAACATGCCGTCACAGAAATAGGAAAATCATGGTAGTTTCATAGATTTTATGTGATTATGAAAGTAACAGTGTTAATTGTTGTTATGCACTACTTTGCAAATTTTTAAAAAGAACTCAATCTGGTTCCTTCATGAGATGGAATAAGCAATGAGCTGGTGTATGTTTGCTAGCCATGATTCTTTTTCAAAACAGACAAGCAAAATATTTTTTTTTTCTCTAACGGATTTTTGCTGTAAGTTTTTCAAAGTTTTATCTTCTGGAAAGGTTACACTTTCTTGTCTCTCTTCTGATCATTTTTCACTAACATCCAACGAGGAGGTCACTTAATGCACTCGCACTCCATAGACCAGCAGATGTAAGTCTGTTAGTGCAGTGGTTTTGGTGTACTATTGCTTATCACGTTTTTGCCCTTTAGGTGCCAACCTGGATTCACTGGAGCAAGATGTACTGAAACTCTGCCCATGAAAATCCAAAACCAAGAAAGTATGTTAAAATAATCTGAACTTTGCTTTCTTCCCCAACTACAGCAACAAAATCAATAGTACTTGGTGTTTTCACAGTTCAGCTGGAACCGGCCTCTTTACTCACTAATTTATGACCTGATTTTCTGAAGTATAATCTTTACACCATGGCATTATTGACCTCCAAAATATTTCTCGTTTGTATGATTTTTGATCTTTCCATTCATTCACAGATGCATTTGTTTTGCACACGCTGGCAGTTTTCCTGTTTGGGAGACTGCTGCAAAGTGCAGCCCTAAAAGACCAAACTCATGGAGATGAGTATGTACAGATCTTGTGTCCTTGCTGCCTTGTGGAAAGAGCATCCTAAAACCGATCTGGGTGTCTGGAATGGTGAATTTCTGTCTCAGATCTTGAAACACACTTTGATCTGGATTTGTTTGGTTTTGGCTGGTTTTGCAGGGGGGTTTTCTTTACATTTCCACAGAGCAAATGACTTGCTCTCAACATCCTGAGCTATTTTGACATGCTAAACCGAGATTCAGTTTCTGAAAGTGAACTCACCAAGTCATATCAGTTCACACTGAAGGAGCTTCTTTCTTAGCATATATTCACCTCTTCTCTTTTCTCTGTTTTTTTCTCTACCATTTTTTTTGTTTGTTTTTCCTCTCAGGTGCCCAAATGAATTTACTGGTGATCGCTGCCAAAACTACGTAATGGCCAGCTTCTACAGTACGTCCACTACTTTTCTGTCTGTGCCGCAGTAGAAGCATGCTCAGTTGGTGCTGCTTTCTTGTTGCTGCATCTTTCCTGCAATTTTTTTTTTTAATCTGTAACTAGATTTGTTGCCTAAGGCCTAATATTGATTGTCTCTGCCTGTTGCATGAAAATTATAACAAAAAGCAATCGCAAATTGTAACAGAAAGCAATCCTGAGATTGTTTGGCATTAAGGGTATGGGGAAATGCAAGACTTAGGAATGCTGTGAAATTAACTATGAATGTGTGATATGGACTCTTTGCTGACACCAAGCAGAAAAAGCACCAAAATGACATTTTGAAAATCTCCCATTTTATTTGCCACAAAGTTTGTGAGTCATGATACAGGCCAGCACTCCCTCAACCAAAGTTAGTCCTCTACTTATAGATCAGATTTGCATTTGAAGCTAGAGATTATAGGTTATTGAAGTGCTTACATTGTTTCTAAAGATCATGTGCCAAATAGGATCAAAATCATTCTTTCTTGTCCAAACCTCAGTGGAAAGAGCACACAGAAAGAAAAATAAAAAGAAAAATAAAAGGGGGAGAGATTACTTAAACAATCGGGTCTAACATGTTTTGGGTATATTGTGGGTAATAGATGCAAGAGATCAAAGATTAATTGGCCAAATGAAAGTATCAGACACACGTATACACCGACTGCTATAATCAGCACTGCAGTCGCATCCCATAAGGTTTCCCATGGACGAATGGGCTAATTATTATTATTTGACAAGGATGTTGCAGAAGGTATTTATTTTCTCTCATTAGCTATAGCAAAATCAAAAGTAACACACAAGAAAATTGCTTAGATCTTACATTTAAATGCACGAGTACTGCTTACATTCAATTGTTCCTGGCATCAGAATGTACTGTGATCTAAAAGCACTATTATAGAAACTGTTTTTTTGATGGATAACCTACACAGAAAGACTATAGGCCAGCTTAATTTAATTTCCATTGGTATATAGGACAAAAAGCTATAAGCATGTGCTGGACATTGTGGATCCTGAAGAGATACATAGGTTTTCTCTTATACTGAGGGATGAATAACATCCATACATAATTCATACTTTTTGTCATGAAAGCTACCCAAGAGTACTGACTGGGGACTACACCTTCCAGTATGAAAGTGTGCATTTTATGCCCTGTTTTAGTAGCTTTATTAGTGTGAGTTATATTTAAATGCCTCTGGTAATGATAGCTTTAAAAAATTTTATGCTGTAACAGTATTTATCAAATGTTGGATTTAACTGGCCTTTTCTATGGATTGTGATGAAAAATGCAGTTAAAATTTTCTGATCTTAGAATAATAATTTAAAAAGGGGTGATGTAAAAATATGAGATCCATTGTTTGCTGCAGAATTTTATCTGAAAACTATAGAAGAATTGTATGTTGATTATAAATTCATTTCCCAACCTAGGAGGAAAAAAACTTTAGGTGGGTTTTTCTCCATTTATTTTTCAGTTTCCTAACCCTGGTTGAGATTTTTAAAAACACAAGGCTGAGATTTTCTGAAGTTGCCTCCATGGAAAAGGCACAGATGTCCTTGCCTTGCTGCAAGAGTTACACCCAGTTTTTAGTACTTAAGTTGGTCACGCACTTCCTCTCCTTGAAATGCAGAGGCAGGACAGCATGCCACTACATCCCTTAGGCCACTCTAAGTGCCTCAGTCACTGGCTGTGAGACTCTGGCACTTTTGCATACCCTGCATCTGCACTGCGACATCTGATTTCTTATACTGCTTAAGATCTTGAAATGACACTTTTGGAAATGGTCCACCAAAGGCATATTTATACTTAACTAAAAAAAAAAAAAATCAATGAAGAATCATTTGTATGAATTTTTATTATCATACCTAAAGCATACTGTTTAACAGAGGACTTAGAATGAGAGTTCTCTAAAGGCAAATGTTGCATCTGGGGCTTAAAGCCAAGCTCATATTTTGCACCAAGTGTTGTGGATGATTGACTTAGTTCTGTAGATGCAGCTTTTGCAAAGTACAGAACAAACTGGGATGCTAAATAGCATAAGTGCCGTAGGAAAAAAAAAGTGTATGTGTGAACCATACAGCTATCTAATTTCATTTGCTTTCAGAAGGGTCTTTCTTCATTTAGAAAGAAAGTCAGTGGGGTTTCAAGCTATGGGTCTCTACCGATGAACTGTCTTAATTTGGCTGTTAAAGAAAATTTGTCTTCAGAAATCTGCCCTGGAGTTGGTATTTGAGAGTCCTGAAGTTACTGGGCTGAGGACCTTTTGCCAAATCAGAACAAGGCACCACTGGGCATTCTGGAAATGCCCTGTCCCAACAGAGTGTAAGGCTAAATTGATTCATCTCAGAAGCCTGGCTGGCAGACCCTGAAGTGTCCTTTCCTTGAGCACAGCAGTCACAGATGCTACCAGGCATGCTACCCTCGATTTTTTTGGTGACTGCTTTGACTTTGAGGCTCGTGGTCCACCACTGGTTCATAAGACAGCAGAAGACAGTCTACAAATTTTTATTGCAAAAATACATCAGTTCCATGCAGATACATTTTCTGTCTGAACATTCACACATTCACTCCCTTGAAGTCAAGCGATCAAGGCAATGGAGTAGAGAAAAAGTAATGAGTTAACATTTAAAGTTTTGGGTAATTTTCATGTAGTTAGGCATGAGAACTGTTATAGCAACACTGTGCAGAATGATCCCTGAGATAAGAAACAGGGATAAAGCCAAGAATAAATAGAAGGTTGAGGAAATCTCTCTAGAGTTTAATCACTAGTAAACCCTTTGTCCTCTCAAATGCCCCAGATGGACCAAGGAACCCACACAAAAGGACTATGGACTATAATTGTAGCTAACAATTATGTATCAACTGTGAATTTAGAACTGACTGGGGGCATGCTGTTGGCCTTCTTGGGCATCAGCTGAATATACCGTCCTTCAGCATGGGGCACCAGTTTAAACATTTCAGCTCTGCCATCCCTAATGAGCAAGAGAGGCAGAAGAAACTTCCTTTTTAGTTGATAATGGCATTTGCCTCTTACTGTCACAGTGAACCTGGCTGAGGCATTAAAGAGGGCAAGAGAAAAGCTATAATATTCTAGAAGGATGACCAAAACTGCAGTTACTGTGTGATGGCTTAATTTTTCAGGCTTTTTCATATAAACTGCAGGTCTTCAAAAGTCTACCTTTTGCTATTCTACTATGTCAGTGTTTCTCATTTTCTACATATTTCTCAAGTAGTCACATCTGTATGAGGGTAGTAGACAATCTCACCTGAAATTTTCATTTCTGAATTCTTTCAGCCCCTAAATTGTACACTTTATGTGCTGAGACCAAGACTCCTAAATGAACAAGCAGATTTGAAAAATGCTATTGTCCATCTTTTGCTCAGCATTTAAAAAGACAGGTTTTCACTATAAACTTCTCAGTTAATGTTCACTGAGTGCTAAAATTGCTATAATAGGATATTTCACTTATGAAAGGACAAATTTTCTAGGTTCCTGAGATTTGAACCAATTGTTGATATTACAGGAGCCCTAGGACTTAACACATCAAGTTCAAAAGCAATATTGCAACCTGAGTAGTATTGAAATTAACCAGATTTTGGATCCAAAGTGGAATCTAAATGTCACAAAGAGACTGTATTCCAGTGCCTCAAATAGAAATCGCTGACATATAGGGGGTCTGCTCTGTGATAGTTTAGGTGATTTGAGTGTGTTTTCAATTGAAATTGCATTAAGAAGAACTTACGGAGTTTTAGCATTTTCATTACCCACAGAAAGAAACATGACACCCTGGTGCTTCAGAGTTGAAATCAGTCTTCCTGGAACTCTCTGTTGTTGCAATTGAGGTCCAGATGGGTCTTTTCTTTGCCAGGTGCAAGTTCTCTACCAAACACTTGAGGTACTGCTGACCCCTCACTGGGCAGCATCATGTCTCCAGGCTACCCACCCACCTGAATCCA
This sequence comes from Turdus rufiventris, assembly GCA_013186435.1. Classification (NCBI taxonomy): domain Eukaryota; kingdom Metazoa; phylum Chordata; class Aves; order Passeriformes; family Turdidae; genus Turdus; species Turdus rufiventris. The sequence goes on from PYHW01010435.1 coordinate 1,766,891, forward strand.
CGCAGCAGCCACCCCAAAGTCCTGAGTGCCCAGCAGCTGTGGCACGCCCCTCACAAACAGAGCATGCAGCTCCGGAGGATTCTGTTCCACATTTCCTAGCACCATCCTCTTGTTCTGTAGACCCTGCATCTCAGCAGGCTACAATATATCCAACAAGTTGTAGTTTTAAATAACTTTGTTGAAAAAAATTTGCTTCCTAAGCATTTTTTCCTGCCATGTCCCCCCAGTCACAACCAGAATGAAAACTTGAGTTCTTAAAAACAATTAATTGTATTTATTATTAGAGCACCTAGAGACAAATATTTAATAGAAACCACACTGCATGTAAAAACCGCACAAAAATATCAGGCTAAGTAGGAAAATATCAAAAATAATCACCCGTTTATAAAATGAGAAATGTTGGGATTTTCTGCTTATCAGATCTAGGGAATGTAACTAGGAATACCATTGATAAGTCAGAGCTATGTAACATCTGGGTTTGAATAAGCAATGCATGTTTCTTCAGCATGTCTTCTTGTTAGGCTTTCAGCCAAAATATATTCCAATTTTAAATACCAACTTCCTATTGAGTTATATTCTATATAAACTGCATGATAAGAATGACTTCCCTAAAATTAAATTACCTTCAAACTAGATATCTTACCTATAAGTAAGCATAATTTCAGGAATATATATGCATGGGCATGTCATTCATTTTACTGAAGATTTAATCAAGCTTTCTATGCAACTAATGTATATCCTTAGCAGAAGTCAGGTAGGCATGGCTCTTTAGGAAGAGACCTGGATGGATTCCAACCCTTACAATGTTACTGATTGGTAACAAAGGATTGACATTCCCCGTGTATGCAAACTACATTAAAAAATCTGTTTGCCATGAAAATTGCCATTGGATTTAAATTATACAGCACACAAGAACAAAAGAAGGCAAGAGCTACCATGGCTGTGGTGTTGGTGCCATAGCAAGGGTCTCCTAGGGTACCTGCTGGGGGGAAACTTGTGTTCCTCTTTACCCACAGGTGCTGAGGACTGGGAGAGCTGATCTAGGCATGTGATTTGTGTGGAGGGATCAGGCCCTGCACCCCAGGATCCATCCAGCTGGTCAACAAGTTGTTCTGACAACACAGCACAGTTCAAAGACAGGGAAAAGAGGTTGGCTCCTCATTTTCCAGGAGCTGGAGGCCTGCTGCAGTCAATTTGCAAAGTAGAGGACTCCCACTACTTAGCAGCGCCAGCCACCTCCAGGTCACAGCCTTCAAGAGCAAGGATAGGCATTCTGAAGACAGAAGTAGGGCCAGAAGGGAGAACAATGCACAAACCATTTACAGGAGTATGCTGCCCTTTGTGGAGCATCCCTTTGCTGTCATATTCACGTATGAAAACAATCAGCCATTGTACATGGTACTCTTCGGCCACAGCCCTGTTCATGTCAGTAAGATCTTTAAGGGTTAATGGTTCCTGCTGTCTTCCCTGGACAGTGGCTGCTCACATGCCCCATGTATATGTATTTTTGTGTGTAAGCCTTCCAGAAGGTCTGGTCACATAGCTAAGAAAGGTGCACTTGAGCACTGCCCACATAACCATGTGCCCTTTGTCCTGTTTCATGTGCAGACATAGAATAGCTATAATTCTCATATGTAATTTATTTTTAAGTACAGTATATTGCTCCTTTCTGAAACTTTTTCCTTTTTCTTTCTTTTTTTGACAACTTTCTGCATTGGCAGAGCATCTTGGGATTGAATTTATGGGTATGGACCAATCACTCCTTTTGGCCTGCAGATTCTAGACCCTGAGAGATAAACCCCTTTTTATTTTTTTTTCTCCACTCCCCCTTTTCAATTCCTAACCGATTTCTTTATGCTTTAAAAGGGATCATACAGCTATAACAACAACCCTTGTTAAAGTGTTAGTGGAGATCTGTGCACTAAAATGGTAGTATTGATAGGATATTCCAGACTAAAGGAGTTCTAGGAATTGCTGAAATGATCATAATATAGTGCACATTCCTTTTTCTGCTGTATAATTTTGACTAGTTTTGATATCTGCTTTTGGTGAGTTTTTCTCAGGTTGCCAGGTTTTGGAAACACTGTAAGTTTTAAGCAAAATATCTTACTAGTACATTAAAAGACAGAAACTGTTATGGCCACTTAAAATTTTCTGCAAATTTGCAACATTGAGCTCTGATTTTCAAGTAAAGTTTTATGTCTAAACCCACATCTATGTGGTTACACATCATGTGTAAATCAGTTGCCTATACATATCCATAAATAGTATGTGCGCATATGTTCCTTTCCAGGTCTATAAATTCAAAGTAGACTAAAGTTATTTTGGAATTTAAGTACAAGTTTGCAGCTAGACTCCAGATCCTCAAGTCAGCAAATATATTCAATATTTCTAAAACTAAACTCAACAAGAATATTGGCAGTGGGTACTATTTTCACACTTCAGGTCTAACTATATTAGAAATATATTTTAAATTTTATTCATTAATATACTGTACTTATCTGACTAGCTGTTTGTATTCAGGGGTACAAATAATGCATTTCTTGAATAGGCTAACTTAAAATTCAGATCAATTTTAGTTTGGGATCTCCTATAATTATTGGTTAATAAAACAAATTTTTAAAAATTAAAAAAAAAAAAAAAAAGATGGTGAGGCAGTTTTAGTTCACATTCTTATTAAAAATGCCCCTACAAAATGTCATTAGTTTAAGCTGTGAACTGTGGAAAATCCACTACAAGCCCAAATTTTAAAAATCTCTCACAACCTAACTTTTTTTTTGTTTTTATTATTATCCTAATTTATCATTAATTCCCACTCATACATATTAGATTGCAGTGGAAGATATATGGCTTCATTAACATACAAAGACTTAAATTAAACTACCTTCAAAAACTGACATGCAAATTTTGTTTTATATATAAAATTACATCAGCAGAACAATCTTTTGCAATTAAATTATTTTTAAAATCCCAAGAGATCTGTAAGAAGAAAAACTTTAAAACAGAGTAAATCTAAGGCCACCTATAGCATTAATTATATAGACATTAGAGTGATGTGAAATTAATCGTATAATATGCATATTTGAAAGGCTGCCCATACTTTTACTTAAATCTTAAGTTGATTTGATTTTCCTAGCAATCGGTAGGGTAAACAATTATTGAAATTGTTTTTAGTACTTAACAGGCAAAAATCTTTCCTAAATTCTCACTGCTCATACAATTCTTTACAGACTTTCCTGAAAGGCTGCTAGAATTTTTTTCAAGATATTTTAATCAGTATGTGTTATATAGCTGGGTGTCATTAACTGACTCCATAAACATTAACACTGGGTCAGAGAGAGAAGGCAGTTTTGGGGCTAGATGTAGTATAACCACAAGTGCCCCACAGGAGCTCTTTGCAAAACTCTTCTTGGCCTTAAACAGAGAGTCCAAGGCTTGTCTTTGAGGTACCATGCTATCTGCAGAGTCTTGACCAGGATCCCAGTTTTGTCCCAGCCGCCAGCACCCCCTGTCACCCACACTGGCCCCTGCAGAACACTAGGCCTTCCCCCATTTGGCCCTGGCTGTCCCCTGTCGCACAGCCAGGAGCACAGCCAGGAGCACAGCCAGGAGCACAGCCAGGTTTACATGAGAGCTTGCTGGTTTGCTGGCCATGACATGCCCAGGTGTATCTGCTTTCCTTGGCCCCAGAATTTGAGGGGGGACATGGCAGCACCATTCTTGTACACCATGTCAAGCTGCATTGTCTTTAGGGCCTTGTTTCAAAGGGCACAGGAGGGAACTGAGGCTATGAAAGAGGATCCAGGGATTTAATTTCCCATGCCCATCAAGAGCTATAGTTCCAGTGGACTTGCTGGTGCTAGGAGCATTGCTTAGGGCTGCAGCCACAGCCCTGCTCCTTCTCTGCATCCCCCATCTACTGCAGTAAGTGAGCACCCAGAAAAGTACCACATAAAAACAACAAGCCTCAGCCCACCGACAAACTCAGTCAGGCCATCCCCAGTCAGCTGCCAAGCTCATTTGCAACAGTCTCAGCCTGCAGCAAACCTCCTGGAAACAGTGCAGTTTTTTCTTCAGTATAAAAACTGAGCAGAGTGTCCACTGTTAATTTTGTACTGTAAAAACTGAGCAGAGTGTCCACTGTTAATTTTGTACTTCCTCTCCCTTGCACNAAAAAAAAAAAAAAAAAAAAAAAAAGGGTTGATATGTTATTATTCATTTTGCTTTCATAAGCTAACAGCTGCCAGCATGACAATAAAATAATAATAATAATTCAAAGCATTTCAAATTAGCCCCTAAATTGCTTAGCACAATTCTTCTGTTTCCTGTGACATCCTCGTAATACACCATTTCCATGGCTAACTAATAAGTGCTTTCAGAAGGGGCAAAAAAGGGAAGGGGATCCAGTGCCACTAACTAGCCTAGGTGAGGAGTTATGCTGTATGAGAAATCCCTTCACACTCTGCTTCAACCTTTCTTTTTGTCCCCAAGCATTTCTTTTCTCTGTTTTTTTTCCAGTTCCAAGCATGCTGTGCCAGGCCTGTAGATGACTTCTCTACCCCTTTTTCCTGTCTTTCCTTATATTTCACCTTCCTCTTTTTCTTTGTCATAGTTTGCTTTGGTTTGAGTTTCAGCCCTTTCTTCCTTTTTTTGACTTTCTGTTCTTGGAGTTACATTTGTTTTTCTTTAATACATTTTTGCAGCATCCTAGTTTTACCACACTTACTTCTTCTCTCCCTTTCCCATCTTTGTTAATAAGTAGTACTATTAATTTTGTCTGACAGTGCTCATGATCTGTTTGCTGGTGTTTGATTTACAGTCGGTTTGGCTTGTAAGACAAACTTGTTCCACGGTGTGGTGCATTGTATCAGAGAAATTAAGATTTATTTTTGCTTTCTGGTTTGTTGCATGGATATTTGCCACTTGCCCACAGCAACTTTAAAACAAAATTAGACAAGCTCAGGAAACACTTTGGAGGGAAGTCTGCTCACTGTTCACTAAGGAGTATTTTTCCCCTGAACTGGTGTGCCATTCATGACAGCACACATCATTTGCACAAAGACATATGGCACATGTGAGAGACCATTGTGCACCTCTGTATCAGCCAGATCTAAGTCCCTTCCAGCAGGAATAATGCTGGCATTTATCCCAAAGGTAGTGTAAAGCTGTGCAACTCTAATTCAGTCATTTATTTTTAATTACCTGCTGGTATTCTGACTGTGGTCGATAGTGCAGATCACTATTGGTCTGCCTGCTTAATT
>PYHW01010435.1:1772201-1783639 GCA_013186435.1 Turdus rufiventris
AAAAGCTTTAGTAAAGCTAGACATCCATTTTTGTCCTAACAGCCAGAACACAAATCCGCATCTGTAAAGCGTCAACACAGAATGCGCCTCTGTTTCAGAGCTCCTTATGCAACATTTCCCCAGCAGAGCACTCAGCAATGCTCTCTGCCAAGCATAAGCAAGGCTGGAAAGCATCAGTAGCTCCAGCCCAAACATTAGCAGTGCTACTAACACCTTTATAAAAGTGAAATATTTCAGATGAATGAGATTGGTAACATGTTGTCATCACTGAGCAAGCTGCCACCCTAGATAGAAATGGTCCCAAAGGGATACAAGTTGAAAATCTGCATTTCTCTCATACAAAGCACTGCTGGTTCTTGACATTGCTGTTTTAGGAGGAGCACTGGAAAAAAAGTCTGAATTTTATGACCAGAGCTCAAAACCTGTCTTCATTTCCATTGGTGATATAATTACAAGCCAAGCTCATGTCTCAAATGTAGCAGAGTATTTTGAAATTTCTCTTGTAAAGACAGTTGAAATATAAATTGATATGGGACCAGAGGGATATTGGATATGAAAACAATCCAAAAAAAGATAATAAGAAAATTAATTTCTCATAAGACCTCTAAAAATGGCTTTCATTCCAGCTGTCTTTGCAAAACTTCTAAAGCATTTGCAAATTCATGTTATTATCTTACCACACTGCATTTTTATTTCCAGCAAATGCTGTGTTTATCAATTATGAAGTTGTTTCTTAGATATTTTTCTTGTTGGCTTAAAAAAACCAAAAACTTTTGACTGTAATTCTGTAATTGTTCTCATCCCCAGTATTGTGTTAATAGTTTTTGGTGTAGTCCTGTTCTCCTTGCAGTCAATAATGAGTCTGCCTGAAGTGTGGTGGCTGTGTCTCAGTGTGGCTGTGTGAATCTGTGCAGTGGTTTGTAGCATGACAGCTGTTGACTGTGTGCTCCCTGCCTAGCCATCCTCCATGTTGTGACTTTCTCTGTTTTTGTCCCTTTCTAGAAGCTGAGGAACTGTACCAGAAACGGGTGCTGACCATAACTGGCATTTGCATTGCTCTTCTAGTAGTTGGCATCATGTGTGTGGTGGCCTACTGCAAAACCAAGTAAACTTTTCTCTATTTTTTATCTGTGGTCATTGGTCAGGGCCTTGCCAGTTGGCTGTAGCTTCTCTGGGCATAAGGTTGTATCTGGGTTTCTCTAGAGGTGAGCTTAAGAGACAAACTTGTCACCAGGGTGCTCTGGTCCAAGCCAGATAAATGTGGGTCTCCAAGTCCATCAGCAGTGAAAAATTAAGACAGGTATCTGAAAGATTTTTCAGTCTTCAAATGTAATTTGCAATTTTTGTCCAATTTTGTTTGCTTTCTTTTCTATCAGCCATTTCAGCTGGTTTCCCCAGTTGAAAAGGAACTCAAACACTGGAATCATGTTGCTTTCTAGCAGTAAATTTTATGTATAAGACTAATTTGTTTGTACTTGAGACACAATTAATGATGCTAAAAGTTGCTATACACCAAAGGCCAAGAAAGTGAATACAAAAGTGCTCTCAATGCAAAAGTAGGCATTTCAATACATTCTGTGAGTCTCTAAATTACTGGGGGTGACTCTCAAACATGCATGAGGCACTCTGGACCATAAATTACACAGAACATCAGCAGAATATCTGCCGTCAAAACTTCTGGCTGCCCTTATAAATCTCCCCACCAAAACACATAAAACCCTTATCATAAATATTGTACGTTTGTATAAACCTGATTTACTGTTTCAAGACCTGATTGGCAGTTGACTGTTGGTCTTTTTGTAAGCCCCACCAATAATGGATGTGTTAAAGCTGGGGGAGGAGGGAGATAATTCGTCCCTCTCAGTGAGAGTCCAGACACATGCACACAACTGGTCCCACCCATAACGTTGTCCCAGTGGTCAGTGGGGAGCAACTGAAAGTGTAATAAAAATTGAAATCAACTGCTTTTAGAAATCACATTCCCACATATTTCAACAAACATTTAGTCAGGATCCTGAAGTATGGTTTTCTGTATAAAGATCCTGCAGAATCCATCAAGGGTCTGGATGCTTTTTTTGCCCCAGTCATCAGCAATCATTGTGAGCCAAAAATTAAATGTTTTCAAAACCAGTTGATGACAGCGCCATGTCAGGACATGGCCCTCCAAAGGCAGCTGTGAGTCCAGACTGGTATCAGTGAGGTGATTTGCATTTACTCTTTTCCTTAAACTGGGGAAAACTCAGAAACCAGGAAAAATCTTGAAATGGTGTTAGGAGAATAACCAAAATAATAGCTTCAATTTTGTTGGTTTCCTTGCAAGAAATACTGCTGATAAATTGCCACGGCAATATCTTCAGACACTAAGTCTTAATTCAGAGGTACTTTACTTGCAAATAATTTGCATGAAGATAAAAACTTCTTAAGTACATGCTGTCTTACCCATAATTCTTTCCTCTCAGTTTTGTGGAGTAATTTTTTTTTATTTTTTTTTTTAGTTAGTGTTCTTTTACTACAGGACAAACAACACACATAAAAGCATTCAAGTTCAAATACATTGGTTGCTGAAGGTGGGAAGTAATGCAGCTTTTTAGGGATGGATTTCCAGGTTACATGTGCCAGGATTTCTGTCCTGTACATTACAAATTCAAACTCCTTCTAGAACTCACTTTCTCTACCGTGTTAATGAATTCAGATTGTTCTCATCTTCCAAGGTCTCCAGAACCTCATGAAAGGGAGCTGTGAAATCAAGTTAAAACCTTGCTTGTGTGCTGCTTCTCAGCCCAGCAGGTCTTTGGGTAGCTCAAATGTCTCCTGGTACTACGCTCTCTATACACCTTAACTGCTTACATGTCCTAAGATGATGCCTGGTTATCCTCAAAGCATAAAGTACACATGAGCCACAGACTGTATCCTTCTGAGACAGGAGCATTTCCAAGACTGATGTGTCTGTGTATGCCATTCATATGATGTGATATAAATTAAGCATTTTCCACTATTCAGGCACATATGCATAGAGAAAATATGTAAAATGCTGTGTGTCAAGTCATATTCATCCCAGAGTATGTTGGAGCCTACATCCTCCCTTCACTGCCCTGGATTCTGTGACAGTATGGTGGAAGTTCTCCAGTATAATGAGATTAAGTCTGAAATTGAATAGTCTGGTTATTTATTTTGCTATTTTAATTAGCGTGTTCTGCATAGACAGGTTTCACCATGCTGTAAGTTTTGCTGCTGACAGTTTGTAATGATCTCCTGAAAAGTTCTTCTGAGGAGAGCTGGAAGGATTACAGAATCATAGAATCATTTAGGTTAGAAAAGACCTTTGAGATTTGGAGTTGGACCTTTGCACCCAACTTTTGATTGAGCACCATTTATCTACTAGACCATGGCACCAAATGTCATGACCAGTCATTCTTTTACCACCCCCAGGGAGGATGACCCTACCACCTATCTGTGCAGTCCATTCCAATGCTTAATAACCCTTTAGGTGAAGAAATTCCTTCTGATAACCAACCTCAACCTCTGCTGGCACAGTTTAAGGCCATTTCTTCCTGTCCTGTTGCTACTTGCCTGGGAGAAGAGGCAACCCCCACCTGGCTGCAGCATCTTTTCAGGCAATTGTAAAGAGTGATAAGGTCACCCCGAGCTGCCTTTTCTCCAGGCGGAACAATCCCAGCTCCCTCAGTCACTCCTCATAGGACATACATGTTGTTAACAAGTGGGGTAACAGCAGCTAAGGACAGGAAACAGGAGAAGCATCCAAGTCAGTCAGAGATCATGTCATTAGTACATGGATAGTTCTACTAAATGCATTAGCAGCCATGGCATCCACCTGGTAATCATTAGGCTTCAGAGCAAATCTGATGTTGCTGAAACGAAACCTTCCATAGTTGCCAGGAAGTCTGCAGGCTGAGGCCCATCCCTTATACTCTCACTTTGGATTTCTGAGGCTTCCTCTGCATTCTTCTTTAACACATTTATGTATGTGAAGTACACTGCTGAGGTAGGGGATGAATCCCACCAAAAAAATGTGCAACTGCCGCATCACAAAAACCATGTTCCTGTGACTGCAAGCAAGCCCTGAGGTGCAAACACCTTGGCTCCCTGTGGTGAGCAAAGAGGTGTAACTCGATGGGCTGTCAGAAACTTTGCCTTGGCCCTTGTGAGGGTGTCAAGGTGTCTGGCTTAAAGTCTCGCTCCCCCACCCCGCTTCTGAGTGCAGAAAAGAACTCCTCCTGAGACAGAGCATGGCTTAGAAATGGCTTCCCTTTCCCTCTCACTTATTCCTGTCCCCCTGTGTCCTGCTGACTCCTGGAAGGGATCCCAAATATCCTTCCCCCTGTCCAGGTCCCCACAGCTCCAGCTGCAATTAGACCTGTGGTTTCAGAGTTACTCAGCGCTCTAGCAGTAATGGAGAAAATTCTGGCAAAAAAAGCGATGTTAGATTATTATCACCAACATCAACTTGCTGGAAGGTGCAGCTGCTTTCCTTTTGTCTACTAAAATTGTTTCCTGTTCCGTGCACAGGAAGCAGAGGAAAAAGTTGCATGACCGCCTTCGGCAGAGCCTGCGCTCAGAGAGGAACAATGTGATGAACATGGCTAATGGGCCGCACCACCCCAACCCACCGCCTGATAACGTCCAGCTCGTCAATGTAGGTGTCACTGCACATGTGCCAGCCTAGCCTGCCACTGCCACGGGAAAGCTCCCCGCACAGCTTTTAAACCTGCTGCAGGCAGTACACTGATTTCTCTTGGATTTCTCCACACAGAAAAAAAAATTGCTGTTGTAAACTGCTGCCCATCTTCTCCATAAAAGAATAGTATTTTTGGTGTATCTGATGGTAATGGAAGGTTGCTTTTCCACACATCTGTCTATTGGGACTTCTCATTAGCTTGTTAAATGTATTATTATATCTTGATTGGAATGCAGACATTTGCTACTTTCCTCATTTGTCTTCTCCTATTTTGAGTCTAGATGGGCTATGTACGCAGAGGTGTACATGAACATGCTCAAGTGCATCAATATGGTTTCTGCATGTATTTAAGTGACAAAATTTGTGCTTTGGCACATGTAAAAGACTGAAATCTGGGAAGCAGGGATTGGGAATTATGTCTACAAATGTGCTGTGAATTACAGTTTGTAAACCTGAGGTTTGTCTGGGCTTTTTCAGCAGTACGTTTCGAAAAATGTGATCTCCAGTGAGCATGTCATCGAGCGAGAAACAGAAACCTCATTTTCTACAAGCCACTACACCTCAACAACACATCACTCCGTGACAGTCACCCAGACATCTAGCCACAGGTACTGGAGGAGGAAGGCAAATAGCAGCTTTAATATCTGATCTGTTGCTGTTACAAAACCAAAAAGATGTGTAAAACAACAAACCAGGGAAGATCTATGCTCCCTTCATAGTGTTTTCATTTTAAGACTAACAATATTTGCTATCATATCACCTAATTATCTTCCCCAGGATTTTATGAAGACCTCTATTATCTAAATGGCATTCCAATACCTTCACAGTGAACTTTAGTATATGCAAATTGTTAAATCAGTGACAGTTCTGATGATTGGAAAGCCCTCCTTCCCTCTCCTTTTATCCATACGTGCAAAATCACCTTGGTGCCTGTGGACTCATACAATTCACTAAATTCTGCAGCTCCAGTCACCAACCCAAAGGTTTTGCTGCAGATCCTGAGTGGCAACAGAGCCCCTCTTCTCCCTGGCTAAACTTCTGCTCGCACGCATTTGCCATGAAAGCCCACTCTCACACTCCCCCTTTCTCTTTCCCTGGTTGCTGCTCTCCAGCTGGAGCAATGGCCACACTGAAAGCATCCTCTCCGAAAGCCACTCGGTGCTCGTCAGCTCGTCCATGGAGAACAGCAGGCACACCAGCCCAGCGGGGCCCCGGGGCCGCCTCAACGGCATCGGCGGGCCCCGGGAAGGCAGCAGCTTCCTCCGGCATGCCAGAGAGACCCCCGACTCCTACCGAGACTCTCCTCACAGTGAAAGGTAGGACACGCCGCCTAGGCTTTCAGCTGGCAAGACCTGGTGTTCTCCCAGATGGTTTCAAAGCTTGGGAGCACAGGAGAAAATGCAACAATGCAGCTGGTCATATATGGCATCCATCTCCTTATTTATAAAAAGCATTTCTTCCCTTATTGCCTTTGCTGGATTTAGTCCTATTTGCCAGCAGTTCACACTTGGAAAAGCTCCACTGGAGTAATTAGTCAGAAATTTCCATTGTAAACTTTAAACAGAACTTTGCCTAATTACCAATTTCTTAGAAGATATAAGTGAGAAAACTAAGAGATTTTGCAGTAAGAAATTAATGTATTGATCCACAGGAGAAGGGCACTAAGGAGTCCTAAGCAGTAAAGAAATTTTGACATCACCTGCTTTCTGAAGTATTCCAGCTCCTAAACTCTTTAAAAACTCCCCTTAATCCTTTATTAAATAAAAGCAAGGAACACAAAGTGCAAGCCAGGAGGACTCATGTCATTATTAAATCAGGAATAGTTATAAATAAAGCTGGCCAGGAGTTTTCCAACCAACTGATTTTTTCTCTGTAAAGACTGGTTCATCAGTTCCTAATGTCTGCCTAGAAGTACATAAGCTGCAAGAAAACCTTTACTGAAAAAATCCTTCCCAGGTTTAGGCTAGCATTTTACTTCAAGATGGCCCCAGAATAGCAAAAGAAAGACTGAGAAGAAACATGATATTTAAAAAGAGCTTTTCTCCCAGGAATCATAGGCAGAAGAAAAGGAAAACAAAAAGTTATGGACCAGTTCTCTGAGGACTTTGAAATCACTAAGGATTTGGCCTTGTGGAGCATCCGTGATGCCAAAAATGTAGCCAGGCAATCCCCAGGAGACTTGTGTAGGAGACAGATTGTGGTTTTCAGAGAACTGAATGTGCAAGTACAGTAAGCACCATTTCAGTGGTACTCCCTCTGCCACGCAAACAACTGCTAAGCAGCAGGAAGAGGGTCCATTGAGGAAGGACCCTGAGTGTAGTACCACTAAGGATAATAAACTAGCCCTCTCATTAAAAATTATGTGTTATTTACCATGGAATTTAATTTGAAGATATGTGGCTCACATGACATAAACAGCCATGGCTCCAATCCAGCAGAGCACTTTGACAAGATTATCTTTTAATCGTGCAAGTAGGCCCACTGAAATCAGCAAGATTACTCACATGGGTAGAGCTCAGCATGTGCTTAAGTGCTTTGCTGGATCAGGACCTGTAACAGTAAATACCATGTTGTCTCCTGCCTGGAAACCTAGCAGGATGCACAGCCACATGCCTGCCAGTGGTGAGTATTACAGCTTAGTATGTTTGGGCATCTGCACGCGAGAAGTGAAGACTGTGTCTGCCTGCATTGCATGGGACACCCAAAGCATCATTCTAATACAAACTGTTCAGATTTAACTGGGAGGAGGAGTGTGGGGGGGAGAGGAGAGAGGAGAGCATATTCCTTTTTGTTTCTCTGAGAAGAAAGAAGGCATTTCATCAATTATTGTGTCTCTTGAAGGTTGTACTGTAGGTCAAAAGCAGCAACATTTCTGTGATAATTCATCAGGCATTGACAGCCTAGCCTGTGCCTGAAGCAATCACAAATTTGGAACATGGGAGATGGTAGTTCCCTAGGCATTAATTGCAGGCCTTGTCTATTTTTAGCAAGCAGGAAATACATGGCCAATTGTTCCTGAGATGGCTTGTGTGTATATAAGGGGGAAAGTGAGAGTTATTGGGAACTAAAAATTACTGAGAAACATAGAGGAATGTAGGAGCTGACAAATTACTTCCTGAAGCTATCAAATGTTGCTCTACTGTGAATTGGTAAACCAAGGCTGTACTCCCTCTATTTTTAAATTAAATTGAACAGACATTATAAGGGATCCTTTTGTGTTACTCCATCCATTTGCTGGATCCCATGCCACCTATGTACACAAGCAGAGGGCACAAGCAGTTGTATCTTGGATGTCCTTAGCTCTCTTACAGGAGAGAAGATCAAAAAACACTGTCTCTGCACAAAAGGCTGGACTACATGATGAACTGGCAGCATATAACTAGTTAATGTGTTCTGGATGGCCATGGGTACCCTCTGATCCCCTTTCACTGAGCCAGCATAGTTGGCCATGATGCTGGATAAATCAATCACCTTTTAACCTTCCTTTCAGGATGGGCTAGAGCTGCACGAGTTCAGCTCCTGAGCCTCATATTGCAGACAGCAGCTAGTTAGCACTGCCCTGTTAGGGTGTGGGGGAATAGGCCAGAAATGTGTGAATGCACAACACTCCAGTATGAGTAACTTGACACTGCTGGAAGCCTGCACAGTACACTGAACACATTTAACCAACTCAATGCATTAACAGAACCAGTTTAGCTAAAATCCAGTGTGTCATAAAATCATATATCCAACAGTGTACCAGCTGGTAGAAAGCAGAAAGGCTTCAGTTTTTCAGACAATGCCTATTAAAAATGTGAAAAGGATGAAAAAGTTCACTCATGGAAAGAGAAAAAATTACTTAATTCATCCAATGCACAGACCTATTTATTGCCCTTTGCTCAACCAACTTGATTAATTCCCATGCATAACTCCAGGTTTGATTTTTTTTTCCTTTCTCTTGTTCCTCCATTCATGCAAATCAATGCACAATCACTGCGCCTCTATGGAAATCAATGTATGCTACTGCACATCTGTCCAGAAGCTGTTTCACACAACTCCATTTTTATCAAATGTAATATGTGCAACTGAGTCACAGATTTGATAAGATAGCTGGATTCAGGCTTATTTTGGTAATTTCAGGCCCAGATAAATAAATTACTACATCAGTCAAAGACATATAGTTTTTCTGAATGGGCCTGTGATAGAGCTTAGAACAATTTCAACTTCAGACACAGACAAAATTTGGGCAGGTGAATTTAGGGTAAGAATAAAAGTAAATCCAGACCATGTGAAGTGTCATGCTGGGCACTGTGCTTTTTATCAAGCGGTTTTAGGCAGATCATCATCTGGCATGAATCCACACGACCTCATAGCATGTCTATGGATTAAAACTAGTGGAGAGCTTCACATTTTTTGGGACAAACTCTATAATGGCACCTGAGCTTAATTTTCAGAAATCACTTCTGATGACTACCCTTCCCACAGGAACAGGGACAAATTTTGCAGAGAAATCATGGCCAGAAAATCCTGTCTTTCAGCATTTGTTCCCAGAGGAGGACAAATGATACTTTGTGCTTCTTTGCAGATAAATCTACCAGCCAGGGTAGATCTATGTGCAAAGGGTAACTAGCACCCAAAGAGTGGAGCAACACAAAGCTCCTGGGATGGTGCTACAAATGCTTCTCTTCTTGGTGATTAAAATTAGCAGAATCTGGCTCTAGATTTCATCCAAATATTATTTTCCTCCCTAGTTTGAGACAGTTTGGTTGCCAGAAGAGGGTGAAGCCCCTAGAGGACTGTCCTTTCTTTCCCCCTGTCTGTTTGCATGTACCCCAGATTCTGGTCAAATCCTTCCAGAAGTGCAGCAGCTGTTTTCCTTTTGAGAAAATACTTGCAAATGCATTTTGTTTCTGGCAGCCTGTCTGTCTCTGAATCCCATTCCTGGGCTCATTCCAGAAAGTTATTCTGGCAAAAAATTTACAGCATCTCCATGGCTGAGATCTGGGAGTTTTGCTGCGCTCCTCCTGCTTTCAAATGTTTTTGCCCAGAGTCCCAGGGCAGTTTATAGGATTAATAGGAACAGGAAAGGTTCCTTAGTAGTCCTGTGTGAGGATGCTAGGGATCTTAAGGGATCCCTGCCATTTCTCTCCCATTCCACACAAGCTGCTGCGTTCACAGGTCACCACTGCTCCTGTGCTCGCAACCTTTCCCCATCTCTTTTCTTCAGGTATGTCTCAGCTATGACCACACCAGCTCGCATGTCACCCGTTGATTTTCACACTCCAACTTCTCCCAAGTCCCGCCCCTCCACAGTGTCACCACCGGCTTCCAGCTTGACCGTCTCCATCCCTTCAGTGGCAGTGAGTCCCTTCATAGAAGAGGAGCGACCACTGCTCCTGGTGACTCCGCTGCAGCTGCATGAGAAGTATGACCACCACCTTCAGCAATTCAACTCCTTTCACCACAATGCCACCCATGAGAGCAACAGCCTGCCACCGAGTCCTCTGCGGATCGTGGAGGATGAGGAGTACGAGACCACACAGGAGTATGAACCAGCACAGGAGCCTCCAAAGAAACTCACCAACAGCCGGAGGGTCAAAAGAACAAAGCCCAACGGCCACATTTCCAGCAGGGTGGAAGTGGACTCTGACACAAGCTCTGAGAGCAGCAGCTCCGAGACCGAAACCGAAGATGAAAGAATAGGTGAGGATACACCATTCCTGAGCATACCGACCGCTGGGGCAGCCAGTCTGGAGCCAGCCACCGCCTTCCGGTTGGCTGAAACCAGGACTAACCCGGCAAATCGCTTCTCCACACCAGAAGAGTTACAAGCAAGGTTGTCCAGTGTGATAGCTAACCAAGACCCTATTGCTGTATAAAACATAAAACACATAGATTCACATGTAAAACTTTATTTTATATAATGAAGTATTCCACCTTTAAATTAAACAATTTATTTTATTTTAGCAATTCCGCTGATAGAAAACAGGAGGAGAAAAAACTTTTATAAATTAAATATACGTATGTACAAATGTGTTATGTGCCATATGTAGCAATTTTTTACAGTATTTCAAAAATGGGGAAGATATCAATGGTGCCTTTATGTTATGTTAAGTTGAGAGCAAGTTTTGTACAGTTACAATGATGACTGTCCCATAGTATTTTGCGAAACCTTTTAGCCCTCAGTTGTCCTAGCTTTTTTGTGCACTGCATTATAATGACTGGATGTATGATTTGCAAGAATTGCAGAAGTTCCTCTGGTCGCTTGCTGTAGAGTCTCCAAATCAGAAAGCCTTGTAATGGCACTCCCACCCTACTCCACCAGAAACACACATATATACACACACAGAGTCAGAAAGAAAAAAAAAAAAAAACTTAAAAAAAAGATAAAAAAGTAAAAAAAAAAGTTTCTTATATGAGACCTTTTTATTTGCTTTCCGTATATGAGATGAGTTTTGTCTGCTCTCTGCCAGCCAAAAGGTTTGCTTCTTTGAGCACTGGGATAATAGTAGATCCAACAGCATGCTACTATTAATTACAGCAGGATAGCAAAAACATACAAACAAAAAAAAAGCCAACCTGCATTAAATAATGTTACTTATAGAAAGAAAGTAATACTGTGATTTTAAACCAAATATATGATTAATCAGAGGTCAGCCTGTAATCACTAGGAGCTGCCATTTAATTATTTTCCAGATATTAATTGTTCTAGTTATCCCTTAGGAAATGGGTTTAAGTTAGCTGAGGCTTTGAACCCAATACT